>OZ025243.1:52225900-52330900 GCA_964019155.1 Osedax fenrisi
ATGTATTGTAAGCGATATCATATTAAAAGTTGTATATTATAATCTATTGATATATAATATATTATATAGATTTTATATTATATTATATGTAGGTATATAGATATAATAACATATGCATTTAAATAAATATACTCTAGTTATAACCTAATATATATAATATATATATGATGATGATGATGATGATGATGATGATGATAAGTATTTATTTAGAAACTCAAATAATATTATATTCTTGATAGTAGAACGAAAAAAACGAAAAACGATAAAAATAAAAATATGAGGTTAAACAAAGAATGTGGATGTTACAGAAGTGGGTTTAAATAATGGGGTTGATAATTCTGCATTTATTTAGTATTTTTTTGAATAGTTTGAAGTTGATATATGTTTCATTACATTTCTCGTTAGCTTGTTCCAGAGAGTGAAAAGTTTTTTTTTCAAATTTGATAAACTTGTAAGGTGGTTCTTCTAAGAGGGGTTTAAAGGAGGATCGCATTAGACGGGTGTTATTACTATAGGTAAAGTCTTCAACTATTGGAGTGAGTTCGGTGGTTATCGGTATTTTATGGGTGAAAGTCAGTGTTTTGTAGTTCATTTATTGAGTTCTAGTAAGCCAGTTAAGTTGTAGTCGCAGGTTGGTCACAGAGGTAGTACATATAGTCAGTCTATAGTCAGTCGTTTTTACTTGGTATATGGTTCATATAGATATGTTAATAATTCGGTCTAGTTTAGTAATAGAGGCAATGTTTCTACTAATGAGAAATGTGTTGCAATACTTTAGTTTAGAGAGAACAAGTGAGTGCGTGAGGAGTTTGGCCGTAGGGAGGTCAATGAAAGGTCGAATTGTCCTAATATTATACTACAATATATATATTGAAATTGCGAGGTCGTCTTTATTATAATTATAAACTATAAGGTGATATGATTATTGGAGTAAAATGTATGGTTGATGGTAATCCCAATATATTTAACGGTTAAAGACGGAGTGAGTATATATATATACACACGCATATTTTTATTATTTAAAAATTATTCAAAATATATTATTAGATTTAAATGTATTTGAATATTATCCAAATCTATTTTATATTTTTAATTTATTTATTTTAATATTGACCTAAATTCAATATATTGAATATTAGGTATTTAAATATATTTAAATACCTAACATATCATTATAAAGTAAGTATATATGTTAACTATAATTTAATAATATATTATTAATTATACATTACACTGTATAATTTTTTATTGTGTAATTTACACAATATTATAATATATATATATATATATATATATTATTTTATAAAACATTTTATGAAAAAGTATTAAATATACGAAAATAGTAGCATTACTATGTATACTATATGTATACTATACATATACTATATTTCACACACACATATATATATATATATATATATATATATATATATATATATATAAATGAATGAATGAATTAGTTAATTCAAAAACACTGAATATCGTATATAATATCGTAATATAATATATAAAAGGTCTTATAGGTATCCTACGTAGTTTAAGTCATTTTTGTTATCTAATTATAAAACAATACTATGATTGGATCTTGCGTTGATCATATGTTAGGATATTCCATGTACGAGGAACAACGGAGGAGAAGGCACGAGAGCAGAATTCGCGTAGATATACTACTATAGTATACTATATATAGTACCTACCTCCGCGTAATAGAATAGAAACCTAAGTTCTAGTAGATTATGTTATATTATAGTATATACATAGTATGTATTACATACTATATATAGTATCATATATGATAGCTTAGTAGAGTATGAGCATACATGAGTATACTATAGTAGTATATACTATAGTATACTATAGTATATATACTCTAGTATATACATATACTATCCTAAGCTATCATATATGCTAATGGACATATACGGATAATAAGACATATAATAAGACAGATAATAAGACATATCCGGGTATATGTGTTATAACTTATCCGCTTCGACTACGAAATATGATGAGTTGACTAGAATTCAATTGTTTACGTTAACACAATTACAATGAATTAAAACACTCACTTGTGTGCAACGGAAATATGAATATAAACAAACACGACAGTAAGCAACACGACTACAATAATTACGGTATACCGATATATATATATATATATATATATATATATATATATATATATATATATATATTTCGCGTGCATATTAAAAATTGTTCTACAATTTTAGAGACATTTTAACGTTAACGTGTGAGGCAATAGATTACATGTATATGTGTATATTGTACAACGTACAATGTACAACGTACAATGTACAATATACACTGTACACTGTACACTGTACAGTGTACAGTGTACAGTGTAAAATGAACTGTATAACATGTACAGTGTACTATGTAGACCGTGTATCGTACACCTAAGTATGAGACATAACATCGGAGAAAATGCATAAATATGACAATATTGCGATTATTAGATACCGGCCCCTGGGGTTACACATAACATATTGGACGTCACGGAACCAGTTTTAATGTAGCTTTAACCAGTTTTAACCTATATTATATATAGTATAATATATATCGTATACTATATATAGTATAATATATATAATATACTATATATAGTATACTATAGTATACATATCATCCTTCTCTACTACCTTTATCAGCACTCATGGTGTTCCACAAGGCTCTGTGCTTGGTCCTTTACTTTTTATTAATTATATTTTACCCATAAAATCCATATTTCGTAAATATCCTTACAACACTACCATCTCTTTGCCGACGATCTACAAATGTATACTTCTTTTCCAAGTTCCTGTGACTCCAACTCTATTCAACTGTATATTTTTAACTGCCTCGCATAACTTAATGACTGGTAATAATTCCCTATCACCCTATCTCCAGACCTACCTACCCCCTAATCATCACTCCATCTTCTACTATCCCTTCCTACCTCACAATCCATAACAACTATTGGTTTCAGCATCAACTCCCACCTAGATTACTCTGACCACATATCTATAATGATTCGCAATGCCAACTATTTTCTTTATAACATTAGAAAATCACGCAATAAATTGACCTTTTCAATGAATAAAAGTCTAACACACTCTCTATTTTTCAGTAGACTTATATACTGCTGCTCACTTTTATGTAATCTAGCTTATAAGCTGTAGGGGTAGATCATATATGCTTAAACTTGAGATGATACAACGACGTGCTATATGCTCCCTTTACAAACTGAAGTTCTCTTCAATAGTATCAATATCGGCCCTAATGCGATCACTAGGTTGGCTTAAGTTTAGGTATCTCTGCAGACTATGCATAACCCACAATGTGAATTATCTTAGATCTCCCGAGTACCTAGCAGACATGATAAGCTGAATACTAGTATTCAAACCTTTAGTCGAGCTAGCAGAAAATATCACACGATGATTATTGTGCAACGCTCGACTCTCTCTGCTCACTCTGAATCTGCTTTCTCTGTGATAACTCCAAAATACTGGAATTCTCTCCAATATGACATTAGGTATTTGAAATCCCTGTCACTATTTAAATGTAAACTATCCACGCATCTATTAACATTGTGACCTACCCTCCCTTTTCCTTTATTTTTATTGTACTCTATTTATTTTATTTGTGTTTCCTTCTCATGACGCCCATAACCACCACGTGATTTTGTAGTCAATAAACCATTTAAATATATATATATATATATATATATATATATATATATTACATTATTGCATTACAATATATTACTAGTGTATTGCTAGGAATACGGTTACTTGAGCTAAACATAATACTAGATGTAGATAGTGGATCCTACATGAGAGATCAATGAGCTTATGTTGATGTTCTCATTAGAGAATCATCCATTCGTCTAAGCATATTACTTATGTGGTTATTGTGGAGGTATTGAGGTAGCCTGTTTATATACACACACTGTTAATAACATCGATACTTAATGATGTATCATACTATAGTATATTATACTATAGTATATTATACTATAGTATATTATACTATAGTATATTATACTATAGTATAACAATTTGGCATTGATTAGGACCTCCTATATTTAATAATTGTTTCAAATATAATGAATCTGGTAAATATAGAATTAACCGAATTCGGTAATTTCGGATTACAATTATAATTAATGCTTATAAGAAATGATAAATAATACCCATAATGCACCGTGTTTAATAACTGTAGTTCGTGTATCATGAGTATACTACCACAGATAATGATATACGATACTATTGAAGGTATTCATAAACACATTAATATTTAAATGTATTTGACGCAATTAACGTATTTACTTTCAACAAGGATATACGATATAATACATGAAGTGGCCGGTAGTCTTTTCAGAGATGAACACACCTAATATGGAGGTCCTTGATGATATTAATAAAGGTATATATATATATATATATATATCTTATACGGCTATCGAATGCGCTCGTGATATATGACAACGGCGCCCTCTATGGGAACAATATATTGTTTAAAATAAAAGTACGCTCAAGTTCCTTGATACGCTATAGCGTATAGTAGCCACAACATTGTTACGTACAACACACACGTCGTCCTGTCTCGTTGCTATAGGTAACGCATACGTTGCTCTAGGTAACCATATACAGTTAACATAGCGGTAACAAACAATATATATATATATATATATATATATATATATATTACGTGATATGTACGAGACAATCACCGTTAGTTGTAGAGTATAACCAGTATTATCTTCTCGTTAGGAACTCTGGTAGGGGGCGGGTATATCGTTATCCTCAATATTACGTAAGTGTTGTTTATCTTACACATATGTGTATAAACACCTATTTATATGCACTTATATATATATATATATATATATATATTTATTCACCTATAAATATACAAATAATCATATATGACATACAGATGACATAAACCAACCTTGACATATATGTGATTTACAATAACCATGACCTACATGCATAGATTTGTATTTTACTGTAAACTATAAATATATGCCTACATGTGAAATGCGCAATATACATGTACAATATACATTGTACATTGTGTACATTGTACAATGTACAACCATTATAATACAGTAGGAATATACTAATATTTACTTTGTGGTGACATACATTAATGGTGACCTATAGTTGACCTACATCGTTGGTCATACACTAAACTTAATATATATATTATAATACATATATGTACATATGTTATTCGTATTTCATTTTTTCTCCTTTAACTACATCGTGTACAGCTATATATATACCTATTTATACCCCGCTTAATCTATTATTGTATAGGAAAGGATATTTTTACATTTATTCATTATATTTACATATTTATTTACGTATTTAAGTATTTATATTATTAGTATTTAAGTAAACAAACTATGTTAATGAGTCTTCAATAATGACGCATCACGTGACCACATTGAATAAAAAGCTATATAAATAAACCACTCATATATAATATATATAATATTATATATATATATATATATATATATATATATATATATATGTACCTATAGGTACATAAATATACATACTTAATGTTCCCGATGTACTTAAATATAGGTCTATATATAATAAATGTTTAGAAACACAAATATAGATACATATATAAGAAAACACACACATATACATATAAACACACACAAACACACATTTATACTCATGAAATATATCGCACATGAGTATGCATATATGCATATATATATATATATATATATATATATATATACATATATACGTATACGTAGACGCATGAACACACTCGATACACACACACACGCGCCTAAGTTAAATTTAACTATGACGTCATCGTAATACGATAAAAACGTCCGATAAATAAATGCCTTGAATTATCGCTGACGTAATAATAAAATCTATTTATAGTTTATAATAAATATAATCAATGCGTCTACACACGGAAGTATTTATCGATGTTCTTCCTGATTTAATTATAGGCACTGAAGCGTAAGATATTACATAATAAAACGCCGGTTAATTAGATTATATCATATAGGTTACATAATACATTATCATATAATTTTAGATAAAACCTTAGTTTAGATATATATATATATATATATATGCAGCGAATTATACATTTGTATTTGTAAATATATAAAAAGAGTCAGAATATCCAGTCATAAATAGAAATTAAAGTTGTATCACTAGTAATAATTAATTAGTTAACTAATTAGATATTAATTAAATAATTCATAATTATATTATTCTATATCCTGTGTCCTAATATAATACATATGTATATTAATAAGATTATATTCAATTTATAGTTATTATTTGTTATTGATACATTTATGGGAAATATTTAATTTCGATTACCCAAGAATATATAATCTTATGGGCAACAATAGAAAACATGAGATGTTATTTTGAAGTAATGTAGGAGAAACAACGCACCTATATAAACTACAACATAAAAGAGAAAACCAAAATGACTTCTAATAAATAATAATAATAAAGATTATTATATTAAAGTGCCTCATGCTTAATGAGCTCACACTTGCTATACCTCGTTAACAAGTAGCAGCATATAAATAAGGGAAATGTATGTAGGGGAAAGTCTCCGATTACCGACCCCTAAATGATTAGTTGTAATAACTTATTCAATATTAAATATATTTATTTGAAATTTTGTAATTTGAGTAATATTATGGCAATGAATAATGTGGCTATTTTAAATTTTGTATATAATTATATTTACAAGAATAAACAGGGGGTGTCGGTAATCGGATAC
This sequence comes from Osedax fenrisi, assembly GCA_964019155.1. NCBI lineage: Eukaryota > Metazoa > Annelida > Polychaeta > Sabellida > Siboglinidae > Osedax > Osedax fenrisi. The sequence goes on from OZ025243.1 coordinate 52,232,690, forward strand.
ATGTGCCTAATACCGACCCCCTTCCCTTATTACCGACCCCCTACAATAATCGTGGTATAAATAAGTGTAGTATTATAATATCTAATAAAAATAGTAGATATACATAACTATAATTAATTATAACATGACGTAATTTATTTTGTATTGAATTTGTGTTTTAATAGTAATATTAAATTTAAATTTAAACTTTATAGTAATTATATTAAAATAGTGTATATTATTATTTAATATTTATTTATTAATCAGTATTTATATAATCAACTGTAATTATGAATCCTAAATCTATATCAATGATACATAAACAACTTAAGACATATTTTAAAGTAAAATACGTATCTATTTTTATTGGATATTATAAATCACATGGGGTCGGTATTAGGGTAATTTAGGGGGTCGGTAATAGGAAAATAATATGGGTTGATATACTTAATATATATTGGTTAATAGTTATTCAAAATCACTTATTTTTATAATATTTATAAATATTTTATTGTTCTACAATATTATGCACAACATCAAGTTTTCTTTTAATTAATAAAGTATTTACAATGATTAAAAAAAGTTATTATTCAAATATTTAAAAAGTAAAAACAGAATATTACATTTTATCAAATAACAATTGTAGGATTAAATATTTTTTTAAACATAATACTTATTCATATTTATCATTAAATTACTAACAGTTCATGTATATATAATTGTTTGATAACTCTTATATTTACTGAGATACGAGAGGGGGTCGGTAATCGGGGACTTTCCCCTATACAATATACGATGACCTACATCTGGGGTATGCCATTCATCCCACGATATCGTATAAGAGCCAGCTTCTATTTTTCAATATCGTACGCTTGAACTCTAGCCGAGGAAGTTATATAGATCCATATAGAGATAGAGATGAATATGTTCGAGGAATAACGTTGAAATAGAATATATCCAATAAGTGATTAATTATATGATTAGTTTACAAACAATGCATTTATAATTAGTGAACCTACTTTTATGATTACAGTAATATGAATTCGTCATAATGAACTAAGATGCTATGCATAGCATGCGATAATAATCACACGGGTGAATTATATCTTTATCCGATGCAAATAGGACGTAAACATATATGATTAATCATTCAATTACAAATACACAAAAGCATTGTAATTATAAATACTATGTACATATAAATACCTATTTTACCCCATCCCTAATTAATACCAATCTAGTGTTTGTATTAATTGAATAACTCATCGTGTTTTTCTTACAGATATACTGTCTACTTAATGTCTTATAAATATCTACACACTGTGTACTTAATGTCTACTCCATATATACATAGTATGTATTACATACTGCCTACTTAATATCTACACAATATCTACATACTGTGTAACTAATGTTTACCTAATTCATGCGTACTTTCACCACCCACTCACTTTCACACATATGATATAGTTGCAGCCGTCTAACACCTGATGATCTAGCCATAGTGCCATATTTAATTACCCCCTCTCTTCCCCTGTCATCGTAGTAGTAGTTCTCATGGATGAAACTTTAGAGGGGGGTGGGGGGATTTATTCTGCATACCTTACAATAATGTATCCAGGAACACATGTCGATAGTGGTGGTAATTTAGTTATTTGCAACTTAAAGATGAAGGTATTCATAAATACACCTATGGAAAGGAATTTTAAATCTGATTATAAGAATGGAACCCACTTATTGCGGATATTACCGCTATATCGCGAAGATGGTCCGAAAATTACGAATACCTATTTCATCGTCTATCATACCTGATATTGAGATACTTAACAAAGTAGTATATAAAACTATGCAATTTAAAATCACTTTCTATACTCAATGCAGAAGGTGGACAATAAAAGTATACTAAATACACCAGTTATAGCCAAGTGGACAGATAAAACAAGAAGGGATATAGATAAATGGAAGACAACAACAGAAAATATAATATATTATTTTGAAGCCCTTTAGGACAATTTTTACTAGGAAACTAATAGAAAAAAAATTAAATTCTTCTAATAAATATTATTATTATTATAATTATATATACACAAAATATGGTAAGAAAAACTAACAATGATTGAAAATATCCAATTTATTAATAAATTCATTAGTCATCTCATTAGTAAAGAAATGTTATCAAATGAACTTCTCTAATTACAGTAACATAAGATTACACAGTCATACGTATAAGCTCAGTTTAAGGATAACCTTAAACCGAATAAATCTGCAAGATGAAAATATACTGACAGAAGAACAGCAGCATTTAAAAAATGTAGAAACACTGTAGAACAAATCATCACTTGCAAGATATTAATTGAAAACAACACAGATCTGCAAACATAATTATGTCACAATATCATGACTCATTATATATGGTTAGGCATGAAGTATTATGTCATAACATAATAATGTGTATCCATCTAAGTTGATCTATACATAGAAAATTAATATTATTATGCTACATAATAAACAATATTATTTAAGTTATATTTTATATCACTTTATTATAAAAATCAATGTGTGATATAATAATTTTCTTCGATAATAGTCAATAATTCTGAATATTGCGAGTTTCTATTCATTTTTCATTAGATTAATATTCTATACAATCTGTAAATATGTTAAGGAGATTAAGTTAAGGAAATCTACATAATAAAATACCCATAATATATAATATAGTGTGGTTATGATAAACATACTTAAATATAATAATACATAGGAGGTAATATTAAAATACAATAGATGTTTAATGTTTAATGAATAACGTGTTGGATATTTTAGTGGACACGATAGTTTGTTATTAAATATTACTTTTAATAGAATATATTTATTAACGAAATAAGTGCCACCAGATGGCAATACTAACGAGAAGTGCAAACTTTACCGTCCCCGTCTGTGTATGCCTTCTCACACCGACAATAGAAGCTAACGCTATGCACGCAGTCAGCTGCAGTAGTAGCACATTCCTCTTGTCTGCGTAAAGTATGTAACAATCAGTATTATGTAATAGTTAGTATTATGTAATATTAGTAGTATAGGCAAGGTTTTAAGGCATTGTACACTATATAGAGCTAATAATTATACATGTGTATCTCAATGTGACTTTATGGTAGAATATCTTTATATTTGTAGTTGCTTAATATATTGCAATACATATTTATGTATTATTTTTAGAATCATAAGATATTCGAATAACATTACTCACTAAATATTAATATTCAATAATTAACATTGGAGATGTCCTTTACATGTTACATCAGCCTATGATGTAATCCCAATATACGGAATAACACTAACCGAAACATGAAATACCGTATCCCTTAGCAACTCCATCTAGTAGGTACACTTGTTAGAGGACTTGGTATCGCAACACGCGGCACAATTGTTAGTTACAATTATGCATTCCTTCAACACTTTTGTCATTATTGGTATCTGTATAGGAACGATAGTCACATTATTATGTAATATATATATATATATATATATGATAGTTATAAAATACAGAAATTCCAAGAGATCACTTATTTCTAATATTTAATATTATTTACTAATACTATTATTATTTATTATTATAACTTTCAAAAATTAATTTTAAATTGTAATTATTATGGGCGTGTTTACTGATGAATATGGGTATATTTAAGAAATAAGGGGGCGTGTTTAGTGCAGGATGTGGGCGTATCCTGATACTAACGAGCACATATAATGAAGTTTACTTCGTAGCCCCAGTTTCAGGTAGACCTGCAACTATCGGGAGAGTTCTCGTGCCACGCAATTGTCTGTATTCTCGCCTCATTGGTCAATATCTCATCACGTGATCTAAGTAACCGATACACTGCAATCATACTAGAACCTGTTATCTGTCTCTATCTACATCTGCAGGTGTAACGGTCACAGATATCTGATTGAAGGCACTCGATCGCGTATCTGTGAAAGTAGGCGAGGCCAGGTTATGTAACCGGCAATGTGGGCGTATATTATAATAGGTTAATCAACCAGTTGGTGACTAGGTGATTAGATATAACTGGCTAAATAATAATCCTATAACATGGAAACTTTAGCTAGGGTATCTGTACTATAGCTTAGATACGTAATATACACGCCACCTCATTACAAGTACATTATAGTATATTCACTTTATGTTTGTTTTAACGATATTAATTAATAATGTTAAAAGTTAAACTTTATCCTAGTTTATCTATAAATAGATGAGTCACCCGATGACGTCATTACGATGTGACTTGTATTACGCAATACTAACTGCAGCGATGTCAATCATCCGTGTAGCCTACGTCGCAGAAACACTCGTAAGTACCCGCTCTGTTGACGTGAGTGAGTATCTTTAGCTACTTCGCACAAACGTAATGATTAATGTATCTGTCGATGTAGTAGAGGGTTAGAGGTTAGTGATGTGTAAATATAATAATACTTGAAGTACTATCTCGCAATTACCCTAATAGATACAAAAAGTAATTTGATAATAAAGTATTGAATATTAAAAATTTAAATAATGCATATTTGTTACCGTCTCTTGAATAGTATAGTTATATCGTTTATATTATGTAAACTGATTAACTATGATATAATAACTTGAATTGGCTGATAAGTAAGTAGGAAGCAGTATTAACTACTTGTGATGTAATCTCACTACTGCTGTTGCTAACCTTTACAATCTCTCTTCGAACTGGAATATTCTTATCCACTACGATATGTGCTAATATATGAGAGTTTAGTTTCTTTACAGAGAGTGTATTTATCGAAGTGATGAGTTCCCAGAAGTATTCGTCATTTAATCTGGAATAATGGGTATAGAGAGTTTGATATTGATAAAAATAATTATAAAATGTATACAGTTAATATAGATATATATATACATATATTTGAAGAAATGTAATATTTTATATATATAACATAGTTTTACGCGAGTGATAAAAACTCCTATTTCGCTATGAAAATAATAGAATAGTTCACTAACATTTTCAAGTTCCTGTCATCATCGTTCACAAGGGCAAACATATTCGTAGTTGCCATCTTTATTCTTATAGTCGGCTTCAGGGCACTAGTTGCAACATTCACCAATATGCATCACTTATATCATTCAGTCTATATTCGTATGAAGCCACACATGTATTACAGCACAACATGGCTGCACATATTTAACATCGGTATCTGAAGGATGGCAACACATTAGTTAGGACATTTATGAGGACATAGATTACTAGTACATCTTGTGAAGTGTAAGATTACATGATTTTACAAATACATGTAGCCAACAATAGTTTACAATACTATATATATATACACTATTATAACGAATACGTACACATTCAACTAGTCATTATTAGAATCACGTGACTATAATGATATAGGTCGTTAGTCACACTTACCTTTACGCACGTATCACTCCATTTTCATAATATCCTGCGGGATAACAGCAACTAGTGAACCGTCTCTTTTAGTATCGGGACATGCACATCATACTCGTGTATCTATGTGTATTGTTTACGTTCCTAGCGACCTCTGCGTATTTAGAGGTCACGCATTAGTTATTACGTCACTCTCAAGTGTTAAGGGGTCACATTATCATCCCGTATATAAGATGTAGCTACATTAATATTGCAAGGTAATTATAATAATAACTTAAGATATAATCACTTATTTGACTAATATCTATAATGCTGATATGTATGTATATTCGTATGTTTATGTATATACGTACATGCGCCGCAAGTCTATGTGTGTATATCTAACCTATGCACATATGTCCTCTGTATCCGTGTTTACAGTAATCTGTTTAAGGATCTCTATAGATTAGCGGGCATCTGACGTTGTCATGACGACGAGAGGTTCCTCTTAAGCATTATTCATAGATATATTTGCAGTCTCCCTTCGCGGAGATATCTTCCATGTATCCTATGTATCATTTACAACACCGACATGTGTATTACACGTATTCTAACTGCTTTCTGTATTAGTACACTCTTCATCGTCGTAGTAATATTTACAAGTTTACATCGTTTACATCTGGCAAGGCATATAATACATTATTAAAATGCATTTTATTAATGACTAGATATAATTAGATACAATATATAAACTAATATATTATAGTTAAATAATCATTAATATAAGCATAATCCTATATAAAAACTAACACCATCATTAAATAACATTACATAATGATAACAAACCTTTGCATACTTTTCCATTTCCTCTGTAACTCTCTTTATATGTACAGGTGAATGTATCCGGAATGTTCTTATTCGCGTCATTAGTACGGCAAGATCCACCACTGGTCTGTGATATCTGTGAGAGTGAGTGTCGATTGATTAAAGAGAGAATATATATTTGTTACTTATATATATATATATATATATATATTATATATATACATATAATATAGCTATATAGATGAGCATTGAAATAAATCGAGTGCATTTCTTAATCACAGGTTTATATATCAGGTTCTACGTAATTAAATAGCTCACACATAATTAGAATTATTAGATTTATTGCATAATATAACTAACCGCCACATTTTATTCCGCTTACTAAGTTTCAATGTACACATGTACAAGTGTTGGGCCTCCCACATTATAACATACCACATGTTACTTATCTTTACAGAGTTTATGTTCATCTATAATTATACAGTTTTACTGTTTACTCTGTAACGAAATGTACAAGTACAATTGTATGATCTCGAGATTATTAACGTATTCTGCTTTATATCTGCAATAAGTTATCATCCATATTATACGTGTTGAAACCACAAAAAAGATGGTTTACATCTGTTGCGCTTGTGATATTTATATATATATGTAGATTTTGAAAATAATATAATCTATATTTCATAAATAATAATAAATTAATCTAATATAACTGACCTACGAAAAGCATTAGATACTAAATATTGTATTGATTCATAGAATGTTATGCAATAATTATTTAGTATCATGTATTAACTAACCAGTATACAATTTTCCATCTCTATTATATTCATTCTTGCACTTACAAGTGTAAGATCCCACAATATTGCTACATTTAGCTTTGAAGTATACTTCATTTAGTATACTATATTTAATATATTAATTATTACAAATGAATTAAATATTATCTTTATTAATGACTAGATATAATTTGATACAATACGTAAACTAATATATTATCGTTACATAATAGAAATAGTTTAAGTTAAGTTTACTAAATTTACATACCGAGTTAAAATATTAATAAAGGGATATTATATTGGAATTAGTAAAATTTTAAACAGTTAAAATCTTAAGATTAAACAAAAAAGTACATTTACTTGCTCTTATTTCTTAACCTAATGATAATGTTATATAATAGAAAACCTTTATATCTATTATGAATATCTCCTAATCCAGTGAATCCTTCATTATACCTACAAGTTAAACTGCCATCAGTATTGGAACAATTAGCCTGGTAGTTACTAGTTTGAGTTCTCAAGTCACATTCATCCATTTTTGTAATTGAAATAATGAAACAGTTAATCTCTATTTCATATTCATTTAATTTAAATTTCACATGCACTTCTCTAATATCATTCACCATTAATATATGTTACATTATAATTCACTATTGTATTGTATGTATATGTAAACATAACAAAATAGTTGCAATACAACTCTGCGCGTATATAAATAGATAACTGACCTCTACATTAACGACGTACATTGTATCTCCTTATGGATATATATGTATCCAGTATTATATTTATAACAATAGTTCCGGAAGTATCGGTATAGATTACATTTATCTAGTAACAGATAATAGTAGTGGTGGAGCATTCGGCAATATCTACAATATATAAACTATTATTATTTACTCGTAAAAATATAATGAATGTATGAAAAGATCAGATATACAAATTGTGTAGAAATTGTAGTCAAATAAGATTAACAATATACTTAATTATAATATAATAATAGTAAGTGAATATATAGATAATGTGTGGAAAAGTATAGATAATATGTAGATTATAGAAATGTAACATTATAATATAATTACATAGATTAGCTGACAAATTCACTAACTTTTACATGTTTTCTATATCCTTGGTAACAATCTTTGCACATATTCATATGATCCCGGTATGCTGTGACATCACACCAATAAGCTACAACAATTTTGGTTAGTGTATTTGTGTACACACGCTTCCCTTCGTATTGTATTCATCTAGGCACTTGCAATGAAAGATGCCCTCAATGTTCATGAACTTGTAACTCCGTTCGTTATGACTATAAACTCCTTGACGATATTCGTACGCATCTAAGAAAGAATGTGGGCGTTATTGTGGGCGTAATAAGGGGGTGTGTTTACTGATTTTAAAATTAATTGGCTATCTATTAACAAATAATCCACAACTGAGAATAATTATTGGAAATATAGAAAAGTTAAATTGAATGAGTTATCTTGATGGATTATCAGTATAGCAAACCTCTACAACTTCTGCCATTACTGATGTATCCCTCGATATATTTACACTTGTATGATCCTATAGTATTGTTACATACTTCCTACATTATTAATGTTATTTAGGTCCTATATCTCCTCTAAATGTTCTGTACATTCGTTTATATCTACAAATGTATGTTTATAATTAGTAAAGAATACCACCATTTAAATATATTAATACTTTAAGAATCATAATATATATGTGAATATGGGCGTTATTTTATAGGCTTAACTAGGGGCTTTACCTTAGCATCTTTCCATTACTGAAGAATCCATTCTTACAGAGAAATATCATTCACTATCCTTTAGTATTTAGCATGGCGATAACAGATATTATCCTATGTAGTCACTTGTTAATGTTACAATATTGTTACTGTTTCCATGGTAACAAGATATATAGGTACAAGCTTAGCTAGCATGGGTATTCCGCCCACTATGTGTATGTCACAATAGTCAAACTTGTGGGCGTTTTCATCTATATACACAAACACACTCAGTTCCATTTTATCCCATTCCAGTCTTATGATCTAAAACTTTATCTGTTCGGGATACAAAATAGGTGGTTAGCATATAGTATGTGTGTTTCGATTTGATGATTTGATATATCTATAGTTTGTTATTATATTACCCTTTACAAAAGTGTATAATACAATAAAATACAATAAAATATTATTTAATACGATATCCTGAATAAATATATATAAATATTGACAATATCACTGTTCCTGTACTATTAAACTAGTAACATATTAAGTGTAAGAGAGATATGATGTCCTCTGTATGAACGCATGTGTAACTAGATATATACACTAACAATCACATATCACTTCTTCGTACTTGTGATTATATTTACATTGTAGGTGCCCAATTTACACCAATTAACATCACAATTTTCATTGTATTCTTTGTATTCATCGATATCTGATTCAGTGATCATTAATTACAAATATAAATATATAAACATATTAATAATTCATATATATAAACATATTTATTTTATACTATTGTTTATACGAATTCATTATTTAGTTAATTAATAAATATTCACTATTCTTACCTTTAGTGTTTCCATTTCTCCTTAATCCTATTTGATCATTCATAACTTCCATATTTGTGTTACTGAATATGGCGTATTTGTCATATAGGTTAAGATATTGGTCATATCATCTACATTTACAACCCCTTAAACATAATCCCATCCCCAGACAAACTGAAGTCTCCATTCGAAGCGATAACTTCTTGGAGTGTTAATGAATCGAGAGTTATGGGGTGAGTTTTTCTAATATCATATGACAATACTTGTTAAGAATTATCTTAGGATAATCATAGCACATTATAGTATCACAGAACAACTTGCTCCCTGTTATAAATATCTTAGTTATTACTGCATTCACGTCAATGTGACCCCTCTTTTCATTACGATACAGACACGTATAACTTCCCTCTGTATTAGTATATTCTGCCTCATCGTGATACACTCTTCATGTACATCTGGTAAAGAATAGTTAATCATTGTAATATGTAGTAATAGATTTGAAGTACATACTTATATTTAATATGTATATATTAATGATGATGATGATGATGATTTTATTTAAACACAAATTCAATTATAAAATCATAGTGTGACTATAATATATAAAATACAATAAATGAGAGTAAAAGTAATGGCTAGATATAATTCGATACGATATGTAGACTATCATATCGTTACATCATTATTATTAGAAGCATAATCCTATATAAACATTAACGCCCCCATTACTCAACATTACGTAATGATAACAAACCTTTGCATACTTTTCCATTTCCTCTGTAACCCTCATTACATGTATGTATGGAGGTATCTGGAATTGGACTTCGATAATAGTCAATATTTCTGAATATTTCAAGGTTCTATTCACTCTTTATAAGATTAACAGTCTATACAGTCTGTAAATATGTTAAGGAGATTTAGTTAAGGAAATCTACATAATAAAATACCCATAATATATATATATATTGCAGTTATGATAACATACTTAAATACATAGAATTCAGTATTGAAATACAATAGATTACAAGTTTAATGTTTATGAATAACCCCAAGCAACCAAAAGTTGGTTCAAGACTTAGGAAACTTAAGTCATATTGACTTAAGTCAAAGTTGGTTCAAAAGTTAGGAATCTGTGATACCGAAAACCTAAGAAAATGAACTAAGTATGGACTAAATAAAACCTAAGTCAGTGAACCAAGAATGGACCAAATAAAACCTAAGTCAGTGAACCAAGAATGGACCAAATAAAACCTAAGTCTGTGAACCAAGAATGGACCAAATAAAACCTAAGTCTGTGAACCAAGTATGGACCAAATAAAACCTAAGTCAGTGAACCAAGTATGGACCAAATAAAACCTAAGTCTGTGAACCAAGTATGGACCAAATAAAACCTAAGTCAGTGAACCAAGAATGTACCAAATAAAACCTAAGTCAGTGAACCAAGTATGGACCAAGTAAAACTTAAGTCAGTGAACCAAGAATGGACCAAATAAAACTTAAGTCAGTGAACCAAGAATGGACCCAATATAGATTACAATAAAATGTAGTTGATAAATTAGATATAATAGATTTATTAAAAAATATAGTTAATAAATTATTAATATAGGAAAACATGTTATAACTTAAGGGTAATAAATAATAAATTAAAAACGCGTTTTTATAAAATACATAGTTGACACTATGTAGTATACTCGATCGTGCTTGAGATTCACATTGACCTGTAAAATAAATAAATTTATAAAAAATAGATATTATATTGTAACATATATTAAAATATTACCAACATTATTTTAATATAGAGAGTCGCCTTCTTGCCACTTTCTTTTTCATTTGAACTAGGAGAATTCCCATTTGAGGTTTCTTACCGTATTTCATATTAGCTAATCTATGTATTACAAAAATAATAATTTTACAGTTAATGTTATTTATTATAATATTAATTTCAAATATATTAATGATATAGGATATAACATATAATATATACTTTTTATCTAAGGATTTACAGTTTTATAACAACAAATAATTAAATAAATAAATATAAGTAATTAAATAAATAAATATAAAACTAGATATACTTGAAACATATGTTTCAAGTTTATTTATTTAATTACTTATATTTATTTATTTAATTATATATATATATATATATATATATATATATATATATATATATATCAGTATTTTAATGTTAATCGCTATGAATATTTTTATAATTTAGCTATGCAATAGATATATATATATATATATATATATATATCAATATTTTAATATTAATAGTTATGAATATTTTTATAATTTGGCTATGCGCTTAGAGAATACAAATATATACTAACAGGCGAAAGGTAATCTTTGAAGGTTAGACCGAGTTAAATTCAAATAAACACAAGATGCTCTCTCTGTAGAAATATATTTAATATAAAATTAATATAAGTAATTAAATAAATAAATATAAAACTAGATATACTAACATATGTATATCATATATATATATCAGTATTTTAATGTTAATAGCTATGAATATTTTTACACACATACACACACATGCATACACACACATAAACATACACACACACACGCATACACACACATACACACACATACACACACATACTTACCTATCATTTTATTCCTTTTTGGATTTTATTGTTTTTACAAAATGTTAATATATAATATATTGATTACATAACATTTATGATAAATTAAATTGAATATCATATACATGTGCATACATTTATATATATATATATATACTATTCTAACAATATAACCATTTATGAATGACTAATAGTATTTATAGTGAACACACACACATGTCATATACTTAACATAATTATTCTATTATATTTGTATGTGTACTTCAAGCTTCATATACTTTGTTGTATAATATAAATCAATGTATAATATACATGTTACATATGTTACGTACACATGATATCGATATAGTTTTAGAATGCCTGTTTAGTTTCAAGTAGAACCAAAATATTATATATAGGACCTATATATAATAATACTTTATAATAACTCTTTATGTATAATATAAATATTTATACCAATATATTATTTATATATATAATAATACTTTATAATAACTATTTATGTATAATATAATTATTTATATATATTAACTTTATGAGAATTAATGTTATTTTAAAAAATATAAATATAAATACTAAATATAAATATTTTATTATATTTGTGTACTAAATGTTTACATAGAATGAATGTATACTATATGCACTCATACATATATAAAATAATACACTTATTCTTGCATAGGGAAGCCGGTGTTATAACGCTCTACTATGCAATTACATAGTAGATTGTGTTGTGTATTGCACTGGTGCATGTGGTATACAATGTATACTATACAATGTACTATAAAGTATACAACAAAGTATATGAATCTTGAAGTACACACACAAATATAATATAATAATTATGTTTAGTTTAAGTATATGATAAATGTGTGTTCACTATAAATACTATTAGTCATTCAAAAATGGTTATATTGTTAGAATAGTATATATATATATATATATATATATATATATATATAAATGTATACACATGTATATAAAAATGTATATGATATTTAATTTATCATAAATGTTATGTAATCAATATATTATATATTCATATTTTGAAAAAACAAAAAGGAATAAAATGACAGGTAAGTATAAAGTCTGCCACGTGCATATATAGAATAAAATCTATGTTTGCATAGGGACGCCTGCGTTGTAACGCTCTACTGCACATCTGTTAATTACGTAATAGATTGTGTTGTGTTACAGAAAAATGTACATGGTATTATTCATAGTGAAATTATAATAACCCATTACAATATATATATATATATATATATATATATATATATATATATATATATATATGTATATTTATGTATGTATATGTATATGTATATATGTGTATATGTGTGTGTGTGTATGTGTGTGTATGTGTGTGTATGTGTGTGTATGTGTGTGTATGTGTATGTATGTGTGTGTATGTGTGTATGTATGTGTGTGTGTGTGTGTGTGTGTGTGTGTGTGTGTGTGTGTGTGTGTGTGTGTGTGTGTGTGTGTGTGTGTGTGTGTGTGTGTGTGTGTGCGTGAATTATTACAATTGTTAGGTATATAATATCTTATTAAATAATTGAATATGAGATGGATTTTATAAAATATAATATTGTTGTATATAGTTGTTCTAACACAAGTTTTTTTAATAAGCTAATATTATAATATCTTGTTTAATATAAACATATATAATTTATAGATATTTATCTGGGATTTTATGATTCCTATAGTGAATATACAATCACGGATAAAGGATAATATCTATCAATTATATATGTATATATGTTTATATTAAACAATAATATTATTATATTACCTTATTAACAAAACTTGTGTTAGAACCTGTAAAATGAATAATATAAAATACCTTTAAATTTTAAATATAATATTCTACGTAAACAAGGAAGATACACGAATGATACCATTAATTTAAATATTCGCGCCAAACAAACGTTGAAGCCCAGTGCGCGCAATGGGTGACGCCCATTGGGCGTGTCTATGCTTAACTTTGTGAAAGTATACTTTCACACATAATTAAATACAGGTATGATGGGTGAGAGAGCTAGAGCTATAGATCTATGTATAAGCATAGACACGCCCATATGGCGTCGCCCAATGGTCGTCGCACATTGCGCGCACTGGGCTTCACAGTTTGTTTGTTTATTTGTTTGTCACTATAGAGAGAATCTATAGATTATATGATGAAATATAACATGCATGAGCTAATATGCACCTCTATTTATAGATATGTTGTAGATCAACTATATAATATATATTGCGCAATATATCATACATGTAGGATATATTGTATATATATATATATATATATATATATATATATATATATATATATATATAATTCAAGTTAATATGAATTTATTATACTAATTTAAATAAAAGTATACTATTTTAGTTAATATTTAGTTTTAAATAACATGATATATATATCATTATTTAGATAATAAACTCAATTATGATATGTATGATATTTAACTCAATTATGATATTTAAGAATAAAAGGTGTAGGTATATATTGTGTGTAAATATGATACATGAATATTATATTAAATTCTAAACTATCTAAACTATATATATATATATATATATATATATATATATATATATATATATATATATATATATATATATATATATACATATTCCATTATAATAATGTATATTTAAAAAAATATATTAATTTGTATTAAGTTAACCTTTTAATATATGTTATTATTATACTTATAATACTAACCTTAAAGTAATTAGTCAGTGAACCAAGTATGGACCAAATAAAACCTAAATCAGTGAACCAAGAATGGACCAAATAAAACCTAAGTCAGTGAACCAAGAATGGACCAAATAAAACCTAAGTCAGTGAACCAAGAATGGACCAAATAAAACCTAAGTAAATGAACCAAGAATGGACCAAATAAAACCTAAGTCAGTGAACCAAGAATGGACCAAATAAAACCTAAGTAAATGAACCAAGAATGGACCAAATAAAACCTAAGTCAGTGAACCAAGAATTGACCAAATAAAACCTAAGTAAGTGAACCAAGAATGGACCAAATAAAACCTAAGTCAGTAAACCTAAAGTAGACTTAAGCAATAACTTAAGTTACAGTGACTTAAGATTTATCTATATACAAAATATTAAGTTTGACTTAAGTTTTGAACCAGATTTTTGACTTAAGTCAATGGGACCAACTATGGAGCAAGTATTTTATTTGTGAACCAAGTATGGACCAAGTTTGACCCAATCTGTGTTACTTGGGACGTGTTGGATATTATAGTGGAACACGATAGTTTGTTATTAAATATTACTTTTTAATAGAATATATTTATTAACGAAATAAGTGCCACCAGATGGCAATACTAACGAGAAGTGCAAACTTTACCGTCGCCGTCGGTGTATGCCATAGATTTAGAGTACCATATATCTATGGTACTCTATATCTATGGTGTATGCCTTCTCACACTGACAATAGAAGCTAACGCTATGCACGCAGTCAACTGCAGCAGTAGCACATTCCTCCTGTCTGCGTAACGTTATGTAATAATTAGTATTACATAATAGTAGTGTTATGTAATAGTTAGTATCATGTAAGATTGGTGATATATAACAGTTAGTATCATGTAATAGTAGAAGTATAGGCGAGGTTTTCACGAATTGTAGACTATATATAGCTAATGGTTATACATGTGTATCTCGATGTGACATTATGGTAGAATATATTTATATTTGTAGTTGCTTAATATATTGCAATACATATTATTGTATTATTTGTAGAATTGTATGATATTCGAATAACATTACCCGCTAAATATGAATATTCAATAATTAACATTGGAGATGTCCTTTACATGTTACATCATAACCTATGATGTAATCCCAATATACGGAATAACACTAACCGGAGCATGAAATACCGTATCCCTTTGACTCCATCTAGTAGGTACACTTGAAAGAGTACTTGGTATCGCAACACGCGGCACAATTGTGCATTACTTCAACACTTTTGTCATTATTGATATCTGTATAGGCACGATGGTCATATTATTATGTAATATATATATATATTATAGTTATGAAATACAGCAGTTCCAAGAGATCACTTATTTCTAATATACTAATATGTAATATTAGTTAATTTACTAATACTTAACAAAATTAATTTTAAATTGCAATTATTATGGGCGTGTTTACTGATGAATTGGGTGTATTTAAGAAATAAGGGGGCGTGTTTAGTGCATGATGTGGACGTATCCTGATACTAACGAGCATATATAATGAAGTTTACTTCGTAGCCCCGGTTTCAGGTAGACCTGCAACTATCGGGAGAGTTCGCGTGCCACGCAATTGTCTGTATCCTCGCCTCATTGGTCGATATCTCATCACGTGATCTAAGTAACCGGTATACTGCAATCATACTAGAACCTGTCATCCGTATCTATCTACATCTGCAGGTGTAACGGTTGCAGATATCTGATTGAAGGCACTGGATCGCGTATCTGTGAAAGTAGGCGTGGCCAGGTTATGTAACCGGCGATGTGGGCGTATCTTATAATAGGTTAATCAACCAGTTGGTGACTAGGTAAATAGATATAACTGGCTAAATAATAATCCTATAACATGGAAACTTTAGCTAGGGTATCATTACTATAGCTTAACTACGCCACCTCGTATACAAGTGTATTATAGTATATTCACTTTATGTTTGTTTTAACGATATTAATTAATAATGTTAAAAGTTAAACTTTATCCTAGTTTATCTATAAATAGATGCGTCACCCGATGACGTCATTACGATGCAGCTGTATTACGTAATACTAACTGCAGCGATGTCAATCATTGATGTGGCCTACGTCGCAGAAACATTCGTAAGTACCCGCTCTGTTGACGTGAGTGAGTATCTTTAGCTACTTCGCACAAACGCTATGATTAATGTATCTGTCGATGTAGTAGGGGGTTAGAGGTTAGGTGATGTGTAAATATAATAATACTTGAAGTAATATCTCGCAATTACCCTAATAGATACAAAAAGTAATTTTATAATAAAGTATTGAATATTAAAAATTTAAATAATGCATATATGTTACCGGCTCTTGAATAGTATAGTTACATCGGTTATATTATGTAAACTGATTAACTATGATATAATAACTTGAATTGGCTGATAAGTAACTAGGAAGCAGTATTAACTACTTATGATGTAATCTCACTACTCCTGTTGCCAACCTTTATAATCTCTCTTCGAACTGGAACATTCGTATCCACTACGATATGTGCTAATATATGAGAGTTTAGTTTCTTTACAGAGGGTGTATTTATCGTAGTGATGAGTTCCCAGAAGTATTCGTCATTTAATCTGGAATAATGGGTAGAGAGAGTTAGATATTGATACAAATAATTATAAAATGTATACAGTTAATATAGATATATATATACATATATTTGAAGAAATGTAATATTTTATATATATAACATAGTTTTACGCGAGTGATAACAACTCCTATCTCGCTATGAAAATAATAGAATAGTTCACTAACAGTTTCAAGTTTCTGTCATCATCGTTCACAAGGGCAAACATATTCATAGTTGCCATCTTTATTCTTATAGTCGGCTTCAGGGCACTAGTTGCAACATTCATCAATATCCATCACTTATATCATTCAGTCTATATTCTTATGAAGCCACACATGTATTACAGCACAACATGGCTGCACATATTTAACATCGGTATCTGAAGTATGGCAACTCATTAGTTAAGACATTTATGAGGACATAGATTACTAGTAAATCTTGTAAATTGTGAAGTGTAATATTATACTATATATTATTAATGACTAGATATAATTCGATACAATACGTAAACTAATATATTATCGTTACATGATCATTAATAGAAGCATAATCCTATATAAAAACTAACACCATCATTAAACAACATTAAATAATGATAACATACCTTTGTATACTTTTCCATTTCCTCTTTACAGGTACGGGTGAAGATATCCGGAATGTTCTTATGCTTGTCATTAGTACCGCAAGATCCACCACTGGTCTGTGATATCTGTGGAGTGAGTGTCGATTGATTAAAGAAAGAATATATATTTGTTACTTATATATATACTATTTATATACATATAATATAGCTATATCGATGAACAATAAAATAAATCGAATGCATTTCTTAATCACTGATTAATATACCAAGTTCTACATAATTAAATAACTAACACATAATTATTAGATTTATTACATATTCGGTAGCATAACTAACCACCACATTTCAATCCGCTTCCTAAGTTTCAATGTACACATGTACAAGTTTTGGGCCTCCCACATTATAACATACCACATGTTACTTATCTTTACAGAGTTTATGTTCATCTATAATTATACAGTTTTACTGTTTACTCTGTAACGAAATGTACAAGTACAATTGTATGATCTCGAGATTATTAACGTATTCTGCTTTATATCTGCAATAAGTTATCATCCATATTATACGTGTTGAAACCACAAAAAAGATGGTTTACATCTGTTGCGCTTGTGATATATATATATATATATTTATATATTTATATGGATTTCGAAAAAAATATAATTTATTATATTTATTACATATTTATATAAATAATAATAAATTAATCTAATATAACTGCCCTACGAAAAGCATTAGATACTAAATATTGTATTGATTCATAGAATGTTATGCAATAATTACTTAGTATCTTGTATTAACTAACCAGTATATAATTTTCCATTTTTATTATATTCATTCTTGCACTTACAAGTGTAAGATCCCATAATATTGCTACATTTAGCTTTGAAGTATACTTCATTTAGTATACTATATTTAATTTACGGTATTAATTGACATCACAGCAATTTACATTCAACATTATGTAGACTTCTCACTTGAAGTATCTTTGCATATCTAAAAATAGATGGTGGTTACATATTAGTTAAAGTATATAAAGTGGGCGGAGTGTGATGTATGTCAGTTTATAATTAAGTTTGATATTATACGCTATTGAATATCTAAAATAAATAGTTATCAAATTTATATTTCAGATATATTATACAATTATATTCATCTCAATAACACAAAAAAAAAGAATTAAATATTATTATAAATATGTATATTGATAAAATACTAACTAGTATATGTTTTTCCATCACATGTATATCCAGTCTTAAATTTACAAATATATAATCCGTAGGTATTCTTACTAATTAGTTAACAGCATTACCACCACAGTCATGTTTGAAAGTGTTATATTCGTTAATGTCTGAAATTCAAAGTGAACTAGGTTAAGTTTAGAAATAGTTTATGTTAAGTTTACTAAATAAATATAACAAGTTAAGATATTAATATACGGATATTATATGGGAATTAGTTAACTTTTAAACAGTTTGAATCTTAAGATTAAACAATTTTTAAAAGTACATTTACTTGCTCTTATTTCTTAACCTAATGATAATGTTATATAATAGAAACCTTTATATCTATTATGCATATTTCCTCTTCCGGTGAATATTTAGTACACCTACAAGTTAAGCTGCCATCAGTATTGGAACAAGTAGCCTGGTAGTTAATAGTTTGAGTTTTCAAGTCACATTCATCCATTTCTGTAATTAAAATTGTGAAACTGTTAAGATCTAATACATATTCAGGTTATTTTCTTCTCCAATATCATCTATCATCGATTCATGTTATATTATAATTCACTATTGTATTGTATTTATATGTAAACATAACAAATAGTTACAATACAACTCCGCGCGTATATAAATAGATAACTGACCTCTACATTAACGACGTACATTGTATCTCCTTACGGATATATATGTATCCATTATTATGTTTATAACAATACTTCCGGAAGTATCGGTATAGATTACATTTCTCTAGTAACATATAATAGTAGTGGTGGAGCATTCGGCAATATCTACAATATATAAACTATTATTATTTACTCGTAAAAATATAATGAATGTATAAATAGATCAGATATATATATATATATTGTGTAGAAATTGTAGTCAAATAATATTAACAATATACTTAATTACAATACAATAATAGTAAATGATTATATAGATAATATGTAGATTATAGCAATGTAACACTATAATATAATTACATGTATTAGCTAACAAATGCACTAACTTTTACATGTTTTCCATCTCCTTGGTAATCATCTTTGCACATATTCATATGATCCCGGTATGCTGTGACATCACACCAGTAAGCTGCAACAATGTGAGTTAGTTTACACACGCTTCCCTTCGTATTATATTCATCTAAGTACTTGCAATGAAAGATGCCCTCAATGTTTATACACTTGTAACTCCGTTTGTTACGACTATAAACTCCTTGACGATATACGTACACATCTAAGAAATAATTTGGGCATTATTGTGGGTATAATATGGGTGTGAGTTTAATAGATTGTTAAATTGAATAGAATATATATTAACAAATAATCAACAACCGAGAATTATTGGAAATATAGAAAAGTTAAATTGAATGAGTTATCTTGATGGATTATCTGTATAGCAAACCTCTACAACTTCTGCCATTATTGATGATTCCCTCGATATATTTACACTTGTATGATTCTCTAGTATTGTTACATACTTCCTACATTATTAATGTTATTTAGGTCCTATATCTCCTCTAAATGTTCTGTACATTCGTTTATATCTACAAATGTATGTTTATAATTAGTAAAGAATACCACAATTACAATATATCAATACTTTAATAATAATAATATATATATGTGAATATGGGCGTTATTTTATAGGCGTAACTAGGGGCTTTACCTTAGCATCTTTCCATTACTGAAGAATCCATTCTTACAGAGAAATATCATTAACTATCCTTTAGTATGAAGCATGGTGATAACAGATATTATCCTATGTAGTCACTCTTTAATGTTACAGTATTGTTACTGTTTCCATGGTAACAAAATATATAGGTACAAGCTTATCTAGCATGGGTATTCCACCCACTATGCGTATGTCAAAATAGTAGAACTTGTGGGTGCTTTCATCTATATACACAAACAGCCTCAGTTCCCTTTTATTCCATTCCAGTCTAATGATCTAAAACCTTATTTGTTAGGGATTGAAAATAGGTTGTTAGTATAGAGTATGTGTGTTTCGATTTGATGATTTGATATATCTATAGTTTGTTATTATATTACCCTTTACAAAAGTGTATAATACAATAAAATACAATAAAATATTATTTAATACGATATCCTGAATAAATAGATATAAATAGTGACAATATCACTGTTCCTGTACTATTAGAATAGTAACATATTAAATGCAAGGGAGATATGATGTCCTCTGTATTAACGTATGTGTAACTATGTATATATACTAACATTCACATATCCCTTCTTCATACTTGTGATTATATTTACATTAATTCATTCATTACATTTATTCACTCCAATTTACACTAATTAACATCACAAATTTCATTGTATTCTTTACATTCATCGATATCTGATTCAGTGATCATTAATTACAAATATAAATATATAAACATATTACTAATTCATATATATAAACATATTTATTTTATACTATAGTTTATACGAATTAATTATTTAGTTAATTAATAAATATTCACTATTCTTACCTTTAGTGTTTCCATTTCTCTTTAATCCTATTTGATCATTCATAACTTCCATATTTGTGTTACTGAGTATGGCGTATTTGTCATATAGGTTAATATATTGGTTATATCATCTACATTTACAACCCCTTAAACATAATCCCATCCCCAGACAAACTGAAGTCTCCATTTGAAGCGATAACTTCTTGGAGTTTTAATGAATCAAGAGTTATGGGGTAAGTTTTTCTAATATCATATGACAATACTTGTTAAGAATTATCTTAGGATAATCATAGTACATTGTAGTATCACAGAACAACTTGCTCCCTGTTATAAATATCTTAGTTATTACTGCATTCACGTCAATGTGACCCCTGTTTTCATTATGATACAGACACGTATAACTTCCCTCTGTATTAGTACATTCTGCCTCATCGTGATACATTCTTTATGTACACCTGGTAAAGAATAGTTAATCATTGCAATTATATAGTAATAGAAATGAAGTACATAATTATATTTAATAAGTATATATTAATGATGATGATGATGATGATTTTATTTAAACACAAATTCAATTATAAAATCTTAGTGTGACTATAATATATTAAATACAATAAATGAGAGTAAAAGTAATGGCTAGATATAATTCGATACGATATGTAGACTATCATATCGTTACATCATTATTATTAGAAGCATAATCCTAAATAAACATTAACGCCCCCATTACTCAACATTACGTAATGATAACAAACCTTTGCATACTTTTCCATTTCCTCTGTAACCCTCTTTACATGTATGTATGGAGGTATCCGGAATTGGACTTCGATAATAGTCAATCATTTTTAATATTGCGGGTTTCTATTCACTCTTCATTAGATTAAAATTCTATAAAATCTGTAAATAGTTTAAGGAGATTAAGTTAAGGAAATCTACATAATAAAATGCCCATAATATATATATATATATATATATATATATATATATATATATATATATATATATATATGTATATATATATAAAATATATATTGTGGTTATGATAAAAATACTTAAATATATAGGAGGTAATATTGAAATACAATATATTACAAGTTTAGTGTTAATAAATAAGGAGTTGAATATTGTAGTGGAACATGATAGTTTGTTATTAAATATTACTTTTTAATAGAATATATTTATTAATGAAATAAGTGCCACCAGATGGCAATACTAACGAGAAGTGCAAACTTTACCGTCCCCGCCTGTGTATCCCTTCTCACACTGACAATAGAACCTAACGCTATGCACGCAGCAGCAGCAGTAGCACATTCCTTCTGTCTGCGTAAAGTATGTAACAATTAGTATTATGTAATAGTAGTATTATGTAATAGTTAGTATTATGTAATATTAGTAGTATAGGCGAGGTTTTCAAGCATTGTACACTATATAGAGATAATGGTTATACATGTGTATATCAATGAGAAATTAGGGTAGAATATATTTATATTTGTAGTTGCTTAATATATTGCAATATGTGTATGTATTATTAGTAGAATCGTAAGATATTCGAATGACATTACTCGCTAAATATGAATATTCAATAATTAACATTGGAGATGTCCTATACATGTTACATCATAACCTATGATGTAATGCGAATATACGGAATAACACTAACCGAAGCATGAAATACTGTATCCCTTTGACTCCATCTAGTAGGTACACTTGAAAGAGGACTTGGTATCGCAACACGCGGCACAATTGTTCGTTACAATTGTGCATTCCTTCAACACTTTTGTCATTATTGATATCTGTATATACGATGGTCATATTATTATGTAATATATATATATATATATATATATATATATATATATATATGATAGTTATAAATACAGAAGTTCATAGAGATCAATTATTTCTAATATTTAATATTATTTACTATTACTCTTACTATTTATTATTATAACTTTCAAAAAATTAATTTTAAATTGTAATTATTATGGGCGTGTTTACTGATGAATTGGGTGTATTTAAGAAATAAGGGGGCGTGTTTAGTTCAGGATGTGGGCGTATACTAACGAGCACATATAATGAAGTTTACTTCGTAGCGCCGGTTTCAGGTAGACCTGCAACTATCGGGAGAGTATATAAGCATAATCCTATATAAAAACTAACACCATCATTAAACAACATTACATAATGATAACAAACATTTGCATACTTTTCCATTTCCTCTGAACAGGTACGGGAGATGGTATCCGGAATGTTCTTATTCGCGTCATTAGTACGGCAAGATCCACAACTAGTATGTGATATCTGTGAGAATGAGTGTCGATTGATTAAAGAGAGAATATATATTTGATACTTATATATATATATACTATATATACATATAATATAGCTATATAGATGAGTATTGAAATATATCAAGTGCATTTCTTAATCACAGATTTATATACCAGGTTCTACATAATTAAATAGCTCACACATAATTAGAATTATTAGATTTATTACATAATATGTAGCATAACTAACCACCACATTTGAATCCGCTTATTAATTTTCCATGTTTACATGAACAAGTTAATGGAATCAAGCAACATTTCCATAGTAACCAGGTGGCTCCACTCTGAAAGGGGCGTAAAGTATTAATTTGATTGGCAGATATTAAAACTCATATATTTGTAGTGATATCGATAATTATAAAATGCATTTATATAGATTATATAGCTTATTAGTATAGTGAATAAGGTTTACTAACTTCTTATGAATATCTTTACATTCAGGATACATTTGTATGCGGGTCCTGAACCCGTGAATGTCAGTGTATGATTTCTTTGAAATCCTAAATTAACATTGTTACAAGTTTAATCCGTTCAGGAGTAGAATTTACTTTAGTAGCACGGGAATGCAATTAGGTGGCATACCTTCTGTTCAAATCACTATTGCGCTTCATTGCGTAGTAGTCTCGTTCGGCTATTCGATATCTAATCAAGTGGGCATGGTTTAATATTAAGTCTAATTATGAGTGTTTTATTAAAATATATATTTTAGAAGAGTTTAAGATATTTTATTTTGTAATATATATCTTGTTAGTTGAATAATTCTACAAATGTAGCATATTTAACGATATATAGTTAATGTTATGTTAAGAATATATAACTATACATTAGAGTTATAAATACGATGTTATAGTGGGAATTACCTTTAGAGTTTCACACCGTTAGCCAAGGTCAATAAGGTCGATCAGATGAGATGATCAAGGTGAAATGCTCGTTACTGTGTTAGATGGGCAGACTGGTATTGCGGACAACCACTTTGGCCTATGTATAGTATTATTACTATACATTACTACGTCTTTACCTGTTGTATAGTCAATATTATGTAATACATATAGGTATATGATGTTATGTAATATTAATTAATATACTACCTATTATTATAGCATAATATGGTATGGATCTAATATCCAATATATATATATATAATATCTTAAGTTTATTTATGATTTATATATTATTTTTATATATTAAAAGTTTCACTGATAATAAGATATACATATATAGATCATAATGGAGGATATATGACTTACCGAATTAGAAGATGAATTAGGTTGTATACTTCTCAGGACTGGACAGATTTTAATATTTCAACCTATTTATAGTCTTTATTAAAAATAGATTTATGATTTTTTATATTTTATTATAATACACATACCATATCACAAACAATAATATACACAAACAATTTACATTATATAATATACGGTGACTACATAACTTACCTATAGGACAGAAGGAGTTTGTCCTAGCAAGTCTCCAATCGGATGTCTTCCGTCGGAGCGATGATGCCCCACTCGCTCCTTAGCTACATTTCAGCAGACAGCTCGTTCTATCCGTCATGTCATCGTCGCATCCACCACCAGAGTACGCCACCAGGCTCCAACGCTTCATCGCATATAGCACTAACACCACTACTACAGTACACCGTAATCGCATCGCACCCGAACGCATCCCTGACACCGCACGACCTCGTTCGCTTACAGCACTACACGATCACCCGAACCTTATAATACCGTCCGCCATTATAATATTATCTACCATCCCCGAGTATCGCTAACGAATTAATACATCGATGAATAATTACGATTTAAAAGAATGCGTATTCTATTACTAAGAATAGAAACCACGCTTATTTATATTAATTATATAAGTATAAAGTTCTCTAAAGAGTAGTCAAATTCGTGAAAGGGTATTACGAAATGATATTGCAAAATACTGTAATCTATTTTTAACTAGGCATATAGATGTAAGCCATAGTTTAAATTGATACCTACCTGATTTAATAATACTAAGGACATATGTGCTTTTTTTAAATTGAATGTTAATTTTCAAATTATATATTTAATATTACATATATAATAATTATATAAATATAATGATAGACAAATTTGTATAAATAGTTTAATATTTATTTTTTGAATTAAACAAAAAGTTAAAATATATAGAATAATAATAATAATAACAATAATAATAATAATAATAATAATAATAATTAAATTTATAATGATGATGATGATGATGATGATGAAGATAATTATGATTTTGATTTATTGATTGATTAGTCTATTTAGACACCGTAAATATGTAATATTTGTATAACTGTTGTGTATAATGGCGAAAAAAAAAATATATATAAGTAAATTGCAAATATACTAAATAAATATACAATTAATAGCTATAGATATACCAAAGATTTTCCGAAGGATTCGCAAAATCTTTGGTTATACTATAGACAACAGAAAATAAAGGTATACATTGCATCAAAATGAATTATAATTATTAATTTTTATAATATTAATTGGAAGCAAGTTCCAATTATTAGGGGCAGTTAAACTATGTGATATATCAAGAAGATTTTTATAATTAAATATAGGTATAATTAAAAATAAAGTATAATAGACGGCATGATTATTATGATGATGATGATGATGATGATTATGATGAGTATGATGAATATGATGATGATGATGATGATGATGATGATGATTATGATGATGGTGATAATGGTGATGATGATGATAAAAATAACAATAACAATAACACTAATAATAATAATAATAATAATAATAATAATAATAATAATAATAATAATAATAATAATAATAATAATAATAATAATAATAATACTAATAATAATAATAATAATAATAATTAAAAAATAAAGTCTAATAGATGGCATGATGATGATTATGATGATGATGATGAGTATGATGATGATGATGATGGTGATGAGGATGATGATGATGATGATGATGATGATGATAAAAATAACAATAACAATACCACTAATAATAATATTAATAATAATAATAATAATAATAATAATAATAATAATAATAATAATAATAATAATAATAATAATAATAATAATAATAATAATAATAATAATAATAATAATACTAATAATAATAATAATAATAATTAAAAAATAAAGTCTAATAGATGGCATGATGATGATTATGATGATGATGATGAGTATGATTATGATGATGGTGATGATGAGTATGATTATGATGATGATGATGGTGATGAGGATGATGATGATGATGATGATAAAAATAACAATAACAATACCACTAATAATAATATTAATAATAATAATAATAATAATAATAATAATAATAATAATAATAATAATAATAATAATAATAATAATAATAATAATAATAATAATAATAATAATAATAATAATAATAATAATAATAATAATAATAATTATAATAATTATAATAATAATAATAATAATAATAATATAGTATCGTGAATATATGTCAATAAAATAATTTCAAAGTTTCGGCAATCCGAATAATTGTAGACATAAGAATTCATCTGCAATAATTAACTCATGTATGTGATAGATCTAATAAATTATACATTTAATTTTAATATTTTAAGTAAAATCATACAATGAATATATTTCATTTCTAAAAATGTGTATTTATTTAATCGAATTGAATATATAATTAAATCTCTATACCACTCTACGTTAATTATTTACCAATTGTATCAGCCTTCTTTGTGATATTTTCATATCTGTTTTGATGTAAGTTATATATCAATAATATTAAATTATAAACATTTTATATAATATATAACATATTTATAATATATGTAATTAATAAAAGAGATAAAAATGTATTAAATACAAATTTTCATAATTTTTGAAATATTATATGATAATTAAGTTAAATTTTCTTATTATCATATCTATTTTGAAGTAAGTTATATATAAATAATATTAAATTATAAACATTCGATATACTATATGAAATATTTATAATATATTTAAATAATAATATAAATAAAAATGTATTAAATACAAATTTTTAAATATTAAATTGGTTATAAAAATGTAATTTTAACCTTTATTATAATTATTGTATAATAAATGTTAAAACAATAAAGTTATTGTAAACACCTAATTAAGTATACTAATAATTATATATATGAATATTTACTTATAAATTATTTTTGTTATATATATTTACTAACTTTGATTTACATAATAAAATATGAAGGTATCTTATTGATTGGTATTATATTCATAACCCGATATAAATATTATAATTATTATATGTTTCGATTGAAGCTATATAAACAAATATAAACCCATTTAAAAAATCTTTAAAATTTTATTTACCTAAAATAATAATACATATTTTTTTATTTAAAAATGTTTGTGTATTGTTTATATTGGTTTTATACTTTTTGTTATTATTGTTGTTAGAATAGTTTATACGATAGAGAGAGGGTAAGAGTGTACTAGTGAGGTATATAGAGAGGGATATATAGTGAAAAAAAGATAGTGGTAGAAAAATACGGAGGGCATGACAGAGGGATGGAGTAGATAGATTGGAGAGCGAATGAGCTAAGATAGAGAAGAGGAGAGCTAATGAGCTAAACGAGAGGAGAAGATAGGAGATGAGAGCTAATGAGCTAAGAGAGAGAAGAGGAGAGGTATGAAAAAATATATAGACATAGTAGAGAGTTAACGTATAGAGAAAGTAGATATATAGAGAACGGTGAGATATGCATATATATGAAAGAGATATATAGATAGAACTAGTGTGAGATAGAGAGAATGCGAAAGAAGAGATATGGGAGATGAGGACTAATAGAAATGTGAGGTAGGAAAAAGGGAGAGAAGAAAGACATAGTGAGAAAGAGAGAGAATACATTCTCGTAGGTAGAGAGAAGAGTCGGATAGAGTGAGAAATACAATAAAGGATAGAGATATAGAGACAGGAAATATAGAAATAGTGTGATAAAGAGAACATAGAGATAACAAAGAGAGGGGAGTGGTATGAGAGGAAGGGAGATAGATAATAGAGAATGGGAAACAAGAGATATTAGAGAAAGGAGAGGGATGTAAAGAAATAAATATAATATATAGATAGAAGAAATGAGAGATAATATAGCGATGGAGAAGAAGGATAGAAAGAGTTTGACAGATAGGAGATCGTTAGGGAGAGTGTGTATGAAATGAGAGAGGAGAGTGAGAGAGAGAAGAGATAGTGATATAGGTAGGTATATAGAGATTAGCGAAAGAGAGCACTATCGTATTAGAGAGGGGAGTTAAGATAGGAGTGAAAAGAGGAGAGAAAGTAGAGTTAGAGAGAGTGATAGAGAGGAATAAGAGAGATATAGTGTGAAATAGAAGAGAGGAGAGGATAGAAAGATAATATAGTAATTAATAGAGTGTAGATGGTGCAAAGAATACGATAGAGCGAATTGGAAACGAATGAGATATATAATATGTATTATTTAATTCGTTAGAAGATATTATATTATATAAACAAATTTAAAAAAAATTAAAAACAGTAACATGGTGGATAAGAAAACTGTCTAAATTTGAGTAAAGAAAATAAATATAGTTCAATTGAAAATAAAATAAGAAAACTGATTAAAATGTAATTCTCAATAAATATATTATATTATATTCCATTAATTATTAAAATAATATATATAAAAAATTATAAAATTTAAAAATAAAATAATTACCGATATTTAATAAGTATTCATATATCTAATAAGTGGGATTTTTAAAAACTTCATTAATATATTCTACTTAAATAATTTAAAAAAAAGTCAAAATTGTATATTTAAAAGTTACTCAAATATTAAGTGAATACCGTCAATACTCGATATCTCAGAATTTGAACGACTGTATAAAATATGATAGTTCTGAGATATTAAAAATGTGATTAACATATATATATATATCACCAAAATTACAATTCTGACATATATGAGATATTGGAGTTTCTTATATATAGAGAGTCTGAGATATCGAGAGTTATCTGTATATTTATATATATATATATATTATTTTTACTCATTTCATAATTTATATTAAGGGTAGAGGCAAGGATCATAAAATCAATGCTATTTATAGCTCTATCTAAAATAATAAGGATAAAAAAACTTATAGAGATAATAAAATAATTTATTTGTATACAACAGATGCTTTTCTATTTTATACATCAACTCCGTTTTTAATTCTTTGAGTGTAAATTCGGTTGCGTGCGTTTTATTTCTACGCAGTGCGTGGAAATTAGGAAATGTTCTAGTAATATGCATGAAAATAATTTCACGCAGCTAATAGTAACTTTAAACATATAAATTTAAACTTTAAATAATAAATTAATTAGTATAATATTAATTAATATAATATTAATTAGTATAATATTAATTAATATATTATTAATAATAAATTAATTAGTATAATATTAATTAATATATTATTAATAATATACTAATTTATATTATACTGATTAATATTATACTGATTAATATTATAATAATTAATACTATACTAATTAATATTATACTAATTAATATTATACTAATTAATAATATACTAATTAATATTATACTAATTAATACTATAATAATTAATACTATACTAATTAATATTATACTATCAATATTATACTAATTAATATTATACTAATTAATACTATACTAATTAATATTATAATAATTATAATATAGTAATTAATACTATACTAATTAATATTATACTAATTAATACTATACTAATTAATACTATACTAATTAATACTATCATATTAATATTATACTATCAATATTATACTAATTAATATTATACTAATCAATACTATATTAATTAATATTATAATAATTAATACTATACTAATTAATACTATACTAATTAATAATATACTAGTTAATAATATCCTATTAATAGTATACTGATTAATATTATACTAATTATAATATAGTAATTAATACTATACTAATTAATATTATACTAATTAATACTATACTAATTAATACTATACTAATTAATACTATCCTATTAATAGTATACTGATTAATACTATACTAATTAATATATACTAATTAAAAATATCCTATTAGTAGTATACTGAATAATATTATAATAATTAATAGTATACTAATTAATATTATACTATTTAATACTATACTAATTAATACTATACTAATTAATACTATACTAATTAATATTATACTATCAATATTATACTTATTAATATTATACTAATTAATATTATACTAATCAATACTATATTAATTAATATTATAATAATTAATACTATACTAATTAATACTATA
Organism: Osedax fenrisi; assembly: GCA_964019155.1. Lineage (NCBI taxonomy): Eukaryota > Metazoa > Annelida > Polychaeta > Sabellida > Siboglinidae > Osedax > Osedax fenrisi. The sequence continues at coordinate 52,264,089 of OZ025243.1, forward strand.
CTAATTAAAAATATCCTATTAGTGTATACTGATTAATATTATAATAAATAATAGTATACTAATTAATACTATACTAATTAATACTATACTAATTAATAATATACTAATTAATACTATACTAATTAATACTATACTAATTAATAATATCCTATTAATAGTATACTGATTAATATTATACTAATTAATATTATACAAGAGTATATACGAATGAATTCAGTTTATTTAGGCTATATACATTTGTTAATTTTAATTTTAAGTACACAATAAAACTTTGTAATGTAAAGCATAGGTGAATAATGTTAAAATAATGTTTGAAAGAATTATATATTTATTTTCATATATATTAATATAGGGGCAATACTAGTGTGCATTGAAAAATGCATGAAAATATACGGGATCAGTGTGAGTGACTATTCGTAATATACGCAGAAAAGAGAATATTCCATGCATGAAAAAAACGCAAGCAACCGCATTTAGAATTAAAAACAGAGTTGATGTGTTAACCCTATTATATAGCTCATGACTATAGTATACATATAATTAATTTAAAATGATATATAAATAGACAGAATTACTTTAGTAATTTTTTTAAATTAATTATTATAAATATGCAACTTTATTATAATTTATTTATCCTAAATAAAAATATATTAATCAATTTCACAATACTCATACATTACATGATCATTTACTGTACAAATTTCAAATATAAATAATAAAACCAAAGAACTAGTAAGCATTTATGTAAGATTACTAAGTAAAATCTAAAAACTAGAAAAAATTAAATCTAGTTATAGTAATACATAATTATAGAATAAAAAATAAAATATAAAACATATATTATCTTGAGCCTCTACCCTTATTTAAAAAATATAAACCAAATTTATAAAAAAAAATATAGGAAATTATAAATTAATATATATATATTTACTATATAATATTATATAAAATGATAGTATATATTAATGGGGCCGGCGTAACATATGGATATTTACATGGTGAATTGTGTTGTTTACTAAAATTATAATAACGTCTGAAATTAATATGATATTGACTACATTTCTTTGTTTTTTATTTACATTTAGATCTATTATATATATTTTAGAACTATATATATATTAATTAATAAGAGTATATAATAAGGATAATATTAAACACTTCATTAAAAATAATAAAATTTCCAGTAGTTACCAATAATTCCAGTAACTAAGTTTCACTTCACTAATGTCTAACTTGATATATAAGAATAAATATGTAATATTATTATGAAAATTTCATATAAATTTATAAAGTAGAGCTAAAGTTATGGAGCTTCAAAGATTCAAAATTAAGTTTAAAAAAAAGCATTAATATCAGTTTTAAAAAAAAATTATAAATATGTTGGTATCTGGTCAAAATATTTGTGATTTAGATTCCCGTAAAAATTGTTATTCAAATTAGTGATCTTATAATAGCGTAACTACACATATATATATATATGTATACTGCATTATATTTTATTTCTACTCAATAAATCATATTAAATTCAATTCAATTCAATATATATACAATATAATATATATAGATAACTCAATCACGAGAATATAAGTCATAACATTTATGATAAATATTATTTAAATTAAAATAACGTGTAATATTATATAAATTAAATAATTTATACTAATATTAAATATTAGTATAGATATATAATATAATATATATAGATAACTCAATAACGAGAATATAAGTCATAACATTTATGATAAATATTATTTAAATTAAAATAATGTGTAATATTGTATAAATTAAATAATTTATACTAATATTAAATATTAGTATAGATATACATTATATAATACAGTAGGTATTATTCCTATGGTATACGATTATCTTTATAATATTATATTAAATATATAATAACATGAATACTATATATTTATACTATTAATATATAAATGTATACAATCATTAATTCGAATAAAGAATTATGCGTACGTTTAGTTTTTAAATTGTGAGGCTTCTGACTATAATCCAATATTTTACTATGATTTTAATGTTTATTATTACTGTTATATTTTTTAATGTTTATTTATAATGCTTATAGTTACTAATATCATTTTTAATAAAAAAAAATATTTATTTCAAAACTTATATGTTTCGCCGGCCCTTAACAATTAATAGTATAATTATTAAATATATAATTTTAATAATTAACATTTAGATTTATTTATAATATTAAAATTGTATATATCAAAAATATATATCCGTATTATTGTTAAATTAGATTTGTTACTATTCTAACTATGTCTTAAATTGATAAACCTATAAATATAGAAAAATAAGTATTTTACGATATCATTTCGCAATGCCTATTAATCAACAGTCTCGACTAGTAATTAGAGTAACTATAAACTTACACAATCAATACACATCCACACGGTTTAAATTCATAATAACAGCGTCGACATTCAATTTAAATCATAATTATTAACGACATACTGATTAGTGAGCGATACTTGGGCATCAAGATAATATCATAACGGCTTCGAGTACCACAGGGCTAAGATCACCGCGCAATACCATAAACTAGCGAGACACACGATGCAAGCTAGACGCCCGAACACGCTACCACCGTAATGCCCCATAGCAATGACACCAGAACTACATACGACTCCACGCCTTCACCGAGCTTTGCCCACCGATAATAGACACTAGAACAACAATCGAGATAGGCTGAACCACCCGCTAAGCCGCAGCTAAGAGACGAGCGAGGGACAACTCTCGTCAGTCGAACATCCGATAGCGATGACATCATTCTATTAATAGAACTCCTCTATGTAGTCTGTGAAAGCGTAACGCAGTTATAAATTAAATATTGTTATTGTTGTTATTGTTATTTTGGTGGAGTCCTTTCATTCTATCCAGGAACTTAGATGAGCCATATAGCTATGTTCCTTTGAAGTAACTTTCATGTCAAGGCATCCATTGTTTTAATGAGATCCGATTATTTATTTATACATAATTATATAAGATCACTTCTAAATATTATTTTAAGACCTAGTTCGGACATGGCTTGCACCCGCATCCTACTACATGGATGTCTGACATCTTAGACAACTGAGCCACATAGACAGTTATAATAATATTAACATTTAGAATCACATATAGTATATCATTACTAACATGTTCTACTTCTTACTGCGATAATATCCTGCACTTCATTGCTGATATACTTGTACGGCGCTGGGGCCTAAGCCGGTTCGGCACATTTATTATTATTACATCAGTACATTTTTTTTTGAAAATTGCTGCCTCGTTTATCATTTAAAGTGATGATAATTTATTTATAATCATGTTTCAGTCCAATAAATATTAGTGACGAACCAGAAACTGAGATATTCTATACAAAACTTACATGTTTAACAAGACAGATACCAAAGCATAATGTTCTAATAATAGGAGGAGACCTAAATGCACACCTCGGAAAAGACTGTGGATATAAATATGCCTATCATCAAACTACAAATCGAAATGGCCAAATGCTCAAAGACTATCTTCAAGAAAATAATATTCTATGTCTAAATACTCATTTCCAGAAAAGACATGGTCAGTTATGGACGCACAATTCTCCAAATGATTTTAAATCAGAGATTGACTTCATAATAATAAATAAGAAATGGAAGAATAGTGTAAAAAACTGCAGAGCTTATAACTCTTTTAATAGCATTGCATCTAATCACCGTATAATAACAGCAGATATAAAATTGAGTTTAAGAGCTAATAAAAAGAAAAATAGTAAATGCAAACCATATGACTAGACAAGACTGACACATGATACTGTAATTAGAAATGCATTTATTGTAACAGTGAAAAACAGATTCTTGAGCCTTCAAAATTCTGATGCAGAAAATACGTTATCCGCAAGTACAAGATATACATATTTTGAAAAGGCATGCAAAGATGCAGCCAATAAAGTAATTCCGTTAAAAATTTAAAAAAATTAAAGAAACGAATACCCTGGGAAACCGAAAAAATCTGCCAAAAACGTGAAATACTTCACAAAGCAGCACAACTGAAAGAAAGCTCGCCTACACATATGAATATCAGCAAATTTATAAATGCTCAAGAATCGTTAGTTAATTCATATGATTTAGAACAACAAAATTACATGAATAAAAAGATATATGAAATCCAAATGGCGGCCACAAATAAGAAATCTGCACTAGCCTGGCAAACAATAAATTAAATCAGCAGAAGAAAGAAATCAAATAATTCTGAACTAAAAGCAAACAATGATAATGAACGAATAAAACTTTGGCATAAACATTTCAAAGATTTACTTGGCAAGAATATCCAATCGACAATTCATAGTAAAAATTCAGATCATACATTGAATAATCTTGATATAAAAATCTGTCATTTCACGAAAGAAGAAGTTGTGAAAGCTACAAATAATATATCATATGGAAAAGCAGTAGGTTTGGACGAAATACCAGCAGAAGTTCGGAAATTAGATGATTTTAAAGAATTTCTGTTAGAATCATGTAATCGTGTTTATTTCCAGGAACCTATAGTAAGTTGGACCAATGGATGTATCGTTCCTTTTCCTAAAAAAGGAGACCTCTCCATCACAAAAAAACTACAGAGGAATTACTCTAACAGCAATCGCCGCAAAGATATATAACCTGATGTTATTAAACAGGATTAGACCAGAAATTGAACCAATCCTAAGAAAAAATCAAAATGGCTTCCGAACAAATAGATCAACAACGGGACAAATACTGACTATAATACGAATTTAAAAACAATGTCAAATGTCACGCCAATGTCAAATCTAAAACCTGCCACTAACTCTACTCTTTATTAACTTTTCAAAAGCTTATGACACGATAAATCGAAAAAAGATGAAAGAAATACTTGTAAAGTATGGTATACCAGAAGAGACAGTTTGTGCAATTATGATGCTCTACAAGAATGCTCATTCAATGGTTCGCTCACCAGATGGAGATACACCTTACTTTGAAATCATAACTGGAGTCTTACAGGGTGATACACTTGTGCCGTTCCTCTTTATAATCTGTCTCGATTATATTCTGAAGACGTCATTGGATAATAATCGAGATCTAGGTTTCACTCTAACAGAGAGAAAGAGTAGACATTATCCCGCTGAAAAAATTACCGATACGGACTACGCCGATGATATCGCCGTAACAAGTAATACTCTGAAAGATGCTAATACATTATTATTGAAAATAGAATCAGCGGCCAAAGAAATTGGACTTTGCATTAACACCGACAAAACTGAATATATCAATATAAATCAGAATAACAACATGCAAATGAAAAGTATCTGTGGAAGTATAATAAATGAAGTAGAAGATTTTAAATATCTAGGAAGCTATATTAGATCAACTAAAAGAGATGTTAATATAAGGATTGCTAAAGCCTGGGCAGCATTAAATAGTATAATACAATCTGGAAATCAAAACTAAGTACAAATCTTAAAAGACATTTTTTCAGAGTGGCAGTCGAATCAGAAAATAGAAGTGGCAGTCGAATCAGAAAATAGAAATAACAAAATTAGCAGCATTTCTAACCAATATGGGAACAATTTGGGAATTTTTTTTTAATAATATTTTTTTTATCTAAAATTAATATAATTTATATTTTTACAGAGCTCTTTAAATTCTATAATATAAGTTGTATCTTGGTTTTTACAAATTTACAAAAGAAAAAAAATGATAGAACAAACTAATAATTTAAAATTTATAAAAAAAATAAGACAAAACGTGAAATATATTTAACAAATTTTTAACGATTTAAATTCTTTAAAAAAAACTATTATAAATCTAGTCGATAGAAAAAAATGTGTAATAATTCGTAAACTTTTTTTTTTTCAAATATAAAATTTGTCATATTTTTACATTAAAATAGTGAATAAATAACCATATTGTGCTATACATTAATTTGTGTCTTATTAATGTCATGTAATAGTACACTCATATACTTATATATATATATATTTATGTTTATATTTTATTATAAATACATTTTTTTAATTAAAATTAAAATAATTTGTATTTTTCTAAAATTTCCTGGAATATCAAAAAAAAATATTATACATATATTATCTTATACAAAAATATATAATTTAAACTATACTTACAGATATAACTACAAAAAAAATGTTAATGATGATAAATCGAAGTTTCAAAATATCTCCTATCTCAACAATGTTAAAATTCCTTAAAATTAATCTCTTAATGTTAATCTTTAATGACGCATCTCCAATAATTAATTTTTTTTATTTTATTCAATTTAATATGTTATCTAGTTCATATAAAAATAGAGGCAGCAATTTTCATAACAAATTTACCGATCCGAACCGGCTTACTGGGGTCGATGTCAAAGATGGCAATATGTCCTTGATCCAAGGTCAACTGTTACTACAGAGGTTAATCATGATAAGTTATAGTTATCATGAAATGCTAAAACGATTGGTAATATCGTGATATCGTTGTTGAATAAAAGTTTAATATGTTCATGTTATCTATTTATTTATAAATATTTTAATATAAAAATAATAGAATAAATCTATAGATTTAATATAAATAATGTATCATATTATTTTCATTATTACATAATTGTTAACCAAGTTATATCTTAGTATAAATAGATAGGTATTGTTAGAATAAGGAGTTCTTTATTATACCAATTTTGGTTTTAAATTACCAGAATTGATCTAAATTTATAAAAATAATGAAAACTGGTATTTATGGTATATTTAATAATTATATTAATTATTATATATGACATAACTAGTATATTTATGTATATGTAAGTATAGGGCATTTAGATATATTTTACTAGTGCAAATATAGGATGATATATATTGTTCATGTCTTTATCTATACATAAATATAGTTAATGCAATGATAAATTATATATTAGAGGGTTGCCTTATGCAAGAAGGTAAATTAAAGCCTGTAATGAGCTGTCTGAATTCATAACCTCAAACTTGGCCATTATTTTTTACTATAACTTTTGTAATATTAATTTAATCAAAAAAGTAAACTATGATTCTTATATTACTTTTTCATCTTCTTTACAATTATATCAATCATTTTATTATAGATAAAATATACAAAAATCTCATTTATATACTAAAATTATGATATAAATTTAAATATAATGTTTCTTATTTACATTATTTACATATTTATACTTAATGTATATTTACATAATAATGTATATATATATATTCGAAATTACAAGTATATTAAAATATTAGCAAAGTAGGTAAAATAGTGATTAAAATAATATTAATGCAAAACAAAATTAATAATTAAATTATATTAATCTATATATATATATATGTAATTTAAATATAAATATTATTAATAACATAAGATGCATTGTTACTAACACATTCTACTTCTTACAGCGAGAATATCCTGCAATACATTGCTATTTATTGATATACTGCAATACATTGATATACTTATATGCCACCGGGCTGATGTCCAAGACGATTTGATGTCCGAGATGATGATACGTCCTTCGGCCAATCAGAACTGTTAATGGATGTGATTATCATGATAAGATAAAGTAAATACTAAATGCTAAAGTTATTAGTGATCACCTGATTTCTACGTTAAATGAAAGTTTATTTTCATTTTTTCTACTCTATTTATTTATATATATTTCAATATCAAAATGAACATAATATATCTATAGGTTTAAATATTATTTATAAAATAGTGTAGTAGTAGTAGTAGTAGTAGTAGTAGTAGTAGTAGTAGTAGTAGTAGTAGTAGTAGTAGTAGTAGTAGTAGTAGCAGTAGTAGTAGTAGTGGTAGTGGTAGTAGTAGTAGTAGTAGTAGTAGTAGTAGTAGTAGTAGTAGTAGTAGTAGTAGTAGTAGTAGTAGTAGTAGTAGTAGTAGTAGTAGTAGTAGTAGTAGTAGTAGTAGTAGTAGTAGTAGTAGTAGTAGTAGTAGTAGTAGTAGTAGTAGTAGTAGTAGTAGTAGTAGTAGTAGTAGTAGTAGTAGTAGTAGTAGTAGTAGTAGTAGTAGTAGTAGTAGTAGTAGTAGTAGTAGTAGTAGTAGTAGTAGTAGTAGTAGTAGTAGTAGTAGTAGTAGTAGTAGTAGTAGTAGTAGTAGTAGTAGTAGTAGTAGTAGTAGTAGTAGTAGTAGTAGTAGTAGTAGTAGTAGTAGTAGTAGTAGTAGTAGTAGTAGTAGTAGTAGTAGTAGTAGTAGTAGTAGTAGTAGTAGTAGTAGTAGTAGTAGTAGTAGTAGTAGTAGTAGTAGTAGTAGTAGTAGTAGTAGTAGTAGTAGTAGTAGTATTAGTAGTAGTAGTAATAGTAGAGGTAACTAACGTTTAACTTCTGAACATTATAGAATAACTAATAATAATATATTAAACATTATGATTAATTAAATACATGAAATATGTTATGTTAATGTAATAACATATTAAGTAATAATTAAATAAATAATAAATTTATTTTTTATTAAATGTAAACAAAATAATTATTTTCAATGTAAACAAATAATAATAAATTTATTTTTCAATTTTTATATTTTTCATAATATTAAAAAAAACTAAATTTATTATTTCAATTGTATGATAAACATTGCTATTACGTAAGCTAAGTTTATCTGGGAACTGTTAACATACTTGCATACAAGTATTGAGAATAAAGATGTGTTTATTAGAGAGTTGTACAATTTATTTTATAGTCAGGATATATTAAATAATTGGAATTTTAGTCAAGTCAAGATCAAGATTAATCATAAATAAATGTGGTTATATGAAATTAAACGATAACAATTCGAAATAAATACTATTATATATATATATATATTTTAATAATATTATATACATAATATATACACAAACTAACTGATAATCTATACATACATATATATATAGTTATCACTTTGTTTACATATCAACCAAATTACAATTGCGTTATTTACAGATTAGCTACTACTACTACTACTACTACTACTACTACTACTACTACTACTACTACTACTACTACTACTACTACTACTACTACTACTACTACTACTACTACTACTACTACTACTACTACTACTACTACTACTACTACTACTACTACTACTACTACTACTACTACTACTACTACTACTACTACTACTACTACTACTACTACTACTACTACTACTACTACTACTACTACTACTACTACTACTACTACTACTACTACTACTACTACTACTACTACTACTACTACTACTACTACTACTACTACTACTACTACTACTACTACTACTACTACTACTACTACTACTACTACTACTACTACTACTACTACTACTACTACTACTACTACTACTACTACTACTACTACTACTACTACTACTACTACTACTACTACTACTACTACTACTACTACTACTACTACTACTACTACTACTACTACTACTACTACTACTACTACTACTACTACTACTACTACTACTACTACTACTACTACTACTACTACTACTACTACTACTACTACTACTATTACTACTATAGTATACTACTACTACTACTATAGTATACTACTACTACTACTATATAATTAATACTCATTTATTAAAACAATAACAACTTTTTAAATTAAAATATAGGTCAGATTATAAATACTATATTTTTATTTTATTTTGCTAAACTATATACTATGGATCCAAAATACGAAAATATATTTACAAACAAATTTAATATTGGAGAACTGATAATTAATTTTAAAAACCGAACCGAAATCATAAAAAAATATTTGATATCTTCAAATATTATAAAATACCCGAAATTTTAAGAACCGAACCGAAAAAAGTAAGTATTTGATATTTGAGATCGATGATTTGAAATTTTACAGCACCAGTAATAACATATTAAGTAATAATTAAATAAATAATAAATTTATTTTTCAATTTTCTATTTTTATATTTTTCATATTAAAAAAAACTACATTTATTATTTCAATTGTATGATGAATATTGCTATTACGTTAGCTAAGTTATTTATTAGAATTAGTGATTTTATAATAGCCTAACTACACACATACATACATATATTTATATATATATATGTAAATCACAAGAATATTAGTCATAAATATTATTTAAATAAACTTCTAATATTGTATAAATTTAATAATTATACTAATATTAAATATTAGTATTATACTAAGTAATACTTAGTAAGTATAGTAAGCGATTATTCTTATACTATTACTATATTTAATATATTATATATAAATAGTACTACACGTACTACGATTGACATCAGACCCCTACATGTCACGTGATAAGAGATAGTTCAAGTAAACATTGCATGTAAGCATAGTTGGCATCGTGAGGTTTTTGGTTTTTTGGTTTTTTGCTAAAATATAAATTAAATATAATATATTAAATATATGATATATTCTATTTTATTATTATAATAATTATATATATGAATTAATTAATTAATTATTCATTTTAAAACTTCAATTTTATTAAATAAATAATAGTTAATTAAGCTTACTTTGTTTTTTTTGTGAAGGTTTTTTGTCTAAATATAAATTAAATTTCATATAATATTATATACATTTAAATGTATTAAATTAATTCATGTTTAAACTTTAATTATTAGAGTATATTATGTTTATACTTGTAGTTTATTTATATAAGTAGAAAAGATTTGTCTAAGTAAAGATACAAGTTATATGTATAAAATTGAATCACATGATTTTATCGTAAGTTTTAGGTGAATTTTTTTGTGATATACCAAATTACCAACATATCAAGTTAGCAAGCTTTTTTTTAATGTACCAATGTCCCATCTTTATTCTTAAACATGTAAATGCAGATTGTACATTGGGATGTTAAAAAAAACGCAACATCTGAACATCACAATCTACCAACGTATACACAATGTAAAGATGGTATATATTATGAATGTATTTTCCGTAGACATACCAATGTCCCAATGTACCATCGGACGTTGGTATATTTCAAAAAACGCTCTCTTATATAATATAAAACTTACGAGAAATCTGTGTAATTCAATTTTGTATACAAAATACCTAGAGCGCCATTTATATCTGGTTAATTATGATTTTGAATTATATACATATCTATGTAGCGAGTAAATTCTATGTAGCGAGTAAATTCTAATTTATATTGCATGTAATTTAATTGAGCTATATAAATATTGTTGTATGGAAACCGCGCAGTGCCTAAACTATTTAGGTGATTCGATACTAGGTAGTAGCGTCAGTACCTGGTAGTAGCGCCAGGTATTAGTTATTAATTATGTTGCATATATATGTTATATATTATGTTGGATATATACTATATATATATTATATAGGGAGTGTTAGATATAATTTAGAAACATTTTTGTTAGTAGTAAATTAACTTGATTATTAAGATTATTTTTTTTTAAATATTAGTTTTTTGGTTTTTTGATTAAATATAAATTAAATAGCTATTCTATTATATATAAATATTATGTATTTACATACTATATTAAAATGACCATATATTACAAAATATAATTTTTATATTATTATACAATAATTATAATTTTATTATATAATTATTTTCATCAACCAAAAAACCAAAAAACCATAAATAGTCATTGAAAAACCAAAAAACCACGAAAAAACCCAAATAACTAGCAAAAAACCCATAAAAACTAGCAAACAACCAAAAAACCAAAAAAGACTGGAACCAAAAAAAAGGTTTTTTGCCAACTATGCGTGTAAGTCTTACAAAATATTATATTAATATAGGCATGTATAGCCTATAATCATAGGGAAATATGCTATGTATGCATATATAGAAAACAACCTTACACTTCGGTGAATAATTTACTGAGAAATATAACGTTAGCCACCAAATGTTTAGTTGAACACGTAACTTAGGCCGATGTCAGTATTCAGCTAAATTTGAAAACAAACAAAAATCGAATAATGAATTATGCGGAAGTTTAGTGCGTATATTATTGTTAAAATCATAAAAATCGAGAAGCATTTGACCATAATCCTAATATGGATATTTTATTTTAATATTTTAGTTTAAAATTTAACTTTAAGTCCTTTAAAGTACTTAAAGTTTAAGTTTAAGTTTAAGTTACGAAATAATAATTATTATTATTTAATAATTATTATATTATGAGAAATACGCTTTTATAGTGAATTATACTTACTAGTAATGTTTATGTGTCTACTTTATTCATTTATTTGTATTATATTATAACTTATAAAAGTATAGTTGGTTTAATGGTGTTAATTAGTGATATTGTGAAATAATCAAATTAATATTATTTAATAAATAAAATATATTTAGTAAAATAATTGAAATATACTTACTTTGAATTGAGTGGTTATTTTGTAAAACACGTGACTGATATGTGATTGGTGATTAATATTTGGAATCAGAAGTAAATATCAAGGACATTTCCTTGCTAAGATTTTCCAAAGTAAAGATAAACCAAGGACATGTCCTTTCAAAGGACTCCTTTGATATACCCATAAATTTATATAATTTTGATTTAATAATCTCCATATATAAGATATATTTAAATCTGTTTTAATAACTATTTAAAGCTGTCTTAACATGTACCCTATTACTGCTTTAAAAAGTATTTACGTCTGCTATTATTGTTTGCTTCTAGAAACACAGACTTTGAGGGGGCTCTCCTCAAAGTCTGTGGCTAAAAGTAATAAATGTTAAGATAGATTTAAATATATCTTATATGTGGAGATTCCCAGCTAATAGTAAGAGCAGCATAATAGAAGCATAACAGCATATGTTAGAGCCTCACATGTTTACATTATGCTATTATGCTGCCATTATGCTGCTATTAAATGTATATTATGCTGCTATTAATTTGTCATGCTATTATGCTACTGTTATGCTGCTATTATGCTGCCATTATGTTAATATTATGCTGCTATTAATTTTAAAAGTATATTATGCTGCTATTATGCTGCTATTATTAGAATAGCTTTATTGATAATAAAGCTATTAAATCTAATTAAAGCTCGTAATGAGCTGTCTGAATTCATAACCTCAAATTTGGCCATTCTTTTTTACTATAACTTTTGTAATATTAATTTAATCAAAAAAGTAAACTATGATTCTTATATTACTTTTTCATCTTATTTACAATTATATCAATCATTTTATTATAGATAAAATATACAAAAATCTCATTTATATACTAAAATTATGATATAAATTTAAATATAATGTTTCTTATTTACATATTTATACCAGTGTTCCATAGGTATACCGCCTATAGTAATAACCACGGTGATAACCTGTCTGGTAAAAACAGGTTTTTACCATGGTAAAAACATAGTGTTATCTATATTTAGATTTTTTATTATCTATAACTGCCTGTGTGGCTCAGTGGCTAAGGCGTCAGACACACAAGCAGTAGGACACGGGTTCGACCATCGTCCGGACCATTAATTAATTTTATAAAATGGGTCTTAAAATATTATTTAGAAGTGATCTTATATAATTGTGTATAAATAAATGATCGGCTCTCGTTAAAACCATTGATGCCTTAACATGAGAGCGGCTTCAAAGGGATATTAGAGCCATATATGGTTATAAGTGAAAACTTCATCTAAGTTCCTGGATGGGATGAAAGGACTCCACCAAATAAAAATAAAAATAACAATAAAATATAATTAAATATAATATTATCTATATTATATTAAACCTACTATTGTCTATATAATTTACATTATATATTATTTATAGATTTTATATGTTATTTCTTATTTACATTATTTACATGTTTATACTTAATGTATATTTACAAAATAATGTATATATATATTGGAAATTACAATTATATTAAAATATTAGCAAAGTAGTTAAAATAGTGATTAAAATAATATTAATGCAAAACAAAATTAATAATTAAATTATATTAATCTATATATATATATATATATATATATATATATATATATATATATATATATATATATATATCTATATATATTATATATGTAATTTAAATATAAATATTATTAATAACATAAGATGCATTGTTACTAACACATTCTACTTCTTACAGCGAGAATATCCTGCAATACATTGATATACTTATATGCCACCGGGCTTATATCCAAGACGATTTGAGATGTCCAAGATGATGATACATCCTTTAGCCAATCAGAACTGTTAACGGATGTGATTATCATGATAAGATAAAGTAATCACGAAATGCTAAAGTTATTAGTGATAGCCTGATTTCAACGTTAAAAATAGTTTATTTTCATTTTTTCTACTCTAGTAGTAGTAGTAGTAGTAGTAGTAGTAGTAGTAGTAGTAGTAGTAGTAGTAGTAGTAGTAGTAGTAGTAGTAGTAGTAGTAGTAGTAGTAGTAGTAGTAGTAGTAGTAGTAGTAGTAGTAGTAGTAGTAGTAGTAGTAGTAGTAGTAGTAGTAGTAGTAGTAGTAGTAGTAGTAGTAGTAGTAGTAGTAGTAGTAGTAGTAGTAGTAGTAGTAGTAGTAGTAGTAGTAGTAGTAGTAGTAGTAGTAGTAGTAGTAGTAGTAGTAGTAGTAGTAGTAGTAGTAGTAGTAGTAGTAGTAGTAGTAGTAGTAGTAGTAGTAGTAGTAGTAGTAGTAGTAGTAGTAGTAGTAGTAGTAGTAGTAGTAGTAGTAGTAGTAGTAGTAGTAGTAGTAGTAGTAGTAGTAGTAGTAGTAGTAGAGGTAACTAACTTTTAACTTCTGAACATTATAGAAAAACTAATAATAATATATTAAACATTATGATTAATTAAATACATGAAATATGTTATGTTAATGTAATAACATATTAAGTAATAATTAAATAAATAATAAATTTATTTTTTATTAAATGTAAACAAAATAATTATTTTCAATGTAAACAAATAATAATAAATTTATTTTTCAATTTTTATATTTTTCATAATATTAAAAAAACTAAATTTATTATTTCAATTGTATGATAAACATTGCTTTACGTAAGCTAAGTTTATCTGGGAACTGTTAACATATTTTCATACAAGTATTGAGAATAAAGTTGTGTTCGTTAGTGAGATGTACGATTTATTTTCTAGTCAGGATATATTAAATAATTGGAATTTTAGTCAAGTCAAGATATTAATCATAAATAAATGTG
This sequence comes from Osedax fenrisi, assembly GCA_964019155.1. Taxonomy (NCBI): domain Eukaryota; kingdom Metazoa; phylum Annelida; class Polychaeta; order Sabellida; family Siboglinidae; genus Osedax; species Osedax fenrisi. The sequence goes on from OZ025243.1 coordinate 52,279,230, forward strand.
GTTATATGAAATTAAACGATAACAATTCGAGTTGCAACGCATAGCAACCAAATTAAAAGTCGCATAAATTTAACGCGTTATTTCTACAAATTAAAAAAAAATTAAATTTCTTTAAAACTAATTAATTTCGACATACATTCGGATAACTAGTTCTCTATATTATACGGAATTACATTCGATATTTACGTAGTCATTACATTAAAGGATAATGTTTTAAAATCGATTTCGAAAATAAGAAAATTGAAACATCGCAACGCTAATTTATTTAGTAAACAAGAAAAATCGAATTCGGCAATTGTTCAATTTAAAATCATAGGGAAACAATAAAGTGGGGAGTATTATTTTATTTTTGTTTGTTCTGTATTATATTTTGTTATAAATTTATTTTTGTTATAGAAAATTCGGATTTTTTATATCTATATTTCAAATATACTATAATATAAAATTAATAATTCATTATTATTACAGATAAAGTGTGAAGTATTATTTTACTTTTGTTTGTTCGGTATTATATGTTTGTTTTATATATATTTTGTAAATATGTTTCAAATGTATTATATTACTAAAATACAATATTAATAATTTTCTATTATTTCAGATTATAGTGATAAGTATTATATTATTTTGTTTCGTAATATTATTGGTATGTTTTGTTATTAACTGTTTTTGTATAGGTATATTGGTTTATTTTATTTGTAACTTGTTCTGTTTTTATATATATATATATGTTTCAAATTTATTATACAATTAAAATATAAATATAAATTAATAAAGTACCTACTATTATTACAGATTTTGGTAAGTATTACATTATTTGTTTGTTTCATTCTAGTATTGGTTTATTTGATTTTTAATATGTTCTGTTTATAATATATTTAAAATTTAACATTTAAATATTAAATTATATAACTAATAATTTATTACTAAAACAGGGTACAAGATGAAGAATTCTATAAAGTTAAAGTAGAAATTGAATATTTCGATGCCACTTACAAAATAATGTATTTTATTTCTATTTTCGATTATTTTTACGCTATCTTTTATTTCTATTTTGATCATTTTTCGTTTATTTTTACTATATGATTTATTTCTACTTTCGATTGTTTTTCGTTTATTTTTACGGTAACTGTAAAACGTTTTAATTTCCTTAATTTTTTAATTTCGTATTATTCTTTATTTATTTCTATAACGTATGTTATCGTTAGCAAATATTTATACTTTATACTTTCGATTATATTTTCGGCTATGTATTTGCTTAAATAAATTATCAATCAATCAATCAATTCGAAATAAATACTATTATATATATTATTTTAATAATATTAGATACATAATATATACATAAACTAATTGATAACCTACGCATACATATATATATATATATAGTACTATATATAGTAAATAATAGCTGGTAATATTAAAATAATATCATTTTAATAATATTAACTATTAATGATTATTAATAATTAACATTTTAATAAAATAGTAGTATATTATTAATAAATATTTCAATATACAAATAATAGGATATATCTATATATTTAATATAATCTAATCATGATCTATTAATAATTAAGTTAGAGAAGTATGGTTTCAGAGGAGTTGGTTTAAAATTATTAATATCCTTTGTTAATAATATAAATCAATTTATAATATTCAATAATTCTAAATCACAAATAAAGAATATTAAGTTTGGTGTCTCTGAAGGATCTGTGCTCGGTCCCTTATTATTTTTAATATTTATAAATGACATGGTCAATATTAAAACATAAGGTCATTTTGTTTTATTTGCTGATGACACTTTTATTATATTCCGTGAAAATAATATTGATTCTATAGAAAATTCCATGGATAAAACTTTAAAATATCTTGATATATGGCTATCATTAAATAAATTGACATTTAATTTAAGCACTATTTTTTTAAACTAACTATTTAATATTTAATGATAATAAAGCAAAATTATCTATTTCATTAAATAATATTGCCATTATTCAAAAAAACTCAATAAAACTCTTTGGTGTAATAATTGATTCGAACATGAATTGGAAACTACATACTAATATTGTTAAATCTAAACTTTATTATGGATTATCAATTCTAAGAAAACTAAATAATATTTTAACCATCAATATTTTAAAGCTAATATATTATTCTGTATTTCATTGCCACCTTATTTATTGTACCCATATATGGGCGAATAATTATGATGCAACATCAAAACCCATAAGATCAAAACATATAACTATAGCACAAAATAAAACTATAAGAATATTACATCGTCAACAAAATAGAACTAATGTGGATAGTATTTACAAAGAACAACACATTTTAACTTTTAAAGAAATGATATTCTATAAAGCCTGTAAAATTATGTTTAGGATTATAAATTATCAAATTTCACCAACAATTATAAATTTATTTAAATTACAAGACTCTACTTATAATATGCGCGATAATAACAAATTCAAAATATCTTTAGTTAATACCAACGCAAAAAAGTTTAATATAACCTATAATGGACCCATTTGCTGGAATAATCTACCGATATATATATAAAATCATACAATAGTCAAACCACACTTAACCAATTTTATTCAAAAATTTAATATTTAATATCATGTAATCTCTAATCTATGTTAAAAATCTATGTTAAAAATTCATATCTTTTATAATATTTTGTAATATATGTACATAAGTATTATTATTATGCGCACTACTATTATTTATATTATTATTATTATTATTATTATTATTAACGTGCATATTCGATATAAATATCTTGTATTACACCATTTTTATTATAATATTTTCTTATTTCATAATTATTATTATATATTAAATATTTGATATTGTTGTTATAAGGATATTCTTAATATAAGCTACGTATAGCTTCTGAATATCCTTCTGTATATTAATTCAATATTCAGTAAATAAAATATTCATTCATTCATTCATTCATAAATAATTTAATATATTATTTTCATTATTACATAATAGTTAACCAAGTTATATCTTAGTATAAATAGATGGGTATTGTTAGAATAAGGAGTTCTCTATTATTTCAATTTTGGTTTTAAATTACCAGAATTGATCTAAATTTATAAAAATAATGAAAACTGGTATTTATGGTTATTTATAATTATATATTATATATGACATAACTAGTATATTTATGTATGTAAGTATAGGGCATTTAGATATATTTTACTAGTGCAAATATTGGATAATATATATAGTTCATTTCATCATCTATACATAAATATAGTTAATGCAGTGATACATTATATATTAGAGGGTTGCCTTATGCAAGAAGGTAAATTAAAGCTTGTAATGAGCTGTCTGAATTCATAACCTCAAACTTGGCCATTATTTTTTACTATAACTTTTGTAATATTAATTTAATCAAAAAAGTAAACTATGATTCTTATATTGATTGATTGAAAGTTTATTTAAACACTTAAATAAATCATAAATGATTTCTCAAAAGTATATATATAGAATACAAATAATAGATTAGGTAAAACAATAAATAACATTAATAATAATAAAATAAAATAGAATAAACCGTACGTAAATTAATAAATAAAATAATAATGACAAACAATATTAGTATTACAGGTTGCCACCTGATAGATAGTATGCGATAAGCAGAGCGTTAGTTAAATGTGAACCATGGAGGTAAGTGTTGATATGAGGAAATAGAGGAATGATCTCGAATACGTAGGTTATATGTTGTATGGATTGATGAACGAATAACTCGATTTAGGGGAGAGATAGAGGATAATGGAAGATTGATAAGGATTGAAGAACAGTAATCTATACGTGAGGGGACAAGGAAATTAACTAGAGTTTTAGTAAGAGATACAGTAATTGATTTTCGTATTTTTCTCATTCTAAATAGATAATAATTTGTAGATTTAGTGATGGCAGTAATATAAGAAATGAAGGAAAGAGTAGAATCAAAAAGTACACCTAAGTTGGATGCAGTAGGAGAAGGAGATATTACAATGTTATCAATAAGAAAAGGAGGGAAGTAAGTTGGTAATGGAGAAAGATTCAACAATGTAGTTTTGGATGTATTAAGGAGAAGATTATTAGAAATAAGCCATTCTTTAATGTCATTAGCACAATTAGAGAGTTGATTATTACCTGGTGATGAATTAGTTGGAAGAAATATATATAGTTGTAGTCATCTGCATAGATGGTAATATATATTTGATATTTAGATATTATGAATGGTAGTGGGTATAAATAAATAAATAAATAGAGAAAAGTGAAGGACCGAGTACCGAAACCTGGGGAACACCATATTTCTTAGGAGAAGGGGAAGAAAAATAATTATATATTTTTACACTGCTACTACGGTAAGATAGATATGAAATAAACCATGAGAGGGCATGGTCTCTAACTCCAAGCAGGCGTAGACGGGACAGTAGCATTTTGTGATCAAACGTATTGAAAGCACTGGATATGTCCAGTATTACAAGTTGACAGTAATTTGTAGTATTAAGGGTAGAAGTGATGACATCAATTATGTTTAGTAGTGCTGTTTCTCTGGAGTGTCATCGGCGAAAACCACTTTGTTGAGGAATATGGAGATTATTGGCGGTTAAATATAAGATTAGTTGACGAGAGACAACTCTTTGCAAAATTTTAGTCACCAAAGGTAGCTGAGAAATTGGGCGACTATTGAGAAGTGATTCAGGATCTAGTGTAGGTTTTTTAAGAATGGGAGTGATTATTTCTTATTTAAAAAATAAGGGACATTACCGGAATTTAAGGAATATGAGATGATATTACAGATAGTTGGACATAGATAATCGGAGTACAGTTTAAAAATAGATAGTGGAATAGGATCGAAGGGAGATATCGAAGAGGATGCATTTAGTAGTTTAGATATGATAGATATATGTGGCGGACGAAAAAAACTTAAGAAAACAGTTATAAGTGGAGTAACTATGATTGAAGGATAGTTGGCAGTAGGCTTATGGTTCTTGGCATTTATGATGGAGTCAATCTTATTAGAAAATGTTTTGGAGAAAAGACGGCTTAATTGTAATGGAGAAATGTTAGTTATATATTGTAATGCTGGTTTTGGGGGAGATAACAACTTATTAGCAAGTCTGAAAAGTCGTCGGTTATCAGAAGCAATATCGTTTATAACCTGAGTATAATAGCTAGATTTGGCATAGGAAATTACTAACTTGTAGATCTTACGTTGCTCAATGAATGAAGCTCTAGAAGATGAAGATTTCAAGGATATGTATATTCTTTCAGATTTACGAAGTGATCATTACAAAGACATGAGGTGGGAAGTAAACCATGGGGTATCAGGATGTAGAGTTACTGATATAGTTTTTGAAGGTGTATGTTTATCGAGCAGATGGGATAGTATGGAATTTAATACAACTGGAGAATAACAGTAGTCACCTAAAGCAGAATGTAAGTCAGCTAAGAATATCATGGAATTAATATTCTTAATGGGTCTGTATGTAATACGTGTTTTCTGATTAGGAGTGATAGTAAAGTTAGTTTTGAATGAGATTAGGAAGTTAAAGTAGATCAAGACTAGAAATATTACTCACCATGAGTTCAGAATTAGGGAGAGAACTAGAGAATACAAGATCAATAATATTACTATTTATATGAGTTGGGAAATTTACATGTTGTGATAGGGATAATGAATTTGTTAAATTAGTGAACATAATATGTGGATTTGAGGTAGCATTACAATGATAGTTGAAATCACCAAGTATAATATGGTGGTATGTGGGTGAACTTATATTACTTTTTATCTTCTTTCCAATTATATCAATTATTTTATTATAGATAAAAAAGCTCATTAATATACTTAAATTTAGATATAAATTTAAATAAAATGTATCTTATTTACATTATATACATGTTTATATATAATTTATATTTAACTAATAATGTATATATATTGGAAATTACAATTATATTAAAACATAATATATATTAATTATTATAAAAAATAATAAATAATAAATAATTATTAAAATATATAATAAATAATTAATAATATATAATTAATTATTATTAATTAACTTAAGTAATAATAATAATTGATAAATAATTATTAATTAATTATTGAATACTTTACTATTCTAATAATCCTATATCTCAGTATATTCACCATATATGGTATATTCTATAGTAGGCCCGCTATATATAAATATATATATACAAATCTAATGATATTCCTTCAGGAATATTCAGATTATACGTATATATTTTTTTAATATTTTGATTACTAAATAATAAATCAGGGACAAAGTGTCTTTGATAAAATTATTTTATTTTAAATATGTTATCATATAGGTAGCATAACTGATAATCAAATTAATAGTATACATTTTAATGGATATTTTAAATAGTTGAAACTTAAGTTATAATAATTACTACATAATTATGTTAATCGGTCGTTACCCAAAAATACCCGGAATGATACCCGAACCGAGACTAAATTAAAAACGGGCCCATCAAATCTTTCCAAATACCCGAAAATTAAATATTTGAACCGAACCGGAAAAAAAAGATTTGAGATTTGATATTTGAAATTTTACAGCACTAATATATATTGTTATTGTTATTGTTATTGATATTTTTATTTGGTGGAGTCCTTTCATCCCATCTTCAACCGGAACTTAGATGAAGTTTTCACTTATAAACATATATGGCTCTAATGTCCCTTCGAAGCCGCTCTCATGTTAAGGTATCCATGGTTTTAACGAGAGCCGATCATTTATTTATACACAATTATATAAGATCACTTCTAAATAATATTTTAAGACCCATTTTATAAAATTAATTTATGGTCCGGACGAGGGTCGAACCCGTGCCCTACTGCTTGTGTGTCTGACGCCTTAGCCACTGAGATACACAGGCAGTTATATAATATATATATATGTAATTTAAATATAAATATTATTAATAACATAAGATACATTGTTACTAACACATTCTAGTTCCTACAGCGAGAATATCCTGCAATACATTGCTATTTATTGATATACTGCAATACATTGATAAACTTTTATGCCACCAGGCTTATGTTCAAGACGATTCGATGTCCGAGATGATGATACGTCCTTCGGCCAATCAGAACTGTTAACGGATGTGATTATCATGATAATATAAAGTAATCACGAAATGCTAAAGTTTTATCTACTCTATTTATTTATAAATATTTCAATATCAAAACGACATAATATATCTATAGGTTTAAATATTATTTATAAAATAGTGTAGTAGTAGTAGTAGTAGTAGTAGTAGTTATAGTAGTAGTAGTAGTAGTAGTAGTAGTAGTAGTAGTAGTAGTAGTAGTAGTAGTAGTAGTAGTAGTAGTAGTAGTAGTAGTAGTAGTAGTAGTAGTAGTAGTAGTAGTAGTAGTAGTAGTAGTAGTAGTAGTAGTAGTAGTAGTAGTAGTAGTAGTAGTAGTAGTAGTAGTAGTAGTAGTAGTAGTAGTAGTAGTAGTAGTAGTAGTAGTAGTAGTCGTAGTAGTAGTAGTAGTAGTAGTAGTAGTAGTAGTAGTAGTAGTAGTAGTAGTAGTAGTAGTAGTAGTAGTAGTAGTAGTAGTAGTAGTAGTAGTAGTAGTAGTAGTAGTAGTAGTAGTAGTAGTAGTAGTAGTAGTAGTAGTAGTAGTAGTAGTAGTAGTAGTAGTAGTAGTAGTAGTAGTAGTAGTAGTAGTAGTAGTAGTAGTAGTAGTAGTAGTAGTAACCTGTAACCTGTAACCTAATGTTTTAGGCACTGCCATCAACTTCATCAGAAATTTTCGGCCATGCATTAAATGTTGACTAGTTGTTATTAGGATAAGCCAAAGAGAAAAGATATGTCTTAAGCTTATTTTTGAATAACGTGGTTGATTGAATAGAATGAATGTTATAAGGAAGTCTATTCCAGGCTATAGGTACAGAGATTGAGAAGGCTCTCTTTTGTTTTATGGATACATTACGCAAATCTGGTATGACTAGAGTATACTTGAGGCAAAGTCGTATTGGGCGTGATGATGTATATGGAGTAAGTAGAGTATGTAAGTAGTCAGGTTGGCTGTGATGAGTGGCATGATGGGTTAGCATACATATTTTATATATTATTCTGTATTTAATTGGGAGCCAGTGTAATATTTTCATGTAAGGTGATATGTGTGTTCTAGAGAATTTATTTATATTGTATATGAGTCTGACTGCTGAATTTTGCAAAAGTTGTAGTTTATGTAGTAAATAATCCGGTATACCATTAATAATCGAATTACAGTAATCTAATTTAGGTAGAATAAGAGATGTTATAAGTAGTATAGCAATTTCTGTGGATATTGAAGGTCTAATAATTTTTATAGTGTATAACATAAAATTTACTGATTTAATTATATTGGAGATCTGATGTGTAAATGATAATGTGGTGTCTAATATAATTCCTAGATTACGGGCTGATCTGGAGTAAGGTATACAATCATTACCAATATATATATTTGGAATAGTGGACTTATTTGATAAAGAAATATGGAGTGCAATGATTTTTGAGCTATTCAGTGAGAGAGAGTTTGAGTTTAGCCATGTTCGTATATCCTCAAGGCAGTTGTTGAGTATAGGTATATCTTTAGTAGGGTCTTTTAAAATCATATATACTTGTAGGTCATCTGCATAGGAATGGTAGCCAATATTTGGATATTTATTAAAAATATCAAATATTGGGATCATGTATATATTGAAGAGTATTGGTCCGAGAACAGATCCCTGCGGTACATCATGATGGATTGACCGAGGTGTGGATGTCAGAGAATCAATCTGAATAGAAAAAGATCTATTTTGAAGATATGATTTGAACCATTCAAGAGCGGTTCCATTTATACCTATAGACTGAAGTCTTAACATTAAAGTGCTATGATCTAAGGTATCGAATGCTGCTGAAAGATCTAATAGTATGATCACAGAGCTATGTTTATTAAAGGATGTACGCTGAAGGGAATTAATAATATAGACAAGAGCTGTTTCGGTATTTTTCTTTTTAGTATAAGCACTCTGAAATTTATTGAGGATTTTGTTACTGAGTATATAGTCATTAAGTTGAATAGCTACAACTCTTTCAAGTACTTTAGAAATATACGAGAGATGTGATATCGGCCGGTAGCTCGCGAGCAGTGATTTATCCAAGTCAGGTTTTTTAATAGTAGGAGTAACATTAGCTAACTTCATACACGAAGGTACTGAGCCAGATATGATTGATTCTTCGATTATTTCCTTATAGTACATAACAATATAAGGTATCAGCTTATGTAAGAGGGTGACAGGAATGGGGTCAAGGGAACATGTTGATTTCACAGACAGGAGAAGCTCCTCAACCAGCGAAGTAGATGGAAGGTTCAGTAATGAAAGAGAATATGGAGGGATGGTTGGTACATATGATAAAGGGGAGGGAAGAGATGTAATAATGTCATTTACTTTAGCGGTAAAGAATATATCAAAGTTATTAATATTATCTAATATAGAAGTATCTGGAAGAATACGTCGATTAAGGCGTCCTAGTAGTGTATTGGATATTTTAAATATTTTCTTATAGTCTTTTCCTGCGTTAGTAAGTAGATCAGTATAATAATTTTCTTTCGTTGTTTTAAGTAAACTACGATATTGCTGTCTGCATAGTAAAAATATGTTAAAGTCGGTAGTAGATTTAGATCTACGCCAGCATTTTTCGGCTTTTCGTAGTTTTCGTTTTTCAGTGACAAGATTATTATTAAACCATTTTGAGTTATCACGTACTATAATCGTCTTTTGTTTAATAAGTGCATGAACATCAAGAGTAGAGGAAAGAATATAGTCAAAATGGGATAAAGTTTTGTTGTTACCACAAATGTAAATATTATTAATAAAGTCTCCCATAAATTTTGAAATATCAATTTTAGCAATATTTCTAATTTTAATAGTTTTTGATAGGCGGGTTGGCTTAGGGACATGGATATTAAAAAGGACAATGTAGTGGTCAGTTATAAGGTTATGAGTTATAGTGTTGGAAATTATATCAGATGATTTATTTGATATAACAAGATCAAGAATATTGTTTGCTGTATGTGTAGGGGTAGTGACTTTTTGGGACAAATTGTGTGATTCAAGTATATCGTAGAGATGTCGAGAATTATGTGAAGTAGAGGTGATAGGAATATTAAAATCACCGGTTAGAATTGTTTTAGGAGTTAATGCGTAAAGTAGAGTATCGAGTTCTTCAATAAAATGAGGAATAGATTGATGCGGTGGTCGGTAGATGGTTATTATTGTAAGTGGAAGTGAGTTATTGGGATGAAATGTGCATGAAAAAGCCTCGGAATGTTCAAGAGAAAGGTCTTTATAGCTTATTAGCTTAATACACTTGTTATATAATACACCTAATCCTCCACCAAAGTGGGAACTAGGTCTTGGAAGGTGAACGAAGCTTAATGTATTTGTGTTTAATGTTAATGTGGCAATTATGGGGGTATCATTAAGATTAAGCCATGTTTCTGTAATACACATAATATCTAAGTTAAGATCAGTAAATAATTCGATTATAAGATCAGCTTTATTTCTGATAGAGCAAACATTAAGTGTTGCAGCCTTAATATTGGATAAGTGTGGAATTTGATATGGTGCAGAGGACATATTTATATTAGAGATGGTAGGTAAGGGACAGGGTTGGTTTATGATGTGTAGTGAGGATGAATGAGTTTGGTGAATGATACTGGTAGGAATGGTGAAGGTCGAGGATATTGATCTGATGTGGTTGTCATGGGTGGTTATATGTCATTGTGTGTGTTGGTCATTGACTAAGTCAATTTTTTTGTATTATGTTTGGTCTGTATATATACTTCATAAGAAGTCTTCCATGTTTTAAAATCATATTCTGTAATATTTATGGGATTACAGGACCAATCTATTTTTGAGTTCTTAGTTTGACGTAGTTCAAATGTATTATTATAATTATTATAGGTGCACCTAGTGCCAGTTGGTGTTAAACTTTCTTTTATGGCATGATATATAACTCTACCTCTGAATATTTCATTGCCTGAGCGTTGTTCTCGTATATAAAGATGGGAGAATCGGGGGTCTTTTTTAATATGGTTCACATTGGAATGAAATGTGTATAGAGAGTTAGGTGAGTTGAAGTATATTACACATATTGAGTTTATAAATTTGTATGAGGTCAGAGAGTTTGTAGACATATTTAAATATGAAAGTATTATATATACGAAGTTAATATTTCTTTCATATTCATTCAGATGTTCAATAACAAGAGAATTAGATAGAGTAGTATTAATTACAGGTATAGTAGTATTAACTTTGTTTATGGGCATGTATGGGCTATGTCGTACAGCTGAAGAGTATGATATATTTAAAGGATGAGTAGGTGGTGGAAAGTGTTGTTTTGTAGGGTTATAGGGTATTGTAGGGGTGAATGTAGGTGGTATTATGTGTTTATATATCGTACTGGTATTATTTACTAGTTTACATATATTATTTAATATCTTATCTTGTTTATCAAGACGGATAAGGATATCCTTTGTAGAGGATTCGATATTGTTTATTTCACCTTTAAATGTATTTAAAGGTAGAGGGCAACTTGGTTGAATAGAATTACCAATGCATGTATTACATCTAAATATGAAACATGGTGACTCAAGTATTGATGTAACATGCTTGATTACAGGGTTGCTGGATACCCATGCATTGGGTGTACTACCATAAGGGTGAAGACACTCATAATGCACAATGATATTGCATATACATGTGACATATTTATCATGTTCATTAACTTCATTACAGTGAACACATAATTTGTTATCCATGGTTAGGTATTATATATTAATTGATGTGTGTTTATAAATCAGTGTATGCTAATATACATGTACTGAATGATACACACATAAAGTAATACTATATACAGTGTAAGATAAACAAAATGTATATGAGTGTATATGAATGTATATTAATGTGTATGAATGTATATGAATGTATGTGAATGTATATAATGTATATGAATGTATATATAATGTATATGAATAATGTAAGAATATAATAATAGTGCAATGATGGTATGAATAGAGATTATGAATTGAAATAATAGAACAAATAAAAATGTGAACAACAATATAATGGAAATGTTATGCTCCAGTGATTTTGAGAAATTTTCATGTTGAAATAAACCAAAAAGTAGTGAATCAAAAAAATAAATAATGAGTAAATAATGTGTGTTATATGTTTATAGGTGTGATGATTATATTATATTCGTGGATGACTTATCTGAATATCGGATTAGGCAGGCTAAATTAATTTGAATTTAAATTGATGTTTAGCAGAATAATGATAAACAGGAAGTAGTAGTAGTAGTAGTAGTAGTAGTAGTAGTAGTAGTAGTAGTAGTAGTAGTAGTAGTAGTAGTAGTAGTAGTAGTAGTAGTAGTAGTAGTAGTAGTAGTAGTAGTAGTAGTAGTAGTAGTAGTAGTAGTAGTAGTAGTAGTAGTAGTAGTAGTAGTAGTAGTAGTAGTAGTAGTAGTAGTAGTAGTAGTAGTAGTAGTAGTAGTAGTAGTAGTAGTAGTAGTAGTAGTAGTAGTAGTAGTAGTAGTAGTAGTAGTAGTAGTAGTAGTAGTAGTAGTAGTAGTAGTAGTAGTAGTAGTAGTAGTAGTAGTAGTAGTAGTAGTAGTAGTAGTAGTAGTAGTAGTAGTAGTAGTAGTAGTAGTAGTAGTAGTAAAAAAAACTAAATTTATTATTTCAATTTTATGATAAAAATTTCTATTACGTAAGCTAAGTTTGTCTGGGAACTGTTAACATACTTGCATACAAGTATTTATAATAAAGTTGTGTTAGTTACTGAGTTATACAATTTATATTCTAGTCAGGATATATTAAAGAATTAGAATTTTAGACAAAGTCAAGTTATATTAATCATAAATAAGTTTGATTATATGAAATTAAATGCTAACTATTCAAAATAAATACTATTATATATTATATATTTTAATAATATTAGATACATAATCTAAACACAAACTAACGTATATACTACACATACATATAATATTTTTAAATTATAAATACTACTGTTCAATAGAATTTCAACTATTATATAACTAGTTACATCATTACATTATTAATATAAATCCATGATTATATACCGATAATCGAATAATTGATCGGTAAGTAATGTATGTATTGCTGTATTACTGTTAAGTAAATCTCAATCTATATTTTATGATAGTTTTTATCATGTTAATGCAGTTTATCCGGGTTTTTATTATATATATTTAAAGTTTGCGAACAGCTATGTACATCGTTCTCTCGCTCTCTCACTCTCTCTCTCTATCTATCTCTCTCTCTCTCTATCTATCTCTCTCTCTATCTCTCTATCTCTCTCTCTATCTATCTCTCTCTCTCTCTATCTCTCTATCTCTATTTCTCTATCTCTCACTCTCTCTATCTCAATCGAAGTATAATGAACGATTACGAACGGATGTTGATAAATCTCATTGCAGACAGTTGCGAAATAGCGGGCGTAATAGGTGGTTTCGAACGAGATCCTTTTATACACTCATTAAATCACTGCTACAGCTTGACTACTAAAAGTGTGTATACTATTCTAACAAATTTTGTATTTGATATGATATTTATATTATATAAAACATTGGATAATGATCTATAAATAATGAAAATAGAAATTTTATATAGACGTATAAATATATATGAACAAAATCTCTTAATTACAATTAGTTTACAATAGTTATACCGGGAAGCGATATATATATATATATATAAATATGACTCGTGTCATTGAATTTACTAAGCTTTATAGTGAATAAAATATTATAATTAGGATGAAAACAGCTTAACATCAAAATATCATAAATAATCAACTTTATTCGATTTTAGGTAATTTTAATATATAAAATGTATGTTGTACATGATACATGTACAACAAAAATGTGTATTTAAAAAAGATGTAATAAAAATTGTGCTAAAAAAATTCACTATTAAAAAATGATACGTTGTTTATGATTTTTTTTCAGCTGTTATATTTCTATTCTTGTCTATAAAATATTGTAATATAGTGGCTTACTTCCTAGCTATATATGAATAGGTATTGTTCAAAGCTTCGCGATTTTAACATCGGAAAAATTGTTTATTCGAATTAGTGATTTTACAAGAACGTATGATTAGCCATAAATAGTGTCTGTCTATTTATAGACTATCATACATGCAACAGCTTATCAGTAATGTATATATATATATATATATATGTGTGTGTGTTAATTACTATTTTGAGTTTTTTGTTATTTTAACTGATTTAGTTTTGATAATTCCAGGTTTTTTTGCTGAATGAAATCCTGCGTGAACCTATAATACACATATATATATATATATATATATATATCTATATGTGTATATATTACTGATAAGCCATTGCATATATGATAGTCTATAAATAGACATACAATAATTATAATGGCCAATCATATGCTATTGTAAAATCACTAATAAATAATTTTGCGAGCGCTTACATTGCGAATATTTTGACCATAATCATATAAAAGATATTATAATACATAATATAATATAGTATGAATATATTTTATACTTAAGAATATACCTATGTATTAATAAACAATTATATTGAATCATAATTAACTAAGAAATAATGAAATGCCACAATTTTTATGTTAATATTTGAAAACTATGTCATAAGCTTCACAATTTTAACAGACGCAAACTTATTTATTTGAATTAGTCATTTTATAATAGCTTAACTACACACACACACATATATATGTATATATATATATATATATATATATATATATATATATATATGTCAATCACGATAATATGAGTCATAAATATTATTTAAATAAACTTGTAATATTGTATAAATTTAATAATTATTAGTATTAGTATAATTATTATACTAATATTAAATATTAGTATTATACTAAATATAGTAAGCGATTATTCATATACTATTACTATATTTAATATATTACAATATTTAATATTTTATATATAAAGAGTACTACATTTGATATATAAATTTAGATTTAGACTGACATCAGACCCCAACATGTCACGTGATAAGCGATAGTTCAAGTAAATATTGCATGTAGGGCTTATATAATATTATATTAATATATAAGTATAGGTAAATATGCTATGTATGCATATATAGAACACAACCTTACACCTCGGTGAATAATTTACTGAGAAATATAACGTTAGCCACAAAATGTTTACTTGAACTTTCGGTTAGACACGTCACTTAGGCCGATGTCAGTATAATACTAAGTATTCAGCTATATTTGAAAATAAACAAAAATAAAGAATTATGCGGAAGTTTAGTGCGTAGATTATTGTTAAAATCGAGAAGTATTTGACAATAATCCTAATAACATAATTCTATGGATATTTTATTTTAATATTTTAGTTTAAAATTTAACTTTAAGTTATGAAATAATAATTATTATATGAGAAATACGCTTTTATAGTGAATTATACTTACTATTAATGTTTATGTGTCTACTTTATTCATGTATTTGTATTATATTATAACTTATAAAAGTATAGTTGGTTTAATGGTGTTAATTAGTGATATTGTGAAATAATCAAATTAATATTATTTAATAAATAAAATAGATTTAGTAAAATAATTGAAATATACTTACTTTGAATTGAGTGGTTATTTTGTAAAACACGTGACTGATATGTGATTGGTGATTAATATTTGGAATCAGAAGTAAATATCAAGGACATTTCCTTGCTAAGATTTTCCAAAGTAAAGATAAACCAAGGACATGTCCTTTCAAAGGACTCCTTTGATATACCCATAGATTTATATAATTCTCATTTAATAATCTCCATATATATAAGAGATATTTAAATATGTCTTAATAACTATGTAAAGCTGTCTTAACGTGTATTACCATAGATATTGAGTGACCTCACTCTAATGTATTACTACTTTAAAAGTAGGGTATTACTACTTTAAAAATTATTTACGTCTGCTATTATTGTTTGCTGCTAGCAGTAATAAATGTTAAGACAGATTTAAATATATATTATATTTGCCTATTAAATCAGAATTAAATCAGGCATTAGCCCCTATTTTATTTTTTTGGTTTATGGACTGCATCTGTGCGTGAGCAATCGGCCGTCCGACGAACGCCGTCCTGTAGGAGGGAATTATTGAGTGGGAGGGAAGGCAAGGTGTAGGGGAATATAAGGGAAAGTAACCTAATACGGACACTTTAACAATAAATGGTCTTAATTTTGTATGACTCATTATTTTTATTCCAAAATTACAATATATTAATATTATATGATTAGATATATAGATATTATTGTAATTTTAAAATTTTATTTAATCTTTTAATTTCATAGATAACGAGGGTGTCCGTATTCGGTACCCATGTCCGAATACGGACTCCCTGTGTTATAATACGGACACCTTATATAACACTAGATAAACTATATATTATTGATGAATCAATCACACAAATTACAATTACGTTATTTATAATTAATTTCATGAACATTTTATTCTAATTTAATTAGTTCATAATTTATTTTTTAATATTTTTTAATTAATAATACAATTTAAGTGTCTAAATAATACATTTTTTAGAATTAGCTTTATTGGTAGTATTAATATTATAACGCACCCGATTTTTATGAAAATCAGAATAGTTCATACGCTGTGCGTTGATTGGTTATAGGGTGTCCGTAGTGAGACATTTAGAGTGTCCGTATTAGGAACTTATATGACATCTATATATATGCTTATAACTTTATGAATATTTGATAAAAAAATAGAAATTAAAAATACAATTTTTAGAATAAATTTATTTTTTAATAATATTATATTATATTTTATATCGATATATTTAAATATTATTGAGAACATTTTAAGTTGATATTTTTTTTCATAAATTTAAAAACGTAATAAAAAATTAGTTTATTGGATATATTATCAATATTTTGAATAATTAAAAAATAAAAAATACTTTTTTAGAATATTTTTATAATTATGAATATTGTATTCATTAACATTTTTTTTTGTAGGATTTATGGTTTCTGAGATACCGAAAGTGTCCGTATTCGAGCACTGTCCGTAATCGGTTACTTTCCCCTATATGTAAGTATATTGAATATACAATGTATATTATACATATCATATAATAATTATGAATATTTTATTCACTAACATTTTTTTTTGTAGGATTTATGGTTTCTGATATAGGTTTCTGAGATAGATCCTACCGAGAGTGTCCGTATAGGAAATCTAAATAGGAGATAGCCAACATTTGAAACTATAAGAAACAAGAGAACAAAATAAATAAATATATTCAATAAAATATAATAGGTTAACAATATTTAATGTAGGGGAGGGAAGGGGTAGTGGCCGAGGACGGAGTAGTGGCCGTTTTAATTAACGGTTACATGGTGCTTGATAGGATAAAAGTTCTATATAAAATATTTAGATAATCAAAATATCTATAATATATAGAATTTTTTTTTTTTAAATAATTAATTAATTACTCTAATTTATTACATAATCATTTTTTGTCAAATTTTGAGAAAAACATGATTATATATATTTATGCTTATTTATGTGTAAGAGTATGTGCATATATAATTAAATCATTGAATAAAATAAGGTGTGTATGCATCATGAATATAATTATTTAACATTACATAATTAACCAAATATAAATCAAATACATTACGAGACACCTATCGCATTTTCTGGTACTATATGCCACTACTACGGCATTGCCTTATTGTAGTGCTTTTTTAATGCCTAATCAAACGTTTATATTATTAGGTTAATCACTTTATATATAAAAGTGAAATCACAGTATTCTAGAACAATATGATTTCTAGTAAATTCAAAAAAATAAGAGCCTAACATTCAGTATTTATCGATATATTAGAAATCTTCTGAGGCATATTAATTATCGGCCACTACTCTCTTCCCTCCCCTACATACAGAAAAAAATATATACACTCGCATACACATATATACATTTACATATAACTATATACATATACTGCCTGTGTGGCTCAGTGGCTAAGGCGTCAGACACACAAGCAGTAGGACACGGGTTCGACCCTCGTCCGGACCATTAATTAATTTTATAAAATGGGTCTTAAAATATTATTTAGAAGTGATCTTATATAATTGTGTATAAATAAATGATCGGCTCTCGTTAAATACATGGATGCCTTAACATGAGAGCGGCTTCGAATGGACATTAGAGCCATATATGGTTATAAGTGAAAACTTCATCTAAGTTCCTGGATGGGATGAAAGGACTCCACCAAATAAAAATAACAATAACAATAAAAATACAATTTATATTATACATATACATACATACACATATATAGGGGAAAGGTGTGTAGTAGTGACACACATTAGTACAAATAATAACCGGTAGGTGGACATACAATATAATAATATTTGTTACCTATTATTCCCAGATATATGTATATAGATAGATAGATAGATAGATATATTTTATTGGATTAATTAATGTCATTCTTTTTTTTTCATTTATTATTCTTATTAGTTTCTTTCTTTGTTTCCAAAAGGCTTCAAAATAAGACCTTGGTCTTTGCAGGTTGTTGCCAGCGATTTATTCATACATGGGACAGGAACAGTGATTGTTTAATTATAATAGTTAGCTATATATTTCGTATTTACATAAAAGATAATAATAAATAAATAAAATACATTAAGTAGACAGACAAAATTTGACATTAACAAAAATCAAAATCATAATAATAATAACAAAAATAATCTATACATACATATATATTTGATATAAATTTTTTATTTTATTTTTTTTTAGTTTTTTTAATATGTTAATATATTTAATATTTAATGTTTTTAAATTTATTAAATTAATTTTAAATTCAGTAATTTTTTAATATATTTATAATATAATTCATCGTTGATTAATATATTTTTTACTCTTTTCTTGAACAAATTTTCATTTTTTATATTTTGTATATTTGTTGGAAGTAAGTTCCAAAGTTTTGGACCTTTTATCATTAAACTATTTATTGTTCTTGTTGATTTTGAAATTGGTATAGTATACGTTTTATTTGTTCGTAGAGTATATTTATCTTGCTTATATGTTAATTCAACGAAGTTCTTAAAATAATGACACTCACGATTTAAACAATAAAATTGCAATATTATCAACAACCAATCAGAATCCATTTTAGTGTCACTACTACCCGGTTTTAGGGTGTCACTAATATACGAAAGTATATGGTAGATGTAGGATTGATTGTAGAAACATGCACAATAATCATAAATAAATATTTATAATATTTTCATGCAGATATTAAATTCATCTTTAGAATGAGACTTTAATTTTCTATTTTCCATTAAATATCAAGGAGTTACAAATTCTTTTATAAATATTTATTTTGTAATTTTTTAAGAATATATTCACAAAATCGATTAATTGATTTAATTTTGTTATTTTATAAATTATGGAAATAAAATATACTTATGTCAATAAATCTTGTGAATACCCACAACTTTCGTATATAAATAAATTTAATTGGATTTGTAGTTTTTGAGATACGCGGGGTTTCACTATTACACACATGCCACTATTATACACATTTCCCCAACATGTGCCTATATTTAAATTAATTTGATAATTCACATTTTCCTGAAGTAAAAAGTAAGAAAACAAAATCATAAAATTATATAGTTTATAAATACCTACTCCGTTCTCGGCCACTACCCCATTCCGTCCCCTACATTTTTGGGAAATATTTAATTTCAATTACCCAAGAATACATAATCTTATGGACAAAAATAGAAAATATTCAATCTTATTTTGAAGTAATGTAGGAGAAACAACGCACCTATATAAACTTCAACAGAAAAGAGAAAACCAAAATGACTTCTAGGTAAATAATAAATAATAATAATGATTATTATATTAGAGTGCCTCATGCTTAGTGAGCTAACACTTACTATACCTCGTTAATAAGAAGCAGCATATAAATAAGGGTAATGTAACCGAATACGGATACTCTCGGTATCTCAGAAACCATAAATCCTACAAAAAAAAGTATTCATGAATAAAATATTCATAATTATATAAATAGTCAAGACAATTATTTTTTATTTTTTAATTATTCAAAATATTTCTGATATATCCAATAAACTGATTTTTTTATTACGTTTTTAAATTTATGAAAACAATTTTCTACCTTAAACCTACTCAAGAATATACAAATGTATCGATATAAAATATAACCCTATATTATTAAAAAATAAAACATTCTAAAATTATATATATAATTTTTTATTTTTTATCAAATATTCATTAAGTTATAAGCATATATCTAGAGGTCATATAAGTCCCTAATACGGAAACTCTATATGTCTTAATACGGACAGTGTCCGTCGGACACCCTATAATAAATCAGCTCGCAGCGTATGAACTATTCTGATTTTCATAAAAATCGTGCGCGTTATAATATTAATACCACCAATAAAGCTAAATCTAAAAAAATTATTATATTTATACTTAAATAGTATTATTAATTAAAAAATAATAAAAATATATACATTATTAACTAATTAAATTAGATTAAATTGTTCATAAAATTAATTATAAATAATGTAATTGTAATTTGTCTGATTGATTCATCAAAAATATATAGTTTATCTAGTGTATATAGGGTATCCGTATTATAACACATGGTGTCCGTATTAGGACATGGGTACCGAATAAGGAAACCTCCGTTATCTACAGAATTAAAATTTTAAAATCACAATAATATTTATAATCATATAATATTAATATATTGTAATTTTTGAATAAAAATAATGAGTCATAAAATGTTAAGACCATTTATTGTTAAAATGTCCGTATTAGGTTACTTTCTCCTATATCCCCTACAATATGTACCTATATATGAATAATAGACCTACCTACACCTGGGGTATGCTATTCCTGCCACGATATCGTATAAGAGCCAGCTTCTATTGTTCAATACCGTACGCTTGAACTCTAGCCGAGGAAGTTATAGAGATGAATATCGTTGAAATAGAATATATCCAATAAGTGATTAAGCATATGATTAGTTTACAAACAATGAATTTATAATCAGTGAACCTACTTTTATGATTACAGTAACATGAATTCGTCGTAATGAACTAAGATGCTATCCGATAACAATCACATGGGTGAATTATATCTTTATACGATACAAATAGGACGTTAACATATATGATTAATCATTCAATTACAATTACACAAAAGTATTGTAGGTACATATAAATACGCATGTGACACTGTCCCTGATTAATACCAATATCTCGGTTGTACTAATTGCATAACTCATCATGTTGGTCACGTAGAGATTATGTCGACATAATGACTACCTATGTTTACTTAATGTGAATACTCTTACACACAGAGGATGATTGATGAGGTAGTTCCTGCCGTCTAACACCCGATGATCTAATGATATCGCCATCTTTAATCCCCATCCCCTCTCCCCCCCGTCATTGTAGTAGTTCTCATGGGGGTGAAACTCTAGAGGGGGATGTATCCCATATAACCAACAACAATGTATCCTGCAGGAGCAGAATTAGATAGCGATCGTGATTTAGTTCTTTGCAACTTAATGCTGAAGATATACATAATTAAACATGAAAAGGAATTCTAAAAATAGAAATACTAGAAATGCAGTAAAACTTCGTATTATTAAATTCATTAATAATCCCATTAGCTAAGAAAGTCTATCTAAGGAACTTCTCTAATTACCGTACGCTAAGCTTACACAGTCATACATCTAGGATTAGTTTAAGGATAATCTTAAACCGAATAAATCCGAAAGCAGAAAATATACTGACACAAGAACAAGCGGCATTTTGAAAAGGTAGAAACACTGTAGAAGAAATCATCACTGGCAGGATATTAATGGAAAGCACACAGATCTGCAAACATAATGATGTCATAACATCATGACTCATTAAATATGGTTAGTCATGAAGTAGTATACATGATAATGAGATTAAAATAAGATTAGTTCAAGCTACATCGGCTATGGTAAGGCTAAATACAATCTGGAATAGCAAAGATATCCCTTTCAAGCTTAAATATAATCTATATCGCTCTCTAGTACTGTATATTCTAATTTATGGGTGTGAATCTTGGACTATAAGTGCCATTTCCACAAAAAAAATACAAGGTTTCGAAAACAAATCACATAGAAAACTTCTAGGAATTACATACAGAGAAATGAAGACATACGACATACGTACATCAAATATGGGATGATGAGATTAATTGGTACATATGAACCAATAGTACAGTCCATCCGCCGGAGAAAATTAAAATGGCACGGTCATACAATTAGACATGAAAATCTTAGCAAAACAATCCTCCAAGGTATGGTTGAAGGTAATCATAAATGTGGCAGACCAAAAAGAAAATGGATTGATGACATCAAAGAATGGAGTAAGTTGAATCAATCCGACTTAATGGTGAAGCCACACGACCGCAACGAATGGCTACGGCATTGTGTAATAACTAGATCATTGATTTCCCCTACGATTCGCGAGTCAAGGGAATAAAGTAAAGTAAAGTAAGATAATGTGTATCCATCTAAGTCGATCTATACATAGAAAATGAGTATTATTGTGCTATCATAATAAACAATATTATACAAGTTATATTTTACATATCACTTTATTATAAAATCAATGTGTGATATAATAGTTTTCTTCGATAATAGTCAATAATTCTGAATATTGCTGGTTTCTATTCACTCTTCATTAGATTAACATTCTATACAATCTGTAAATATGTTAAGATGATTAAGATAAGGAAATATACATGATAAAATACCCATAATATATATACAGTAAAACATCTCTATAAGAAACTATTTTTTTTCAGTACTTTTTTTCTTATAGAGAGGTTTTCTTATACAGAGGTTTTTACTTTTCCAATAATTTTAAGAATTAATTTATAATTGAAAATGAATTATATAACATATAGGTTATATATATAGTATATTTATTTATTTATATTTATTTAAAAGTATTAATCAAAAGAATAGTTTAGAAATATGATTTATTTAAAATAGTTTTTAATAATTGTTTGCTTTAAAATAATTTTATCTGTACAATATATATATTACAATATTATAATAATCTATTATTTAACAATTAATTGTATAATATAATAAATTGTATCATCAATACATTTAAGGATATTGGAGGATATAATAACATTTATTAATTCATTTTAATTCATTTCGAGCTGATTTATGTATTATAAAAAAATATCTTATTTATATAATATATATTTATATAATAATTAATTTCTATAATTTTTATCTATATATAATTATTTTTTATATTTTGTATACAATAAGTTTCTTATAAAGAGGTTTTTCTTATATTTTTCTTATAAGATTTTCTTATAAAGAGGTTTTTTAATGTAGAAAAGGTTGAATTCCAACCAAATGTGTGAACAATTTTCTTATAAAGAGGATTTTCTTATAAAGAGGTTTCTTATAGAGAGGTTTTACTGTATATATATATAATATATATTGTGGTTATGATAAATATACTTAAATATAATAATATATAGGAGGTAATATTGAAATACAATAGATTACAAGTTTAATGTTTATGAATAACGTGTTGGATATTTTAGTGGAACACAATAGTTTGTTATTAAATATTACTTTTAATAGAATATATTAACGAAATAAGTGCCACCAGATGGCAATACTAACGAAAAGTGCAAACTTTACCATCGCCACCTATGTATCCCTTCTCACACCGACAATAGAAGCTAACGCTATGCACGCAGTCGGCACATTCCTCCTGTCTGCGTAATGTTATGTAACAATCAGTATTACGTAATAGTAGTATTATGTAATAGTGGTAGTATAGGCAAGGTTTTCTCTCATTATACACTATATACAGATAATGGTTATACATGTGTATCTCAATGTGACTTTATGGTAGAATATCTTTATATTTGTAGTTGCTTAATATATTGCAATACATATTTATGTATTATTTGTAGAATCATAAGATATTCGAATAACATTACTCGCTAAATATGAATATTCAATAATTAACATTGGAGATGTCCTTAACATGTTACATCATAACCTATGATGTAATCCCAATATACGGAATAACACTAACCGAAGCATGAAATAGCATATCCCTTAGCAACTCCATCTAGTAGGTACACTTGAAAGAGGACTTGGTATCGCAACACGCGGCACAATTGTTCATTACAATTGTGCATTCCTTCAACACTTTTGTCATTATTGATATCTGTATAGGAACGATAGTCACATTATTATGTAATATATATATATATATATATATATATATATATATATATATATATATATGATAGTTATGAAATACAGAAGTTCCAAGAGATCATTTATTTCTAATATTTAATATTATTTACTAATACTCTTACTATTTATTATTATAACTTTCAAAAAATTAATTTTAAATTGTAATTATTATGGGCGTGTTACTGATGAATAGGGTGTATTTAAGAAATAAGGGGGCGTGTTTAGTCCATGATGTGGGCGTATCCTGATACTAACGAGCACATATAATGAAGTTTACTTCGTAGCCCCGGTTTCAGGTAGACCTGCAACTATCGGGAGAGTTCGCGTGCCACGCAATTGTCTGTATCCTCACCTCATTGGTCGATATCTCATCACGTGATCTAAGTAACCGGTACCACACAATCATACTAGAAACTGTCATCAGTATCTATCTACATCTGCAGGTGTAACGGTTGCAGATATCTGATTGAAGGCACTTGATCAGGTATCTGTGAAAGTAGGCGTGGCCAGATTATGTAACCGGCGATGTGGGCGTATCTTATAATAGGTTAATACCAGTTGGTGACTAGGTAAATAGATATAACTGGCAACATAATAATCCTAAAACATGGAAACTTTAGCTAGGGTATTGGTACTATAGCTTAGATACGTAAGATACACGCCACCTCATTACAAGTACATTATAGTATATTCACTTTATGTTTGTTTTAACAATATTAATTAATAATTTTAAAAGTTAAGCTTTATCCTAGTTTATTTATAAATAGATGAGTCACCCGATGACGTCATTACGATGCAGCTGTATTACGCAATACTAACTGCAGCGATGCGTGTCAATCATTGATGTGGCCTACGTCACAGAAACAGAAACACTCGTAAGAACCCGCTGTGTTGACGTAAGTGACTATCTTTAGCTACTTCTGACAAACGCTATGATTAATGTATCTGTCGATGTAGTAGAGGGTTAGAGGTTAGGTGATGTGTAAATATAATAATACTTGAAGTAATATCTCGCAATTACCCTAATAGATACAAAAACTAATTTGATAATAAAGTATTGAATATTAAAAATTTAAATAATGCATATTTGTTACCGTCTCTTGAATAGTATAGTTATATCGTTTATATTATGTAAACTGATTAACTATGATATAATAACTTGAATAGGCTGATAAGTAAGTAGGAAGCAGTATTAACTACTTGTGATGTAATCTCACTACGGCTGTTGCTAACCTTTACAATCTCTCTTCGAACTGGAACATTCGTATCCACTAATACATATGCTAATATACGAGAGATTAGTGTCTTTGCAGTGGGTGTATTTATCGTAGTGCTGAGTTCCCAACAGTATTCGTCATTTAATCTGGAATAATGGATAGAGAGAGTTAGATATCGATAAAGATAACTATAAAATGTATACGTTAATACATATATATATATACATATATTTGAATAAATATAATATTTTATATATATAACATAGTTTTACGCGAGTGATAAAAACTCCTATTTCGCTATGAAAATAATAGAATAGTTCACTAACATTTTCAAGTTTCTGTCATCATCGTTCACAAGCGCAAACATATTCATAGTTGCCATCTTTATTCTTATAGTCGGCTTCAGGGCACTAGTTGCAACATTCACCAATATGCATCACTTATATCATTCAGTCTATATTCGTATGAAGCCACACACGTATTACAGCACAACATGGCTGCACATATTTAACATCGGTATCTGAAGGATGGCAACGCATTAGTTAGGACATTTATGAGGACATAGATTACTAGTACATCTTGTGAGGTGTAAGATTACATGATTTTACAAATACATGTAGCCAACAATAGTTTACAATACTATATATATATATACACTATTATAACGAATACGTACACATTCAACTAGTCATTATTAGAATCACGTGACTATAATGATATAGGTCGTTAGTCACACTTACCTTTACGCACGTATCACTCCATTTTCATAATATCCTGCGGGATAACAGCAACTAGTGAACCGTCTCTTTTATTATCGGGACATGAACATCATACTCATGTATCTATGTGTATTGTTTACGTTCCTAGCGACCTCTGCGTATTTAGAGGTCACGCATTAGTTATTACGTCACTCTCAAGTGTTAAGGGGTCACATTATCATCCCGTATATAAGATGTAGCTACATTAATATTGCAAGGTAATTATAATAATAACTTAAGATATAATCACTTATTTGACTAATATCTATAATGCTGATATGTATGTATATTCGTATGTTTATGTATATACGTACATGCGCCGCAAGTCTATGTGTGTATATCTAACCTTTGCACATATGTCCTCTGTATCCGTGTTTACAGTAATCTGTATAGGACCTCTATAGATTAGCGGGCATCTGACGTTGTCATGACGACGAACGGTTATTACTGCATTCACGTCAATGTGACCCCTGTTTCATTACGATACAGACACGTATAACTTCCCTCTGTATTAGTACATTCTACCTCATCGTGATACACTCTTTATGTACATCTGGTAAAGAATATTTAATCATTGTAATACGTAGTAATAGAAATGAAGTACATACTTATATTTAATATGTATATATTAATGATGATGATAATGATTTTATTTAAACACAAATTCAATTATAAAATCTTAGTGTGACTATAATATATAAAATACAATACATGAGAGTAAAAGTAATGGCTAGATATAATTCGATACGATATGTAGACTATCATATCGTTACATCATTATTATTAGAAGCATAATCCTATATAAACATTAACGCCCTCATTACTCAACATTACGTAATGATAACAAACCTTTGCATACTTTTCCATTTCCTCTGTAACCCTCATTACATGTATGTATGGAGGTATCTGGAATTGGACTTCGATAATAGTCAATATTTCTGAATAATTCAAGGTTCTATTCACACTTTATAAGATTAACAGTCTATACAGTCTGTAAATATGTTAAGGAGATTTAGTCAAGGAAATCTACATAATAAAATACCCATAATATATATATATATTGCAGTTATGATAACATACTTAAATACATAGAATTCAATATTGAAATACAATATATTAAAGGTGTAGTGTTAATAAATAAGGAGTTGAATATTGTAGTGGAACATGATAATTTGTTATTAAATATTACTTTTTAATAGAATATATTTATTAATGAAATGAGTGCCACCAGATGGCAATACTAACAAGAAGTGCAAACTTTACCGTCCCCGTCTGTGTATGCCTTCTCACACCGACAATAGAAGCTAACGCTATGCACGCAGTCAGCTGCAGTAGTAGCACATTCCTCTTGTCTGCGTAACATTATGTAATAATTAGTATTACGTAATAGTAGTATTATGTAAGATTGGTGATATAACATTTAGTATTATGTAATATTAGTAGTATAGGCGAGGTTTTCAAGCATTGTACACTATATAGAGATAATGGTTATACATGTGTATATCAATGAGAAATTAGGGTAGAATATATTTATATTTGTAGTTGCTTAATATATTGCAATACATGTGTATGTATTATTAGTAGAATCGTAAGATATTCGAATGACATTACTCGCTAAATATGAATATTCAATAATTAACATTGAAGATGTCCTTTACATGTTACATCATAACCTATGATGTAATGCGAATATACGGAATAACACTAACCGAAGCATGAAATACTGTATCCCTTTGACTCCATCTAGTAGGTACACTTGAAAGAGTACTTGGTATCGCAACACGTGGCACAATTGTTCGTTACAATTGTGCATTCCTTCAACACTTTTGTCATTATTGATATCTGTATAGGCAAGATGGTCATATTATTATGTAATATATATATATATATATATATATATATTATAGTTATGAAATACAGAAGTTCCAAGAGATCACTTATTTCTAATATACTAATATGTAATATTAGTTAATTTACTAATACTTAACAAAATTAATTTTAAATTGCAATTATTATGGGCGTGTTTACTGATGAATTGGGTGTATTTAAGAAATAAGGGGGCGTGTTTAGTGCATGATGTGGACGTATCCTGATACTAACGAGCATATATAATGAAGTTTACTTCGTAGCCCCGGTTTCAGGTAGACCTGCAACTATCGGGAGAGTTCGCGTGCCACGCAATTGTCTGTATCCTCGCCTCATTGGTTGATATCTCATCACGTGATCTAAGTAACCGGTATACTGCAATCATACTAGAACCTGTCATCCGTATCTATCTACATCTGCAGGTGTAACGGTTGCAGATATCTGATTGAAGGCACTGGATCGCGTATCTGTGAAAGTAGGCGTGGCCAGGTTATGTAACCGGCGATGTGGGCGTATCTTATAATAGGTTAATCAACCAGTTGGTGACTAGGTAAATAGATATAACTGGCTAAATAATAATCCTATAACATGGAAACTTTAGCTAGGGTATCTGTACTATAGCTTAGATACGTAATATACACGCCACCTCATTACAAGTACATTATAGTATATTCACTTTATGTTTGTTTTAACAATATTAATTAATAATGTTAAAAGTTAAACGTTATCCTAGTTTATCTATAAATAGATGAGTCACCCGATGACGTCATTACGATGCAGCTGTATTACGTAATACTAACTGCAGCGATGCGTGTCAATCATTGATGTGGCCTACGTCACAGAAACAGAAACACTCGTAAGAACCCGTTCTGTTGACGTGAGTGAGTATCTTTAGCTACTTCGCACAAACGTAATGATTAATGTATCTGTCGATGTTGTAGGGGGTTAGAGGTTAGGTTAAGTCAAATATAATAATACTTGAAGTAATATCTCGCAATTACCCTAATAGATACAAAAAGTAATTTGATAATAAAGTATTGAATATTAAAAATTTAAATAATGCATATTTGTTACCTGCTCTTGAATAGTATAGTTACATCGGTTATATTATGTAAACTGATTAACTATGATATAATAACTTGAATTGGCTGATAAGTAACTAGGAAGCAGTATTAACTACTTATGATGTAATCTCACTACGGCTGTTGCTAACCTTTACAATCTCTCTTCGAACTGGAACATTCGTATCCACTAATACATATGCTAATATACGAGAGATTAGTGTCTTTGCAGTGGGTGTATTTATCGTAGTGCTGAGTTCCCAACAGTATTCGTCATTTAATCTGGAATAATGGATAGAGAGAGTTAGATATCGATAAAGATAACTATAAAATGTATACGTTAATACATATATATATATACATATATTTGAATAAATATAATATTTTATATATATAACATAGTTTTACGCGAGTGATAAAAACTCCTATTTCGCTATGAAAATAATAGAATAGTTCACTAACATTTTCAAGTTTCTGTCATCATCGTTCACAAGGGCAAACATATTCATAGTTGCCATCTTTATTCTTATAGTCGGCTTCAGGGCACTAGTTGCAACATTCACCAATATGCATCACTTATATCATTCAGTCTATATTCGTATGAAGCCACACATGTATTACAGCACAACATGGCTGCACATATTTAACATCGGTATCTGAAGGATGGCAACGCATTAGTTAGGACATTTATGAGGACATAGATTACTAGTACATCTTGTGAGGTGTAAGATTACATGATTTTACAAATACATGTAGCCAACAATAGTTTACAATACTATATATATATATACACTATTATAACGAATACGTACACATTCAACTAGTCATTATTAGAATCACGTGACTATAATGATATAGGTCGTTAGTCACACTTACCTTTACGCACGTATCACTCCATTTTCATAATATCCTGCGGGATAACAGCAACTAGTGAACCGTCTCTTTTATTATCGGGACATGAACATCATACTCATGTATCTATGTGTATTGTTTACGTTCCTAGCGACCTCTGCGTATTTAGAGGTCACGCATTAGTTATTACGTCACTCTCAAGTGTTAAGGGGTCACATTATCATCCCGTATATAAGATGTAGCTACATTAATATTGCAAGGTAATTATAATAATAACTTAAGATATAATCACTTATTTGACTAATATCTATAATGCTGATATGTATGTATATTCGTATGTTTATGTATATACGTACATGCGCCGCAAGTCTATGTGTGTATATCTAACCTTTGCACATATGTCCTCTGTATCCGTGTTTACAGTAATCTGTATAGGACCTCTATAGATTAGCGGGCATCTGACGTTGTCATGACGACGAACGGTTATTACTGCATTCACGTCAATGTGACCCCTGTTTCATTACGATACAGACACGTATAACTTCCCTCTGCATTAGTACATTCTACCTCATCGTGATACACTCTTTATGTACATCTGGTAAAGAATATTTAATCATTGTAATACGTAGTAATAGAAATGAAGTACATACTTATATTTAATATGTATATATTAATGATGATGATAATGATTTTATTTAAACACAAATTCAATTATAAAATCTTAGTGTGACTATAATATATAAAATACAATAAATGAGAGTAAAAGTAATGGCTAGATATAATTCGATACGATATGTAGACTATCATATCGTTACATCATTATTATTAGAAGCATAATCCTATATAAACATTAACGCCCCCATTACTCAACATTACGTAATGATAACAAACCTTTGCATACTTTTCCATTTCCTCTGTAACCCTCATTACATGTATGTATGGAGGTATCTGGAATTGGACTTCGATAATAGTCAATATTTCTGAATAATTCAAGGTTCTATTCACACTTTATAAGATTAACAGTCTATACAGTCTGTAAATATGTTAAGGAGATTTAGTCAAGGAAATCTACATAATAAAATACCCATAATATATATATATATTGCAGTTATGATAACATACTTAAATACATAGAATTCAATATTGAAATACAATATATTAAAGGTGTAGTGTTAATAAATAAGGAGTTGAATATTGTAGTGGAACATGATAATTTGTTATTAAATATTACTTTTTAATAGAATATATTTATTAATGAAATGAGTGCCACCAGATGGCAATACTAACAAGAAGTGCAAACTTTACCGTCCCCGTCTGTGTATGCCTTCTCACACCGACAATAGAAGCTAACGCTATGCACGCAGTCAGCTGCAGTAGTAGCACATTCCTCTTGTCTGCGTAACATTATGTAATAATTAGTATTACGTAATAGTAGTATTATGTAAGATTGGTGATATAACATTTAGTATTATGTAATATTAGTAGTATAGGCGAGGTTTTCAAGCATTGTACACTATATAGAGATAATGGTTATACATGTGTATATCAATGAGAAATTAGGGTAGAATATATTTATATTTGTAGTTGCTTAATATATTGCAATACATGTGTATGTATTATTAGTAGAATCGTAAGATATTCGAATAACATTACTCGCTAAATATGAATATTCAATAATTAACATTGAAGATGTCCTTTACATGTTACATCATAACCTATGATGTAATGCGAATATACGGAATAACACTAACCGAAGCATGAAATACTGTATCCCTTTGACTCCATCTAGTAGGTACACTTGAAAGAGTACTTGGTATCGCAACACGTGGCACAATTGTTCGTTACAATTGTGCATTCCTTCAACACTTTTGTCATTATTGATATCTGTATAGGCAAGATGGTCATATTATTATGTAATATATATATATATATATATATATATATATTATAGTTATGAAATACAGAAGTTCCAAGAGATCACTTATTTCTAATATACTAATATGTAATATTAGTTAATTTACTAATACTTAACAAAATTAATTTTAAATTGCAATTATTATGGGCGTGTTTACTGATGAATTGGGTGTATTTAAGAAATAAGGGGGCGTGTTTAGTGCATGATGTGGACGTATCCTGATACTAACGAGCATATATAATGAAGTTTACTTCGTAGCCCCGGTTTCAGGTAGACCTGCAACTATCGGGAGAGTTCGCGTGCCACGCAATTGTCTGTATCCTCGCCTCATTGGTTGATATCTCATCACGTGATCTAAGTAACCGGTATACTGCAATCATACTAGAACCTGTCATCCGTATCTATCTACATCTGCAGGTGTAACGGTTGCAGATATCTGATTGAAGGCACTGGATCGCGTATCTGTGAAAGTAGGCGTGGCCAGGTTATGTAACCGGCGATGTGGGCGTATCTTATAATAGGTTAATCAACCAGTTGGTGACTAGGTAAATAGATATAACTGGCTAAATAATAATCCTATAACATGGAAACTTTAGCTAGGGTATCTGTACTATAGCTTAGATACGTAATATACACGACACCTCGTATACAAGTATATTATAGTATATTCACTTTATGTTTGTTTTAACGATATTAATTAATAATGTTAAAAGTTAAACGTTATCCTAGTTTATCTATAAATAGATGAGTCACCCGATGACGTCATTACGATGCAGCTGTATTACGTAATACTAACTACAGTGATGTCAATCATCCGTGTAGCCTATGTAGCAGAAACATTCGTAAGTACCCGCTCTATTGACGTGAGTGAGTATCTTTAGCTACTTCGCAAAAACGTAATGATTAATGTATCTGTCGATGTAGTAGGGGGTTAGAGGTTAGGTTAAGTCAAATATAATAATACTTGAAGTAATATCTCGCAATTACCCTAATAGATACAAAAAGTAATTTGATAATAAAGTATTGAATATTAAAAATTTAAATAATGCATATTTGTTACCTGCTCTTGAATAGTATAGTTACATCGGTTATATTATGTAAACTGATTAACTATGATATAATAACTTGAATTGGCTGATAAGTAACTAGGAAGCAGTATTAACTACTTATGATGTAATCTCACTACTCCTGTTGCCAACCTTTATAATCTCTCTTCGAACTGGAACATTCGTATCCACTACGATATGTGCTAATATATGAGAGTTTAGTTTCTTTACAGAGGGTGTATTTATCGTAGTGATGAGTTCCCAGAAGTATTCGTCATTTAATCTGGAATAATGGGTAGAGAGAGTTAGATATTGATAAAAATAATTATAAAATATATACAGTTAATATAGATATATATATACATATATTTGAAGAAATATAATATTTTATATATATAACATAGTTTTACGCGAGTGATAAAAACTCCTATCTCGCTATGAAAATAATAGAATAGTTCACTAACATTTTCAAGTTTCTGTCATCATCGTTCACAAGGGCAAACATATTCATAGTTGCCATCTTTATTCTTATAGTCAGCTTCAGGGCACTAGTTACAACATTCACCAATATGCATCACTTATATCATTCAGTCTATATTCGTATGAAGCCACACACGTATTACAGCACAACATGGCTGCACATATTTAACACGTGGTTTTAACATCTGTATATGAAGGATGGAAACTCATTAGTTAGGACATTTATGAGGACATAGATTACTAGTAAATCTTGTGAAGTGTAAGATTATACTATTTTACAAAGACATGTAGCAATAAAATATTATTTAATACGATATCCTGAATAAATATATATAAATAATGACAATATCACTGTTCCTGTACTATTAAACTAGTAACATATTAAGTGTAAGAGAGATATGATGTCCTCTGTATGAACGCATGTATAACTAGGTATATACACTAACAATCACATATCACTTCTTCGTACTTGTGATTATATTTACATTGTAGGTGCCCAATTTACACCAATTAACATCACAATTTTCATTGTATTCTTTACATTCATCGATATCTGATTCAGTGATCATTAATTACAAATATATAAACTTATTACTAATATATATATATAAACATATTTATTTTATACTATAGTTTATACGAATTCATTATTTAGTTAATTAATAAATATTCACTATTCTTACCTTTAGTGTTTCCATTTCTCCTTAATCCTATTTGATCATTCATAACTTCCATATTTGTGTTACTGAATATGGCGTATTTGTCATATAGGTTAAAATATTGGTCATAAAATCTACATTTACAACCCCTTAAACATAATCCCATCCCCAGACAAACTGAAGTCTCCATTCGAAGCGATAACTTCTTGGAGTGTTAATGAATCGAGAGTTATGGGGTAAGTTTTTCTAATATCATATGACAATACTTGTTAAGAATTATCTTAGGATAATCATAGCACATTATAGTATCACAGAACAACTTGCTCCTGGTTATAAATATCTTAGTTATTACTGCATTCATGTCAATGTGACCCCTATTTTCATTACGATACAGACATGTATAACTTCCCTCTGTATTAGTACATTCTGACTCATCGTGATACACTCTTTATGTACATCTGGTAAAGAGTATTTAATCATTGCAATTATGTAGTAATATAAATGAAGTAAATACTTATATTTAATATGTATATATTAATAATGATGATGATGATGATTTTATTTAAACACTAATTCAATTATAAAATCATAGTGTGACTATAATATATAAAATACAATAAATGAGAGTAAAAGTAATGGCTAGATATAATTCGATACGATATGTAGACTATCATATCGTTACATCATTATTATTAGAAGCATAATCCTATATAAACATTAACGCCCCCATTACTCAACATTACGTAATGATAACAAACCTTTGCATACTTTTCCATTTCCTCTGTAACCCTCATTACATGTATGTATGGAGGTATCCGGAATTGGACTTCGATAATAGTCAATATTTCTGAATATATTGCGGGTTTCTATTCACTCTTTATAAGATTAACAGTCTATACAGTCTGTAAATATGTTAAGGAGATTTAGTTAAGGAAATCTACATAATATCTCCATACCCATAATATATATATATATATATTGCAGTTATGATAACATAGGATTCAATATTGAAATACAATATATTAAAAGTGTAGTGTTAATAAATAAGGAGTTGAATATTGTAGTGGAACATGATAGTTTGTTATTAAATATTACTTTTTAATAGAATATATTTATTAATGAAATGAGTGCCACCAGATGGCAATACTAACGAGAAGTGCAAACTTTACCATCGCCGTCTGTGTATGCCTTCTCACACCGACAATAGAAGCTAACGCTATGCACGCAGTCAGCTGCAGTAGTAGCACATTCCTCCTGTCTGCGTAAAGTATGTAACAATCAGTATTACGTAATAGTAGTATTATGTAATAGTTAGTATTATGTAATATTAGTAGTATAGGCAAGGTTTTCAAGCATTGTACACTATATATAGCTAATGGTTATACATGAGTATCTCGATGTGACATTATGGTTGAATATCTTTATATTTGAGTTGCTTAATATATTGCATTACATATGTATGTATTATTAGTAGAATCGTAAGATATTCGAATAACATACTCACTAAATATGAATATTCAATAATTAACATTGGAGATTTCCTTTACATGTTACATCATAACCTATGATGTAATGCGAATATACGGAATAACACTAACCGAAGCATGAAATACTGTATCCCTTTGACTCAATCTAGTAGGTACACGTGAAAGAGGACTTGGTATCGCAACACGCGGCACAATTGTTCGTTACAATTGTGCATTCCTTCAACACTTTTGTCATTATTGGTATCTGTATAGACACGATGGTCACATTATTATGTAATATATATATATATATATATATATCATATATATATATATATATATATATATGATAGTTATGAATTACAGAAGTTCCAAGAGATCACTTATTTCTAATATTTAATACTATTTACTAATACTCTTACTATTTATTATTATAACTTTCTAAAAATTAATTTTAAATTGTAATTATTATGGGCGTGTTACTGATGAATTGGGTGTATTTAAGAAATAAGGGTTAGTGCATGATGTGGACGTATCCTGATACTAACGAGCATATATAATGAAGTTTACTTCGTAGCCCCGGTTTCAGGTAGACCTGCAACTATCGGGAGAGTTCGCGTGCCACGCAATTGTCTGTATCCTCGCCTCATTGGTTGATATCTCATCACGTGATCTAAGTAACCGGTATACTGCAATCATACTAGAACCTGTCATCCGTATCTATATACATCTGCAGGTGTAACGTTTGCAGATATCTGATTGAAGGCACTGGATCGCGTATCTGTGAAAGTAGGCGTGGCCAGGTTATGTAACCGGCGATGTGGGCGTATCTTATAATAGGTTAATCAACCAGTTGGTGACTAGGTAAATAGATATAACTGGCAATATAATAATCCTAAAACATCGAAACTTAAGCTAGTGTATCGGTACTAGCTTAGATACGTAATATACACGCCACCTCATTACAAGTACATTATAGTATATTCACTTTATGTTTGTTTTAACGATATTAATTAATAATGTTAAAAGTTAAACATTATCCTAGTTTATCTATAAATAGATGAGTCACCCGATGACGTCATTACGATGCAGCTGTATTACGTAATACTAACTACAGTGATGTCAATCATCCATGTAGCCTATGTCGCAGAAACATTCGTAAGTACCCGTTCTGTTGACGTGAGTGAGTATCTTTAGCTACTTCGCACAAACGTAATGATTAATGTATCTGTCGATGTAGTAGGGGGTTAGAGGTTAGGTTAAGTCAAATATAATAATACTTGAAGTAATATCTCGCAATTACCCTAATAGATACAAAAAGTAATTTGATAATAAAGTATTGAATATTAAAAATTTAAATAATGCATATTTGTTACCTGCTCTTGAATAGTATAGTTACATCGGTTATATTATGTAAACTGATTAACTATGATATAATAACTTGAATTGGCTGATAAGTAACTAGGAAGCAGTATTAACTACTTATGATGTAATCTCACTACGGCTGTTGCTAACCTTTACAATCTCTCTTCGAACTGGAACATTCGTATCCACTAATACATATGCTAATATACGAGAGATTAGTGTCTTTGCAGTGGGTGTATTTATCGTAGTGCTGAGTTCCCAACAGTATTCGTCATTTAATCTGGAATAATGGATAGAGAGAGTTAGATATCGATAAAGATAACTATAAAATGTATACGTTAATACATATATATATATACATATATTTGAATAAATATAATATTTTATATATATAACATAGTTTTACGCGAGTGATAAAAACTCCTATTTCGCTATGAAAATAATAGCATAGTTCACTAACATTTTCAAGTTTCTGTCATCATCGTTCACAAGGGCAAACATATTCATAGTTGCCATCTTTATTCTTATAGTCGGCTTCAGGGCACTAGTTGCAACATTCACCAATATGCATCACTTATATCATTCAGTCTATATTCGTATGAAGCCACACACACGTATTACAGCACAACATGGCTGCACATATTTAACATCGGTATCTGAAGGATGGCAACGCATTAGTTAGGACATTTATGAGGACATAGATTACTAGTACATCTTGTGAGGTGTAAGATTACATGATTTTACAAATACATGTAGCCAACAATAGTTTACAATACTATATATATATATACACTATTATAACGAATACGTACACATTCAACTAGTCATTATTAGAATCACGTGACTATAATGATATAGGTCGTTAGTCACACTTACCTTTACGCACGTATCACTCCATTTTCATAATATCCTGCGGGATAACAGCAACTAGTGAACCGTCTCTTTTATTATCGGGACATGAACATCATACTCATGTATCTATGTGTATTGTTTACGTTCCTAGCGACCTCTGCGTATTTAGAGGTCACGCATTAGTTATTACGTCACTCTCAAGTGTTAAGGGGTCACATTATCATCCCGTATATAAGATGTAGCTACATTAATATTGCAAGGTAATTATAATAATAACTTAAGATATAATCACTTATTTGACTAATATCTATAATGCTGATATGTATGTATATTCGTATGTTTATGTATATACGTACATGCGCCGCAAGTCTATGTGTGTATATCTAACCTTTGCACATATGTCCTCTGTATCCGTGTTTACAGTAATCTGTATAGGACCTCTATAGATTAGCGGGCATCTGACGTTGTCATGACGACGAACGGTTATTACTGCATTCACGTCAATGTGACCCCTGTTTCATTACGATACAGACACGTATAACTTCCCTCTGTATTAGTACATTCTACCTCATCGTGATACACTCTTTATGTACATCTGGTAAAGAATATTTAATCATTGTAATACGTAGTAATAGAAATGAAGTACATACTTATATTTAATATGTATATATTAATGATGATGATAATGATTTTATTTAAACACAAATTCAATTATAAAATCTTAGTGTGACTATAATATATAAAATACAATAAATGAGAGTAAAAGTAATGGCTAGATATAATTCGATACGATATGTAGACTATCATATCGTTACATCATTATTATTAGAAGCATAATCCTATATAAACATTAACGCCCCCATTACTCAACATTACGTAATGATAACAAACCTTTGCATACTTTTCCATTTCCTCTGTAACCCTCATTACATGTATGTATGGAGGTATCTGGAATTGGACTTCGATAATAGTCAATATTTCTGAATAATTCAAGGTTCTATTCACACTTTATAAGATTAACAGTCTATACAGTCTGTAAATATGTTAAGGAGATTTAGTCAAGGAAATCTACATAATAAAATACCCATAATATATATATATATTGCAGTTATGATAACATACTTAAATACATAGAATTCAATATTGAAATACAATATATTAAAGGTGTAGTGTTAATAAATAAGGAGTTGAATATTGTAGTGGAACATGATAATTTGTTATTAAATATTACTTTTTAATAGAATATATTTATTAATGAAATGAGTGCCACCAGATGGCAATACTAACAAGAAGTGCAAACTTTACCGTCCCCGTCTGTGTATGCCTTCTCACACCGACAATAGAAGCTAACGCTATGCACGCAGTCAGCTGCAGTAGTAGCACATTCCTCTTGTCTGCGTAACATTATGTAATAATTAGTATTACGTAATAGTTAGTATCATGTAAGATCGGTGATATATAACAGTTAGTATCATGTAATATTAGTAGTATAGGCGAGGTTTTCAAGCATTGTACACTATATAGAGATAATGGTTATACATGTGTATATCAATGAGAAATTAGGGTAGAATATATTTATATTTGTAGTTGCTTAATATATTGCAATACATGTGTATGTATTATTAGTAGAATCGTAAGATATTCGAATGACATTACTCGCTAAATATGAATATTCAATAATTAACATTGAAGATGTCCTTTACATGTTACATCATAACCTATGATGTAATGCGAATATACGGAATAACACTAACCGAAGCATGAAATACTGTATCCCTTTGACTCCATCTAGTAGGTACACTTGAAAGAGTACTTGGTATCGCAACACGTGGCACAATTGTTCGTTACAATTGTGCATTCCTTCAACACTTTTGTCATTATTGATATCTGTATAGGCAAGATGGTCATATTATTATGTAATATATATATATATATATATATATATATATTATAGTTATGAAATACAGAAGTTCCAAGAGATCACTTATTTCTAATATACTAATATGTAATATTAGTTAATTTACTAATACTTAACAAAATTAATTTTAAATTGCAATTATTATGGGCGTGTTTACTGATGAATTGGGTGTATTTAAGAAATAAGGGGGCGTGTTTAGTGCATGATGTGGACGTATCCTGATACTAACGAGCATATATAATGAAGTTTACTTCGTAGCCCCGGTTTCAGGTAGACCTGCAACTATCGGGAGAGTTCGCGTGCCACGCAATTGTCTGTATCCTCGCCTCATTGGTTGATATCTCATCACGTGATCTAAGTAACCGGTATACTGCAATCATACTAGAACCTGTCATCCGTATCTATCTACATCTGCAGGTGTAACGGTTGCAGATATCTGATTGAAGGCACTGGATCGCGTATCTGTGAAAGTAGGCGTGGCCAGGTTATGTAACCGGCGATGTGGGCGTATCTTATAATAGGTTAATCAACCAGTTGGTGACTAGGTAAATAGATATAACTGGCTAAATAATAATCCTATAACATGGAAACTTTAGCTAGGGTATCTGTACTATAGCTTAGATACGTAATATACACGACACCTCGTATACAAGTATATTATAGTATATTCACTTTATGTTTGTTTTAACGATATTAATTAATAATGTTAAAAGTTAAACGTTATCCTAGTTTATCTATAAATAGATGAGTCACCCGATGACGTCATTACGATGCAGCTGTATTACGTAATACTAACTACAGTGATGTCAATCATCCGTGTAGCCTATGTAGCAGAAACATTCGTAAGTACCCGCTCTATTGACGTGAGTGAGTATCTTTAGCTACTTCGCAAAAACGTAATGATTAATGTATCTGTCGATGTAGTAGGGGGTTAGAGGTTAGGTTAAGTCAAATATAATAATACTTGAAGTAATATCTCGCAATTACCCTAATAGATACAAAAAGTAATTTGATAATAAAGTATTGAATATTAAAAATTTAAATAATGCATATTTGTTACCTGCTCTTGAATAGTATAGTTACATCGGTTATATTATGTAAACTGATTAACTATGATATAATAACTTGAATTGGCTGATAAGTAACTAGGAAGCAGTATTAACTACTTATGATGTAATCTCACTACTCCTGTTGCCAACCTTTATAATCTCTCTTCGAACTGGAACATTCGTATCCACTACGATATGTGCTAATATATGAGAGTTTAGTTTCTTTACAGAGGGTGTATTTATCGTAGTGATGAGTTCCCAGAAGTATTCGTCATTTAATCTGGAATAATGGGTAGAGAGAGTTAGATATTGATAAAAATAATTATAAAATATATACAGTTAATATAGATATATATATACATATATTTGAAGAAATATAATATTTTATATATATAACATAGTTTTACGCGAGTGATAAAAACTCCTATCTCGCTATGAAAATAATAGAATAGTTCACTAACATTTTCAAGTTTCTGTCATCATCGTTCACAAGGGCAAACATATTCATAGTTGCCATCTTTATTCTTATAGTCGGCTTCAGGGCACTAGTTGCAACATTCACCAATATGCATCACTTATATCATTCAGTCTATATTCGTATGAAGCCACACACGTATTACAGCACAACATGGCTGCACATATTTAACACGTGGTTTTAACATCTGTATATGAAGGATGGAAACTCATTAGTTAGGACATTTATGAGGACATAGATTACTAGTAAATCTTGTGAAGTGTAAGATTATACTATTTTACAAAGACATGTAGCAATAAAATATTATTTAATACGATATCCTGAATAAATATATATAAATAATGACAATATCACTGTTCCTGTACTATTAAACTAGTAACATATTAAGTGTAAGAGAGATATGATGTCCTCTGTATGAACGCATGTATAACTAGGTATATACACTAACAATCACATATCACTTCTTCGTACTTGTGATTATATTTACATTGTAGGTGCCCAATTTACACCAATTAACATCACAATTTTCATTGTATTCTTTACATTCATCGATATCTGATTCAGTGATCATTAATTACAAATATATAAACTTATTACTAATACATATATATAAACATATTTATTTTATACTATAGTTTATACGAATTCATTATTTAGTTAATTAATAAATATTCACTATTCTTACCTTTAGTGTTTCCATTTCTCCTTAATCCTATTTGATCATTCATAACTTCCATATTTGTGTTACTGAATATGGCGTATTTGTCATATAGGTTAAAATATTGGTCATAAAATCTACATTTACAACCCCTTAAACATAATCCCATCCCCAGACAAACTGAAGTCTCCATTCGAAGCGATAACTTCTTGGAGTGTTAATGAATCGAGAGTTATGGGGTAAGTTTTTCTAATATCATATGACAATACTTGTTAAGAATTATCTTAGGATAATCATAGCACATTATAGTATCACAGAACAACTTGCTCCTGGTTATAAATATCTTAGTTATTACTGCATTCATGTCAATGTGACCCCTATTTTCATTACGATACAGACATGTATAACTTCCCTCTGTATTAGTACATTCTGCCTCATCGTGATACACTCTTTATGTACATCTGGTAAAGAGTATTTAATCATTGCAATTATGTAGTAATATAAATGAAGTAAATACTTATATTTAATATGTATATATTAATAATGATGATGATGATGATTTTATTTAAACACTAATTCAATTATAAAATCATAGTGTGACTATAATATATAAAATACAATAAATGAGAGTAAAAGTAATGGCTAGATATAATTCGATACGATATGTAGACTATCATATCGTTACATCATTATTATTAGAAGCATAATCCTATATAAACATTAACGCCCCCATTACTCAACATTACGTAATGATAACAAACCTTTGCATACTTTTCCATTTCCTCTGTAACCCTCATTACATGTATGTATGGAGGTATCCGGAATTGGACTTCGATAATAGTCAATATTTCTGAATATATTGCGGGTTTCTATTCACTCTTTATAAGATTAACAGTCTATACAGTCTGTAAATATGTTAAGGAGATTTAGTTAAGGAAATCTACATAATATCTCCATACCCATAATATATATATATATATATTGCAGTTATGATAACATAGGATTCAATATTGAAATACAATATATTAAAAGTGTAGTGTTAATAAATAAGGAGTTGAATATTGTAGTGGAACATGATAGTTTGTTATTAAATATTACTTTTTAATAGAATATATTTATTAATGAAATGAGTGCCACCAGATGGCAATACTAACGAGAAGTGCAAACTTTACCATCGCCGTCTGTGTATGCCTTCTCACACCGACAATAGAAGCTAACGCTATGCACGCAGTCAGCTGCAGTAGTAGCACATTCCTCCTGTCTGCGTAAAGTATGTAACAATCAGTATTACGTAATAGTAGTATTATGTAATAGTTAGTATTATGTAATATTAGTAGTATAGGCAAGGTTTTCAAGCATTGTACACTATATATAGCTAATGGTTATACATGAGTATCTCGATGTGACATTATGGTTGAATATCTTTATATTTGAGTTGCTTAATATATTGCATTACATATGTATGTATTATTAGTAGAATCGTAAGATATTCGAATAACATACTCACTAAATATGAATATTCAATAATTAACATTGGA
Source organism: Osedax fenrisi (assembly GCA_964019155.1). Classification (NCBI taxonomy): domain Eukaryota; kingdom Metazoa; phylum Annelida; class Polychaeta; order Sabellida; family Siboglinidae; genus Osedax; species Osedax fenrisi. Next base: position 52,322,817 of record OZ025243.1, read on the forward strand.
GATTTCCTTTACATGTTACATCATAACCTATGATGTAATGCGAATATACGGAATAACACTAACCGATGCATGAAATACTGTATCCCTTTGACTCAATCTAGTAGGTACACGTGAAAGAGGACTTGGTATCGCAACACGCGGCACAATTGTTCGTTACAATTGTGCATTCCTTCAACACTTTTGTCATTATTGGTATCTGTATAGACACGATGGTCACATTATTATGTAATATATATATATATATATATATATCATATATATATATATATATATATATATGATAGTTATGAATTACAGAAGTTCCAAGAGATCACTTATTTCTAATATTTAATACTATTTACTAATACTCTTACTATTTATTATTATAACTTTCTAAAAATTAATTTTAAATTGTAATTATTATGGGCGTGTTACTGATGAATTGGGTGTATTTAAGAAATAAGGGTTAGTGCATGATGTGGACGTATCCTGATACTAACGAGCATATATAATGAAGTTTACTTCGTAGCCCCGGTTTCAGGTAGACCTGCAACTATCGGGAGAGTTCGCGTGCCACGCAATTGTCTGTATCCTCGCCTCATTGGTTGATATCTCATCACGTGATCTAAGTAACCGGTATACTGCAATCATACTAGAACCTGTCATCCGTATCTATATACATCTGCAGGTGTAACGTTTGCAGATATCTGATTGAAGGCACTGGATCGCGTATCTGTGAAAGTAGGCGTGGCCAGGTTATGTAACCGGCGATGTGGGCGTATCTTATAATAGGTTAATCAACCAGTTGGTGACTAGGTAAATAGATATAACTGGCAATATAATAATCCTAAAACATCGAAACTTAAGCTAGTGTATCGGTACTAGCTTAGATACGTAATATACACGCCACCTCATTACAAGTACATTATAGTATATTCACTTTATGTTTGTTTTAACGATATTAATTAATAATGTTAAAAGTTAAACATTATCCTAGTTTATCTATAAATAGATGAGTCACCCGATGACGTCATTACGATGCAGCTGTATTACGTAATACTAACTACAGTGATGTCAATCATCCGTGTAGCCTATGTCGCAGAAACATTCGTAAGTACCCGTTCTGTTGACGTGAGTGAGTATCTTTAGCTACTTCGCACAAACGTAATGATTAATGTATCTGTCGATGTAGTAGGGGGTTAGAGGTTAGGTTAAGTCAAATATAATAATACTTGAAGTAATATCTCGCAATTACCCTAATAGATACAAAAAGTAATTTGATAATAAAGTATTGAATATTAAAAATTTAAATAATGCATATTTGTTACCTGCTCTTGAATAGTATAGTTACATCGGTTATATTATGTAAACTGATTAACTATGATATAATAACTTGAATTGGCTGATAAGTAACTAGGAAGCAGTATTAACTACTTATGATGTAATCTCACTACTCCTGTTGCCAACCTTTATAATCTCTCTTCGAACTGGAACATTCGTATCCACTACGATATGTGCTAATATATGAGAGTTTAGTTTCTTTACAGAGGGTGTATTTATCGTAGTGATGAGTTCCCAGAAGTATTCGTCATTTAATCTGGAATAATGGGTAGAGAGAGTTAGATATTGATAAAAATAATTATAAAATATATACAGTTAATATAGATATATATATACATATATTTGAAGAAATATAATATTTTATATATATAACATAGTTTTACGCGAGTGATAAAAACTCCTATCTCGCTATGAAAATAATAGAATAGTTCACTAACATTTTCAAGTTTCTGTCATCATCGTTCACAAGGGCAAACATATTCATAGTTGCCATCTTTATTCTTATAGTCGGCTTCAGGGCACTAGTTGCAACATTCACCAATATGCATCACTTATATCATTCAGTCTATATTCGTATGAAGCCACACACGTATTACAGCACAACATGGCTGCACATATTTAACACGTGGTTTTAACATCTGTATATGAAGGATGGAAACTCATTAGTTAGGACATTTATGAGGACATAGATTACTAGTAAATCTTGTGAAGTGTAAGATTATACCATTTTACAAAGACATGTAGCAATAAAATATTATTTAATACGATATCCTGAATAAATATATATAAATAATGACAATATCACTGTTCCTGTACTATTAAACTAGTAACATATTAAGTGTAAGAGAGATATGATGTCCTCTGTATGAACGCATGTATAACTAGGTATATACACTAACAATCACATATCACTTCTTCGTACTTGTGATTATATTTACATTGTAGGTGCCCAATTTACACCAATTAACATCACAATTTTCATTGAATTCTTTACATTCATCGATATCTGATTCAGTGATCATTAATTACAAATATATAAACTTATTACTAATACATATATATAAACATATTTATTTTATACTATAGTTTATACGAATTCATTATTTAGTTAATTAATAAATATTCACTATTCTTACCTTTAGTGTTTCCATTTCTCCTTAATCCTATTTGATCATTCATAACTTCCATATTTGTGTTACTGAATATGGCGTATTTGTCATATAGGTTAAAATATTGGTCATATCATCTACATTTACAACCCCTTAAACATAATCCCATCCCCAGACAAACTGAAGTCTCCATTCGAAGCGATAACTTCTTGGAGTGTTAATGAATCGAGAGTTATGGGGTAAGTTTTTCTAATATCATATGACAATACTTGTTAAGAATTATCTTAGGATAATCATAGCACATTATAGTATCACAGAACAACTTGCTCCTGGTTATAAATATCTTAGTTATTACTGCATTCATGTCAATGTGACCCCTATTTTCATTACGATACAGACATGTATAACTTCCCTCTGTATTAGTACATTCTGCCTCATCGTGATACACTCTTTATGTACATCTGGTAAAGAGTATTTAATCATTGCAATTATGTAATAATATAAATGAAGTAAATACTTATATTTAATATGTATATATTAATAATGATGATGATGATGATTTTATTTAAACACTAATTCAATTATAAAATCTTAGTGTGACTATAATATATAAAATACAATAAATGAGAGTAAAAGTAATGGCTAGATATAATTCGATACGATATGTAGACTATCATATCGTTACATCATTATTATTAGAAGCATAATCCTAAATAAACATTAACGCCCCCATTACTCAACATTACGTAATGATAACAAACCTTTGCATACTTTTCCATTTCCTCTGTAACCCTCATTACATGTATGTATGGAGGTATCTGGAATTGGACTTCGATAATAGTCAATATTTCTGAATATATTGCGGGTTTCTATTCACTCTTTATAAGATTAACAGTCTATACAGTCTGTAAATATGTTAAGGAGATTTAGTTAAGGAAATCTACATAATATCTCCATACCCATAATATATATATATATATATTGCAGTTATGATAACATAGGATTCAATATTGAAATACAATATATTAAAAGTGTAGTGTTAATAAATAAGGAGTTGAATATTGTAGTGGAACATGATAGTTTGTTATTAAATATTACTTTTTAATAGAATATATTTATTAATGAAATGAGTGCCACCAGATGGCAATACTAACGAGAAGTGCAAACTTTACCATCGCCGCCTATGTATGCCTTCTCACACCGACAATAGAAGCTAACGCTATGCACGCAGTCAGCTGCAGTAGTAGCACATTCCTCTTGTCTGCGTAACATTATGTAATAATTAGTATTACGTAATAGTATTATTATGTAAGATTGGTGATATATAACAGTTAGTATTATGTAATATTAGTAGTATAGGCGAGGTTTTCCAGCATTGTACACTATATAGAGATAATGGTTATACATGTGTATCTCGATGTGACATTATGGTTGAATATCTTTATATTTGAGTTGCTTAATATATTGCATTACATATGTATGTATTATTAGTAGAATCGTAAGATATTCGAATAACATACTCGCTAAATATGAATATTCAATAATTAACATTGGAGATTTCCTTTACATGTTACATCATAACCTATGATGTAATGCGAATATACGGAATAACACTAACCGAAGCATGAAATACTGTATCCCTTTGACTCCATCTAGTAGGTACACTTGTAAGAGGACTTGGTATCGCAACACGCGGCACAATTGTTCATTACAATTGTGCATTCCTTCAACACTTTTGTCATTATTGGTATCTGTATAGACATGATGGTCATATTATTATGTAATATATATATATATATATATATATATATATATATATATATGATAGTTATATATATAGAAGTTCATAGAGATCACTTATTTCTAATATTTAATGTTATTTACTAATACTATTTATTATTATAACTTTCAAAAAATTAATTTTAAATTGTAATTATTATGTGCGTGTTTACTGATGAATTGGGTGTATTTAAGAAATAAGGGGGCGTGTTTAGTGCATGATGTGGGCGTATCATGATACTAACGAGCACATATAATGAAGTTTACTTCGTAGCCCCGGTTTCAGGTAGACCTGCAACTATCGGGAGAGTTCGCGTGCCACGCAATTGTCTGTATCCTCGCCTCATTGGTCGATATCTCAACACGTGATCTAAGTAACCGGTATACTGCAATCATACTATAAACTGTCATCTGTATCTATCTGCAGGTGTAACGGTCGCAGATATTTGATTGATGGCACTTGATCGGGTATCTGTGAAAGTAGGCGTGGCCAGGTTATGAAACCGGCGATGTGGGCGTATCTTATAATAGGTTAATCAACCAGTTGGTGACTAGGTGATTAGATATAACTGGCTAAATAATAATCCTATAACATGGAAACTTTAGCTAGGGTATCTGTACTATAGCTTAGATACGTAATATACACGACACCTCGTATACAAGTATATTATAGTATATTCACTTTATGTTTGTTTTAACGATATTAATTAATAATGTTGAAAGTTAAAATTTATCCTAGTTTATCTATAAATAGATGCGTCAATACGATGTTACCCGTATTACGTAATACTAACTGTAGCGATGTGACAATCATCAATGTAGCCTATGTCGCAGAAACAAGTACCCGCTCTGTTGACGTTGTGAGTATCTTTAGCTACTTCGTACAAACGTAATGATTAATGTATCTGTCGATGTAGTAGGGGGTTAGAGGTTAGGTGATGTGTAAATATAATAATACTATAGATAATAATACATATATAAGAAGTAACATCTCGCAATTATCCTAATAGATACAAAAAGTAATTTGATAATAAAGTATTGAATATTAAAAATTTAAATAATGCATATTTGTTACCTGCTCTTGAATAGTATAGTTACATCGGTTATATTATGTAAACTGATTAACTATGATATAATAACTTGAATTGGCTGATAAGTAACTAGGAAGCAGTATACACTACTTGTGAAGTAATCTCACTACTGATGTTGCCAACCTTTATAATCTCTCTTCGAACTGGAATATTCTTATCCACTACGATATGTGCTAATATATGAGAGTTTAGTTTCTTTGTTGAGGGTGTATTTATCGTAGTGATGAGTTCCCAGAAGTATTCGTCATTTAATCTGGAATAATGGGTAGAGAGAGTTAGATATTGATAACAATAATTATAAAATATATACAGTTAATATAGATATATATATACATATATTTGAAGAAATATAATATTTTATATATATAACATAGTTTTACGCGAGTGATAAAAACTCCTATCTCGCTATGAAAATAATAGAATAGTTCACTAACATTTTCAAGTTTCTGTCATCATCGTTCACAAGGGCAAACATATTCATAGTTGCCATCTTTATTCTTATAGTCAGCTTCAGGGCACTAGTTGCAACATTCACCAATATGCATCACTTATATCATTCAGTCTATATTCGTATGAAGCCACACACGTATTACAGCACAACATGGCTGCACATATTTAACATCGGTATCTGAAGGATGGCAACGCATTAGTTAGGACATTTATGAGGACATAGATTACTAGTACATCTTGTGAGGTGTGAAGTGTAATATTATACTATATATTATTAATGACTAGATATAATTCGATACAATACGTAAACTAATATATTATCGTTACATGATCATTAATAGAAGAATAATCTATATAAAAACTAACACCATCATTAAACAACATTACATAATGATAACAAACCTTTGCATACTTTTCCATTTCCTCTTTACAGGTACGGGTGAAGATATCCGTAATGTTCTTATGCTTGTCATTAGTACCGCAAGATCCACAACTAGTCTGTGATATCTGTGAAAGTGAGTGTCGATTGATTAAAGAGAGAATATACATTTGATACTTATATATATATATATACTATATATACATATAATATAGCTATATAGATGAGTATTGAAATATATCAAGTGCATTTCTTAATCACAGATTTATATAACAGGTTCTACATAATTAAATAGCTCACACATAATTAGAATTATTAGATTTATTACATAATATGTAGCATAACTAACCACCACATTTGAATCCGCTTATTAATTTTCCATGTTTACATGAACAAGTTAATGGAATCAAGCAACATTTCCATAGTAACCAAGTGGCTCCACTCTGAAAGGGGCGTAAAGTATTAATTTGATTGGCAGATATTAAAACTCATATATTTGTAGTGATATCGATAATTATAAAATGCATTTATATAGATTATATAGCTTATTAGTATAGTGAATAAGGTTTACTAACTTCTGCAGCTGAACAGGCGAATATCTTTACTTTCAGGATACATTTGTATGCGGGTCCCGAACCCGTGAATGTCAGTGTATGATTTCTTTGAAATCCTAAATTAACATTGTTACAAGTTTACTCTGTTCAGGAGTAGAATTTACTTTAGTAGCACGGGAATGCAATAGGTGGCATACCTTCTGTTCAAATCACTATTGCGATTCATTGCGTAATATTCTCGTTCGGCTATTCGATATCTAATCAAGTGGGTGTAGTTTAATATTAAGTCTAATTATGAGTGTTTTATAAAAATATATATTTTAGAAGAGTTTAAGATATTTTATTTTGTAATATATATCTTGTTAGTTGAATAATTCTACAAATGTAGCATATTTAACGATATATAGCTAATGTTATGTTAAGAACATATAACTATACATTAGAGTTACAAATACGATGTTATAGTGGGAATTACCTTTAGAGTTTCACACCGTTAGCCAAGGTCAATAAGGTCGATCAGATGAGATGATCAAGGTGAAATGCTCGTTACTGTGTTAGATGGGCAGACTGGTATTGCGGACAACCACTTTGTCCTATGTATAGTATTATTACTATACATTACTACGTCTTTACCTGTTGTATAGTCAATATTATGTAATACATATAGGTATATGATGTTATGTAATATTAATTAATATAATACCTATTATTATAGCATAATATAGTATAGATCTAATATCTAATATATATATAATCTATTATATAATATCTTAAGTTTATTTATGATTTATATATTATTTTTATATATTAAAACTACAAATATTAATATATACTATATTTTGTATTTACAAAGAGTTTAATATCAAATATAAATATATTATATTTCCTATGTGAAAGTTTCACTGATAATAAGATATACATATATAGATCATAATGGAGGATGTATGACTTACCGAATTAGAAGATGAATTAGGAATTATACTTCTCGGGGCTGGCCAGATTTTAATATTTCAACCTATTTATAGTCTTCATTAAAAATAGAATTATGATTTTTTATATTTTATGATAATACACACACCATATCACAAACAATAATATACACAAACAATTTACATTATATAATATACGGTGACTACATAACTTACCTATAAGGACTGAAGGAGTTTGTCCTAGCAAAGCTCCAATCGGATGTCTTCAATCGGAGCGATGATGCCCCACTCGCTCCTTCGCTACATTTCAGCAGACAGCTCGTTCTATCCGTCATGTCATCGTCGCATCCACCACCAGAGTACGCCACCAGGCTCCAACGCTTCATCGCACATAGCACTAACACCACTACTACAGTACACCGTAATCGCATCGCACCCGAACGCATCCCCGACACCGCACGACCTCATTCACT
>OZ025243.1:52335900-52580900 GCA_964019155.1 Osedax fenrisi
AATTCTAAATAAATATATTATATTATATTCCATTAATTATTAAAATAATATATATACAAAATTATAAAATTTAAAAATAAAATAATTACCGATATTTAATAAGTATTCATATATCTAATAAGTGGGATTTTTAAAAACTTCATTAATATATTCTACTTAAATAATTTAAAAAAAAGTCAAAATTGTATATTTAAAAGTTACTCAAATATTAAGTGAATACCGTCAACACTCGATATCTCAGAATTTGAACGACTGTATAAAATATGATAGTTCTGAGATATTAAAAATGTGATTAACATATATATATATATATCACCAAAATTACAATTCTGACATATATGAGATATTGGAGTTTCTTATATATAGAGAGTCTGAGATATCGAGAGTTATCCGTATATTTATATATATATATTATTTTTACTCATTTCATAATTTATATTAAGGGTAGAGGAAAATATAGAGGCGATTATAAAATCAATGCTATTTATAGCTCTATCTAAAATGATAAGGATAAAAAAACTTATAGAGATAATAAAATAATTTATTTTTATTCAACAGATGCTTTTCTATTTTATAGGGGTAACACATCAACTCCGTTTTTAATTCTTTGAGCGTACATTCGGTTGCGTGCGTTTTATTTCTACGCAGTGCGTGGAAATTAGGAAATGTTCTAGTAATATGCATGAAAATAATTTCACGCAGCTAATAGTAACTTTAAACATATAAATTTAAACTTTAAATAATAAATTAATTAGTATAATATTAATTAGTATAATATTAATTAGTATAATATTAATTAATATATTATTAATAATAAATTAATTAGTATAATATTAATTAATATATTATTAATAATATACTAATTTATATTATACTGATTAATATTATACTGATTAATATTATAATAATTAATACTATACTAATTAATATTATACTAATTAATATTACACTAATTATACTATACTAATTAATACTCTACTAATTTATATTATAATAATTAATACTATACTAATTAATATTATACTAATTATACTATACTAATTTATATTATAATAATTAATACTATACTAATTAATACTGTACTAATTAAACATATCCTATTAGTAGTATACTGATTAATATTATAATAATTAATAGTATACTAATTAATACTATACTATTTAATACTATACTAATTAATACTATACTAATTAATACTATACTTATTAATATTATACTAATTATACTATACTAATTTATATTATAATAATTAATAGTATACTAATTAATATTATACTATTTAATACTATACTAATTAATACTATACTAATTAATACTATACTAATTAATAATATACTAATTAATACTATACTAATTAATACTATACTAATTAATAATATCCTATTAATAGTATACTGATTAATATTATACTAATTAATATTATACAAGAGTATATACGAATGAATTCAGTTTATTTAGGCTATATACATTTGTTAATTTTAATTTTAAGTACACAATAAAACTTTGTAATGTAAAGCATAGGTGAATAATGTGAAAATAATGTTTGAAAGAATTATATATTTATTTTCATATATATTAATATAGGGGGCAATACTAGTGTGCATTGAAAAACGCATGAAAATATACGGGATCAGTGTGAATGACTATTCGTAATATACGCAGAAAAGAGAATATTCCATGCACGAAAAAAACGCAAGCAACCGCATTTAGAATTAAAAACAGAGTTGATGTGTTAACCCTATTATATAGCTTATGACTATAGTATACATATAATTAATTTAAAATGATATATAAAAAGACAGAATTATTTTAGTAATTTTTTAAAATTAATTATTATAAATATGCAACTTTATTATAATTTATTTATCCTAAATCAAAATATATTAATCAATTTCACAATACTCATACATTACATGATCATTTACTGTACAAATTTCAAATATAAATAATAAAACCAAAGAACTAGTAAGCATTTATGTAAAATTACTAAGTAAAATCTAAAAACTAGAAAAAATTAAATCTAGTTATAGTAATACATAATTATAGAATAAATAATAAAATATAAAACATATATTATCTTGAGCCTCTACCCTTATTTAAAAAATATAAACCAAATTTATAAAAAAAAATATAGGAAATTATAAATTAATATATATATTTACTATATAATATTATATAAAATGATAGTATATATTAATGGGGCCGGCGTAACATATGGATATTTACATGGTGAATTGTGTTGTTTACTAAAATTATAATAACGTCTGAAATTAATATGATAATGACTACATTTCTTTGTTTTTTAATTACATTTAGATCTATTATATATATTTTAGAACTATATATATATTAATTAATAAGAGTATATGATAAGGATAAGATCAAACACTTCATTAAAAATAATAAAATTTCCAGTAGTTACCAATAATTCCAGTAACTAAGTTTCACTTCACTAATGTCTTACTTGATATATAAGAATAAATATGTAATATTATTAAGTTATGAAAATTTCATATAAATTTATAAAGTAGAACAAAAGTTATGAAGCTTCAATGATTCAAAATTAAGTTTAAAAAAAAGCATTAATATCAGTTTTAAAAAAAAATTATAAATATGTTGGTATCTGGTCAAAATATTTGTGATTTAGATTCCCGCAAAATTGTTTATTCGAATTAGTGATTTTATAATAGTGTAACTACCATATATAAATATATATATATATAAATATATATATATATATATATATATATATATATAATATAATTTAATATATATAGATAACTCAATCACGAGAATATAAGTCATAACATTTATGATAAATATTATTTAAATTAAAATAACGTGTAATATTGTATAAATTAAATAATATATACTAATATTAAATATTAGTATAGATATACATTATATAATACAGTAGGTATTATTCGTATGGTATACGATTATCTTTATAATATTATATTATATTAAATATATAATAACATGAATACTATATATGTATACTATTTATATATAAATGTATACAATCATTAATTCAAATAAATAATTATGCGTGCCTTTAGTTTTTAGTTTATTTTTTAAATTGTGAAGCTTCTGACTATAATCCAATATTTTACTATGATTTTAATGTTTATTTTTACTGTTATATTTTTTAATGTTTATTTATAATGCTTATAGTTACTAATAGCATTTTTAATTAAAAAAAATATTTATTTCAAAACTTATATGTTTCGCCGGCCATTAACAATTAATAGTATAATTATTAAATATATAATTTTAATAATTAACATTTAGATTTATTTATAATATTAAAATTGTATATATCAAAAATATATATCCGTATTATTGTTAAATTAGATTTGTTACTATTATAACTATGTCTTAAATTGATAAACCTATAAATATAGAAAAATAAGTATTTTACGATATCATTTCGCAATGCCTATTAATCAACAGTCTCGACTAGTAATTAGAGTAACTATAAACTTACACAATCAATACACATCCACACGGTTTAAATTCATAATAACAGCGTCGACATTCAATTTAAATCATAATTATTAACGACATACTGATTAGTGAGCGATACTTGGGCATCAAGATAATATCGTAACGGCTTCGAGTACCACAGGGCTAAGATCACCGCGCAATACCATAAACTAGCGAGACACACGATGCAAGCTAGACGCCCGAACACGCTACCACCGTAATGCCCCATAGCAACGACACCAGAACTACATACGACTCCACGCCTTCACCAAGCTTTGCCCACCGATAATAGACACTAGAACAACAATCTAGATAGGCTGAACCACCCGCTAAGCCGCAGCTAAGAGACGAGCGAGGGACAACTCTCGTCAGTCGAACATCCGATAGCGATGACATCATTCTATTAATAGAACTCCTCTATGTAGTCTGTGAAAGCGTAACGCAGTTGTAAATTAAATATTGTTATTGTTGTTATTGTTATTTTGGTGGAGTCCTTTCATCCTATCCATGAACTTAGTTGAGCCATATAGCTTTAATGTTCCTTTGAAGTAACTTTCATGTCAAGGCATCCATGAATTTTAATGAGATCCGATTATTTATTTATACATAATTATATAAGATCACTTCTAAATATTATTTTAAGACCTAGTTCGGACATGGCTTACACCCGCATCCTACTACATGAATGTCTGACATCTTAGCCAACTGAGCCACATAGACAGTTATAATAATATTAACATTAAGAATCACATATAGTATATCATTACTAACATGTTCTACTTCTTACAGCGATAATATCCTGCACTTCATTGCTGATATACTTGTACAGCACTGGGGCCTAAGCCGGTTCGGCACATTTATTATTATTACATCAGTACATTTTTTTTTGAAAATTGCTGCCTCGTTTATCATTTAAAGTGATGATAATTTATTATTTTTTATATTTTTTTATTATAAAATAATACTTATAGTAGTATTTTTTATTATCTGTAAAAAAAGTGGAAATTTGTAGAGAGCTCAGTTTACGTAGGATCCTCGGCCCACATTTTCGGAACAAGGAGCGCGGCCTGCAATACCACCTCAGGTTGCAGTTGAAAAGTTAATTACTGAGAAAAAGAAAGAGAACGAGAAAGAGAAAAGAAAATAAAAATAAGATGAAAACTGTACAACTATTAAATGCAACTAAACGATTTATCTAGCCATCGAAAGTAAACCATGACAATACAACACAACACCTATCTATCTATCCCGCATCGCTCGTCGCGCGGAACAAGGAGCGCGTCCTGCAATACCACCTCAGGTTGCAGTCGAAAAGTTAATTACTGAGAAAAAGAAAGAGAACGAGAAAGAGAAAAGAAAATAAAAATAAAAATAAGATGAAAACTGTACAACTATTAAATGCAACTAAACGATTTAAAATCGGATCATTGAATACACAAACACTTCAAAAAGTATATAAAATCCCAGAATTGATAGCCTCAACTGAATTAACTGGACAAGATATTATTTGCATTCAAGAACATAGATTCATACATGAAGATACCGACATCAAAGAACATACTTATGATAAATGGAAACTATTAACTCTATCAGCCAGGAAGAATAGCATAAATGCCGCAACTGGTGGAATTGGAATGCTCGTAAGCAGCCAAGCTTATAACACCATCGCTAGTGTCGAAATGATATCACCTAGAATTATGATAGTGAACTTTTAAGGAAATCCACAAACGTCGGTGATCTCATGTTACAGTCCACCAAATATTAGTGACGAACAAGAAACTGAGATATTCTATACAAAAGTTACATGTATAACAAGACAGATACCAAAGCATAATGTTCTAATAATAGGAGGAGACCTAAATGCACACCTCGGAAAAGACTGTGGATATAAATATGCCTATCATCAAACTACAAATCGAAATGGCCAAATGCTCAAAGACTATCTTCAAGAAAATAATATGCTATGTCTAAACACTCATTTCCAGAAAAGACATTGTCAGTTATGGACGCACAATTCTACAAATGATTTTAAATCACAGATTGACTTCATAATAATAAATAAGAAATGGAAGAATAGTGTAAAAAACTGCAGAGCTTACAACTCTTTTAATAGCATTGCGTCTGATCACCGTATAATAACAGCAGATATAAAATTGAGTCTAAGAGCTAATAAAAAGAAAAATAGTAAATGCAAACCATATGACTGGACAAGACTGACACATGATACTGAAATTAGAAATGCATTTATTGTAACAGTGAAAAACAGATTCTTGAGCCTTCAAAATTCTGATGCAGAAAATACGTTATCTGCAAGTACAAGATATACATATTTTGAAAAGGCATGCAAAGATGCAGCCAATAAAGTAATTCCGTTAAAAATTTAAAAAAATTAAAGAAACGAATACCCTGGGAAACCGAAAAAATCTGCCAAAAAAGTGACATACTTCACAAAGCAGCACAACTGAAAGAAAGCTCGCTTACACAGATGACTATCAACAAATTTATAAATGCTCAAGAATCTTTAGTTAATGCATATGATTTAGAACAACAAAATTATTTAGATAAAAAGATATATGAAATCCAAATGGCGGCCACAAATAAGAAATCTGCACTAGCCTGGCAAACAATAAATGAAATCAGCGGAAGAAAGATATCAAATAATTCTAAACTAAAAGCAAACAATGATAATGAACGAATAAAACTTTGGATTAAACATTTCAAAGATTTAATTGGCAAGAATATCCAATCGACAATTCATAGTAAAAATTCAGATCATACATTGAATAATCTTGATATAAAAATCGATCATTTCACGAAAGAAGAAGTTATGAAAGCTACAAATAATATATCATATGGAAAAGCAGTAGGTTTGGACGAAATACCAGCAGAAGTTTGGAAATTAGATGATTTTAAAGAATTTCTGTTAGAATCCTGTAATCGTGTTTATTTCCAGGAACTTATAGTAAGTTGGACTAATGTATGTATCCTTCCTTTTCCTAAAAAACGAGACCTCTCCATCACAAAAAAACTACAGAGGAATTACTATAACATCAATCACCGCAAAGATATATAACCTGATGTTATTAAACAGGATTAGACCAGAAATTGAACCAATCCTAAGAAAAAATCAAAATGGCTTCGGAAAAAATAGATCAACAACGGGACAAATACTGACTATCAGACGAATTTTAGAAGGAGTCAAATCTAAAAACCTGCCACTAATTACACTCATTATTGACTTTTCAAAAGCTTTTGACACGATAAATCGAAAAAAGATGAAAGAAATACTTTTAAAGTATGGTATACCAGAAGAGACAGTTTGTGCAATTATGATGCTCTACAAGAATGCTCGTTCAATGGTTCGCTCACCAGATGGAGATACACTTTACTTTGAAATCACAACTGGAGTCTTACAGGGTGATACACTTGCGCCGTTCCTCTTTATAATCTGTCTCGATTATATTCTGAAGACGTCATTGGATAATAATCGAGATCTAGGTTTTACTCTAACAGAGAGAAAGAGTAGACAATATCCCGCTGAAAAAATTACCGATACGGACTACGCCGATGATATCGCCGTAACAAGTAATACTCTGAAAGATGCTAATACATTATTACTGAAAATAGAATCAGCCGCCAAAGAAATTGAACTTTGAATTAACTGACAAAACTGACAAAACTGAATATATCAATATCAATCAGAATAACAACATGCAAATGAAAAGTATCTGTGGAAGTATAATAAATGAAGTAGAAGATTTTAAATATCTAGGAAGCTATATTAGATCAACTAAAAGAGATGTTAATATAAGGATTGCTAAAGCCTGGGCAGCATTAAATAGTATGAATACAATCTGGAAATCAAAACTAAGTACAAATCTTAAAAGACATTTTTTCAGAGCGGCAGTCGAATCTGTGCTCGTTTACGGTTCTGTAACCTGGACTCTAACAACCTCATTAGAGAAAAAGATTGATGGAACATACACACGCATAAAAAAAGTTAAAATTCCTTAAAATTAATCTCTTCATGTTAAACTTTAATGATGTGACGCATCTCCAATAATTAATTTTTTTAATTTATTTTTTGTTATTCAATTTAATATGTTCAATGTTATCTAGTTCATATAAAAATAGAGGCAGCAATTTTCATAACAAATTTACCGATCCGAACCGGCTTACTGGGGTCGATGTCCAAGATGGCGATATGTCCTTGATCCAAGGTCAACTGTTACTACAGAGGTTAATCATGATAAGTTATAGTTATCATGAAATGCTAAAACGATTGGTAATATCGTGATATCGTTGTTGAATAAAAGTTTAATATGTTCATGTTATCTATTTATTTATAAATATTTCAATATAAAAATAATAGAATAAATCTATAGATTTAATATAAATAATGTATCATATTATTTTCATTATTACATAATAGTTAACCAAGTTATATCTTAGTATAAATAGATAGGTATTGTTAGAATAAGGAGTTCTTTATTATACCAATGTTGGTTTTAAATTACCAGAATTGATCTAAATTTATAAAAATAATGAAAACTGGTATTTATGGTTTTTTTAATAATTATATTAATTATTATATATGACATAACTAGTATATTTATGTATATGTAAGTATAGGGCATTTAGATATATTTTACTAGTGCAAATATAGGATGATATATATTGTTCATGTCTTAATTTATACATAAATATAGTTAATGCAATGATAAATTATATATTAGAGGGTTGCCTTATGCAAGAAGGTAAATTAAAGCCTGTAATGAGCTATCTGAATTAATAACCTCAAATTTGGCCATTCTTTTTTACTATAACTTTAGTATTATTAATTTAATCAAAAAAGTAAACTATTATTTTTATATTACTTTTTCATCTTCTTTACAATTATATCAATCATTTTATTATAGATAAAATATACAAAAATCTCATTTATATACTAAAATTATGATATAAATTTAAATATAATGTATTTTATTTACATTATTTACATGTTTATACTTAATGTATATTTACATAATAATGTATATATATATATATATATATATATATATATATTGGAAATTACAATTATATTAAAATATTAGCAAAGTAGTTAAAATAGTGATTAAAATAATATTAATGTAAAACAAAATTAATAATTAAATTATATTAATCTATATATATATATATATATATATATATATATATATATATATATATGTAATTTAAATATAAATATTATTAATAACATACGATACATCGTTACTAACACATTCTACTTCTTACAGCGAGAATATCCGGCAATACATTGCTATTTATTGATATACTGCAATACATTGATATACTTATATGCCACAAGGCTGATGTCCGAGATGATGATACGTCCTTCGACCAATCAGAACTGTTAACGGATGTGATTATCATGATAAGATAAAGTAATCACGAAATGCTAAAGTTATTAGTGATCGCCTGATTTCAACGTTAAATAATAGTTTATTTTCATTTTTTCTACTCTAGTAGTAGTAGTAGTAGTAGTAGTAGTAGTAGTAGTAGTAGTAGTAGTAGTAGTAGTAGTAGTAGTAGTAGTAGTAGTAGTAGTAGTAGTAGTAGTAGTAGTAGTAGTAGTAGTAGTAGTAGTAGTAGTAGTAGTAGTAGTAGTAGTAGTAGTAGTAGTAGTAGTAGTAGTAGTAGTAGTAGTAGTAGTAGTAGTAGTAGTAGTAGTAGTAGTAGTAGTAGTAGTAGTAGTAGTAGTAGTAGTAGTAGTAGTAGTAGTAGTAGTAGTAGTAGTAGTAGTAGTAGTAGTAGTAGTAGTAGTAGTAGTAGTAGTAGTAGTAGTAGTAGTAGTAGTAGTAGTAGTAGTAGTAGTAGTAGTAGTAGTAGTAGTAGTAGTAGTAGTAGTAGTAGTAGTAGTAGTAGTAGTAGTAGTAGTAGTAGTAGTAGTAGTAGTAGTAGTAGTAGTAGTAGTAGTAGTAGTAGTAGTAGTAGTAGTAGTAGTAGTAGTAGTAGTAGTAGTAGTAGTAGTAGTAGTAGTAGTAGTAGTAGTAGTAGTAGTAGTAGTAGTAGTAGTAGTAGTAGTAGTAGTAGTAGTAGTAGTAGTAGTAGTAGTAGTAGTAGTAGTAGTAGTAGTAGTAGTAGTAGTAGTAGTAGTAGTAGTAGTAGTAGTAGTAGTAGTAGTAGTAGTAGTAGTAGTAGTAGTAGTAGTAGTAGTAGTAGTAGTAGTAGTAGTAGTAGTAGTAGTAGTAGTAGTAGTAGTAGTAGTAGTAGTAGTAGTAGTAGTAGTAGTAGTAGTAGTAGTAGTAGTAGTAGTAGTAGTAGTAGTAGTAGTAGTAGTAGTAGTAGTAGTAGTAGTAGTAGTAGTAGTAGTAGTAGTAGTAGTAGTAGTAGTAGTAGTAGTAGTAGTAGTAGTAGTAGTAGTAGTAGTAGTAGTAGTAGTAGTAGTAGTAGTAGTAGTAGTAGTAGTAGTAGTAGTAGTAGTAGTAGTAGTAGTAGTAGTAGTAGTAGTAGTAGTAGTAGTAGTAGTAGTAGTAGTAGTAGTAGTAGTAGTAGTAGTAGTAGTAGTAGTAGTAGTAGTAGTAGTAGTAGTAGTAGTAGTAGTAGTAGTAGTAGTAGTAGTAGTAGTAGTAGTAGTAGTAGTAGTAGTAGTAGTAGTAGTAGTAGTAGTAGTAGTAGTAGTAGTAGTAGTAGTAGTAGTAGTAGTAGTAGTAGTAGTAGTAGTAGTAGTAGTAGTAGTAGTAGTAGTAGTAGTAGTAGTAGTAGTAGTAGTAGTAGTAGTAGTAGTAGTAGTAGTAGTAGTAGTAGTAGTAGTAGTAGTAGTAGTAGTAGTAGTAGTAGTAGTAGTAGTAGTAGTAGTAGTAGTAGTAGTAGTAGTAGTAGT
Organism: Osedax fenrisi; assembly: GCA_964019155.1. Classification (NCBI taxonomy): domain Eukaryota; kingdom Metazoa; phylum Annelida; class Polychaeta; order Sabellida; family Siboglinidae; genus Osedax; species Osedax fenrisi. The sequence continues at coordinate 52,346,252 of OZ025243.1, forward strand.
AGTAGTAGTAGTAGTAGTAGTAGTAGTAGTAGTAGTAGTAGTAGTAGTAGTAGTAGTAGTAGTAGTAGTAGTAGTAGTAGTAGTAGTAGTAGTAGTAGTAGTAGTAGTAGTAGTAGTAGTAGTAGTAGTAGTAGTAGTAGTAGTAGTAGTAGTAGTAGTAGTAGTAGTAGTAGTAGTAGTAGTAGTAGTAGTAGTAGTAGTAGTAGTAGTAGTAGTAGTAGTAGTAGTAGTAGTAGTAGTAGTAGTAGTAGTAGTAGTAGTAGAAGTAGTTGTAGTAGTAGTAGTAGTAGTAGTAATAGTAGAGGTAACTAACATTTAACTTCTGAACATTATAGAAAAACTAATAATAATATATTAAAAATTATGATTAATTAAATACATGAATTATGTTATGTTAATGTAATAACATATTAAGTAATAATTAAATAAATAATAAATTTATTTTTTATTAAATGTAAACAAAATAATTATTTTCAATGTAAACAAATAATAATAAATTTATTTTTCAATTTTTATATTTTTCATATTATTAAAAAAAACTAAATTTATTATTTCAATTGTATGGTAAACATTGTTATTACGTAAGCTAAGTTTATCTGGGAACTGTTAACATATTTGCATACAAGTATTTAGAATAATAAAGTTCATTAGAGAGTTGTACAATTTATTTTCTAGTCAGGATATATTAAAGAATTAGAATTTTAGCCAAAGTCAAGTTATATTAATCATAAATAAGTTTGATTATATGAAATTAAACGCTAAATATTCAAAATAAATACTATTATATATTATATATTATTAATATTTATAATTTGCGAACAGCTATGTAAATCGTTCTCTCTCTATCTCAATCGAAGTATAATGAACGATTACGAGTGGATGTTGATAAATCTCATTGCAGACAGTTGCGGAATAGCGGGCGTTATAGGTGGTTTCGAACGAGATCCTTCTATACACTCAGTAAATCACTGCTACAGCCGTAAGACTACTAAAATTGTATATACTATTCTAACAAATTTTTTATTTGATACGATATTTATATTATATAAAACATTGGAGAATGATCTACAAATAATGAAAATAGACATTTTATATTTAAACAAAATCTGTTAATTACAATTAGTTTACAATAGTTATACCGGTGAGCGATATATATATATATATATATATATATATATATAAATATGTCTTGTATCATAGAATTTACTAAGATTTATAGTGAATAAAATAATATTATAATTTGGATGAAAACATCTACAATCAAAATATCATAAATAATCAACTTTATTCGATTTTAGGTATTTTAATATATAAAATGTATGTTGATACTTGTATAACCTATATGTATGAGAATGATATTGTTATATTGATGCTATTGTAATTAATTTGATATCATTGGAAAGCTTATTATATTCTATAATAGAAGTTATAATTTATTTTTATAAATTATTATTTAAAAAAGATGTAATAAAAATTGTGCTAAAAAAATTCACTAATAAAAAATTATACGTTGTTTATGATTTTTTGTAGTTGTTATATTTCTATTCTTGTCTATAAAATATTGTGATATAGTGGCTTACCTCCTATCTATATATGAATAGGTATCTAGTCTAAAGCTTCACGATTTTAACATCGGCAAAATTTTGTATTCGAATTAGTGATTTTACAAGAACATATTGACCATCAATAGCGTATGTCTATTTATAGACTATCAAACATGCAACAGCTTATCAGAAACGTATATATATATATATATGTGTGGTCATTACTATTTTGAGTTTTTTTTATTATTTTAACTGGTTTAGTTTTGTTGGTTTTAATTTTGATAATTCCAGGTTTTTTTGCTGCATTAAATCCCGAGTGAGCTTATAAAACATATATTGTTATTGTTATTGTTATTTTTATTTGGTGGAGTCCTCTCATCCCATCCAGGAACTTAGATGAAGTTTTCAATTATAACCATATATGGCTCTAATGTCCCTTCGAAGCCGCTCTCATGTTAAGGCATCAATGGTTTTAACGAGAGCCGATCATTTATTTATATACAATTATATAAGATCATATATATATATATATATATATATATGTGTATATATTACTGATGACGTTGCATATATGATAGTCTATAAATAAACATACAATAATTATAATGGCTAATCATATGCTATTGAAAAATCACTAATTCGAATAAATAATTTTGCGAGCCCTCACATTGCGAAGATTTTTACCATAATCATATGAAAGATATTATAATACATAATATAATATATTATGAATATAAGTTATACTTAAGAATATACCTATGTATAAATAAACAATTGTATTGAACCATAATTAATGAAGAAATAATGAAATACCACAATTATTTTGTTAATATTTTATACCTAGGTCAAAAGCTTCAAATTTGAACGGACGCAAATTTATTTATTCGAATTAGAGATTTTATAATAGCCTAACTACACACACACACATATATATATATATATATGTCAATCACAAGAATATGAGTCATAAAATATTATTTAAATACATTTTTAATATTGTATAAATTTAATAATTATACTAATATTAAATATTAGTATTATACTAAGTATTTTTTTACCTTTTACCTATCCCATAGCATTTGGATGCCGTAGGGGCGCAGTTGACTTCAATATAATACGTTTCCATCGGTCTCTATCCCGGGTCGCTCGCATCGCTTCTTCTATTCCAAGACTAGTCCATTCAACGATATTATCTTGCCATTGTGTCCTTGGCCGTCCTCTTCTTCTTTTACCTTCAATGGATCCTTGCAAAATAGTATTAGACATAGAGTTTGATCGTGATACATGACCAAACCACCTCAACTTCTTTTCAATGACCATCGCCAGCAATTCTGAGTGTTTGCCAATTTCTTTAACAACTCGACTCCGTACCTCAATATTGGTTATCTTGTCTCGGTATGATATGTTCATTAGCCTTCTTAAACATCTCATTTCCAAAGCTCTAATACGTCCTTGTAACTCCTTTGTTAGCGTCCACGTTTCGCACGCATAGAGGAATATTGAGTTTACTAGCGATTGCATAAGTCGAATTTTTAGTTTCAGTTGAAGTGATTTGTCGTACCATATAACATTTAGTTTTGATAATGCAGTTAATGTCTGACCTGTTCTAGCTATTATTTCAGATTTGGAACCTTTATCGTCTATAATTGCACCTAAGTATTTAAATTTTTCAACTATTTTGAGTGTATCGTTGTTTATCTTTATTTCGGATGTGAAATTACCTTCAGAATTAGTCATAATTTGAGTTTTCGTAGCATTAATCTCCATTCCATATTTACGAGATGTACTGTCAATCTTTTTTATTAGATTGGATAGCTCGGATTCACTACCTGCTAGTCCGTCTATGTCATCCGCAAATCTTAGATTTGTAATTATTTTACCTCCGATATTTACTGTACCTATATGATTTTCTAATGCGTCATTCATTATTTGTTCCAGCATGATGTTGAAGAGTGTGGGTGACAGTAAACAACCTTGTCTCACTCCAGTTGTTGTGTGGAACCATTCACCAATTTGTCCGTCCGAGTAAACAGCACTTTCAGCTTTACTATATAGACTTTGTATAGCATCTATTAATTTTAAGTTGATGTTAAATCTTTTCATAGATGACCACAATGCTTCATGCCAGACTCTATCAAATGCTTTTTTGAAGTCTATAAATACATGAAATAGCGGTTTGTTATGTTGGGCATATTTTTCCGATATGATTCTAAGGTTGAATATTTGTTCACTTGTACTTCGGCCTTTTCGAAAACCAGCTTGTTCTTCGGAGATAAATTCTTCAGTAATGTGCTGTAGCCTGTGTAGAATTATCTTTAGCATAATTTTACTCGCGTGTGTTATAAGGCTTATTGTCCTGTAGTTTTCACATTTCTGTTTGCTTCCTTTCTTATGTAGACTTATTATCAGTGACTTTGTCCATTCAGATGGCCATATTCCGGTTTCCCATATTTTATTACAGATATCCGTAAGCAACTTTTTTAGTATGTCACCGCCTGATTTAAGAAGTTCAGCGGGTATGTTGTCAACACCAGGTGATTTACCGATCTTTAGAGCACGTATAGCAGCTTCCACTTCACTTTCCAGAATTGGGAAGCTATCTTGATCTGTAGGTTCGTTCACAGCGAGCACTGCATCATCTCCTTCAGCGTTATGTGAATACAGTTCTGAACAGTATTCTGTCCATCTTTTCCTAACATCCATTTTATCAGTGATACATTTGCCATGTTTATCCTCTATATTTACAGCGGCATTATCCTTCGGTTTAGTTAGGTCTTTGACAATTTGGTAGGCTCTCTTGGTGTTATTCCTGGTTAAACAGTCACCAATGTCTATACATTTCTGGTTAATCCAATTTTCCTTAGCTTTCTTCATCTCTCTTTTTATTTGAGTGTTAACCTGCTTGTAACTACTTCCTGATAGGAATTTTGTCTTTTTCAGTTCTCTTCTTAAGTCACACATATCCATCAGTTCTTCAGTGATCCAGTTTTTCTTTTTCTCTCTATGTTTACCTAGAATTTCAGTGGCTGTATCTATCAGTATTTTATTCATTTTTTGTAATATCTCTTCGTTGTTGAATATTTTTGTTAAATGTTGTGCTGATAACTTTTCATCAATTCTATGTTTAAACAGTTTTTCAATATCTGGGTTTTTAAGTTTCTCAAGATTAAATTTATTTCGAGTGAATTTTTCTTTCTTTGGATTTTTCAGGCGAAGACAAAATGTCATCATAACAATATCGTGATCACTACCTATGTCTGATCCAGGGAATGATCGAGTCTTGTTTATATTCACGCTTGTAGTAAAACGTTTACTGACTAGGATATAATCAATTTGATTATGATATAATCCACCAGGACTATGCCAGGTTTGTATTCTTGATTTTTTGTGGGGACCAAATGTATTTGCTACTATGAGATCATTTGTTTTTGCAAATTCCAGGAGTCGATAACCTCTCTCGTTTGTTGTTGAATTGCAAAATTTCCCGGAGGTTCTTCCCCAGTCTGTTATTGCATACTTACCAATTTTTGCATTCCAGTCACCTTGAATCACCAGTATATCTTTCTTTGAAATTTTTGAGATGGAGTCTTGTAACTCGTTGTAGAATAATTCAGTTTCTTCATCTGTATGATCGGTTGTCGGGGCATATACTTGGATTATTGATATGTTAAACGGGGTTGCATGTAATCTTATAGTCGCTAACCTTTCATTTATTGGGTTGAAGCACATGACCATTCGTGTTATCTCACTGTGTATCACAAAACCCACACCATTAATATGTTTCTTATCGTTTCCAATATAGTATAATTTGTGGCCATCTATTGTCTGAATTTCGTTCACTCCACGTTTACGTACCTCACTCAATCCTAACACATTCCACCTGTATCTGTCCAATTCATGAGTAAGTTCTTCAAGTTTACCATCTTCTCGCAGAGTTCGTACATTCCATGTACCTATGTATGTCTCGTTTCTTCTTGTCTTAATCTTATATTCTTCAGTAGCTAACTTTTCGTTATTATCCTGATGAGCGATAAATGACGCGGACCTTTTTAACCCGGGCGACGTCCGAGCCGGTATGTTCTTTGTAATTGTATTTGAAATCATATTTGCGTATCTTGGGCAGATAAGATCAGCGGAGCCCATCCCTCTCTGAAATCCCCTACAGCATTAGCCTACTAAACGTAGTTTCCAGGGTGTGGCACGCGGAGCCTGCTGTTAGAGTTGGGTACTGGGTCTAGGTTTTACCTTTTCACCAGAACCCCTTACACCCCGGTATTATTAATATACTTACTAAGTATATTAAGCGATTATTATTATACTATTACTATATTATAATATTAAATATATTATTTATAAATATTACTACATTTTATATATAAATTTAGATTTAGACTTACATCAGACCCCTACATGTCATGTTATAAGCGATAGTTCAAGTAAACATTGCGTGTAAGCATAGTTGGCATCGTGAGGTTTTTTGGTTTTTTCATTGGTTTTTTGGTTTTTTAAAAATGCAGGTTTTTTGGTTTTAGGTTTTTTGGTTTTTTGATAAAATATAAATTAAATAGCATATATTAAATATATGATATATTCTATTTTATTATTATAATAATTATATATACTTTAATTAATTATTCATTTTAAAACTTCAATTTTATTAAATAAATAATAGTTAATTAAGCTTACTTTGTTTTTTTTGTGAAGGTTTTTTGTCTAAATATAAATTAAATTTCATATAATATTATATACATTTAAATGTATTAAATTAATTCATGTTTAAACTTTAATTATTAGAGTATATTATGTTTATACTTGTAGTTTATTTATATAAGTAGCAAAAATTGTTCTAAGTAAAGATACAAGTTATATGTATAAAATTGAATCACATGATTTTATCGTAAGTTTTAGGTGCATTTTTTTGTGATATACCAAATTACCAACATATCAAGTTAGCAAGCTTTTTTTGTAATGTACCAATGTCCCATCTGTATTCTTATAGGGTGTTCACCAATTCCGTTTTAAAAAACGTACGTGTAACTGCAACTTCAAATGAATCATTCACAGCAAATTTGAAGTAACAGATTTTTAAGTGTTCACATCAATTCCGTGTTTTTTAGTTTGTCGTAAGGGTAGACATATATCGCCACCTATATTTAAATATGTACAAATAAAATCAATTGTAACAAATCTAATTGTGAGATATAGCTAAATTCAATGTATAAATAGTAGTATTATATATTTCTTTAAATACACTAATACATAAATACTACATACATTATATTTATTAATTTAATATTTTTAACTAATATAACAAATACTATATTATTATATAATACACAAATCCTTATAATTATATCTAAACTTATGAAATATATATAATTTAAATAAATATTTAATAAATTATTGAAATATATATTATATATTACTATTGTATAGTTGATATATATTATTAAAATATATATATATAGTTGTATACCATCTTATATAACCTTTTTATAATATATATATATATATATATATATATAATAAATAGTTATTCGATTGTTGAAGTTATATGTAATAATATACTTTATATATATATCAATTGGAATCAAGTGATATTCTAGCTGTTCTCTCTAATTCTGTGTGTTCATTCTAGCTGTTCTCTCTAATTCTGTGTGTTGTTACGTACAGAAAATAGGATTAATCCTATTTCAGAAAACGTTCAGAAAACGTGTAGTTCAACTTCAAATAAATAGGAATGTGACCCATAACTTCAAATTTGCCGTGAATGAATCATTTGAAGTTGCAGTTACACGTACGTTTTTTAAAACGGAATTGATGTGAACACCCTATTATACATGTAAATGCAGATTGTACATTGGGATGTTAAAAAAAAGAAACATCTGAACATCACAATCTAACAACGTCTACACAATGTAAAGATGGTATATATTATGAATGTATTTTCCGTAGACATAGACCTATAGGTATTGGTATACCAATGTCCCAATGTACCGTCGGACGTTGGTATATTTCAAAAAACGCTCTCTTATATCATATAAAACTTACGAGAAATCTGTGTAATTCAATTTTGTATACAAAATACCTAGAGCACCATTTATATCGGGTTAATTATGATTTTGAATGATATACATATCTATGTAGCGAGTAAATTCTAATTTATATTGCATGTAATTTAATTGAGCTATATAAATATTGTTGTATGGAAACCGCGCAGTGCCTAAACTATTTAGGTGATTCGATACTAGGTAGTAGCGTCAGTACCTGGTAGTAGCGCCGGGTATTAGTTATTAATTATGTTGCATATATATGTTATATATTATGTTGGATATATACTATATATATATTATATAGGGAGTGTTAGATATAAGCTTAGAAACATTTTTGTTAGTAGTAAATTAACTTGATTATTAAGATTAGTTTTTTTTTAAATATTAGTTTTTTGGTTTTTTGATTAAATATAAATTAAATAGCTATTCTATTATATATAAATATTATGTATTTACATACTATATTAAAATGACCATATATTACAAAATATAATTTTTATATTATTATACAATAATTATAATTTTATTATATAATTATTTTCATCAACCAAAAAACCAAAAAACCATAAATAAACCTTGAAAAACCAAAAAACCACGAAAAAACACAAAAAACTAGCAAAAAACCTATAAAAACTAGCAAACAACCAAATAAACAAAAATACCTGGAGCCAAAAAAAAGATTTGTTGTCAACTATGCGTGTAAGTCTTACAAAATATTATATTAATATAGGCATGTATAGCCTATAATCATAGGGAAATATGCTATGTATGTATATATATATATAGAAAACAACCTTACACCTCGGTGAATAATTTACTGAGAAATATAACGTTAGCCACCAAATGTTTAGTTGAACATTCGGTTAGACACGTAACTTAGGCCGATGTCAGTATTCAGCTAAATTTGAAAACAAACAAAAATCGAATAATGAATTATGCGGAAGTTTAGTGCGTATATTATTGTTAAAATCATAAAAATCGAGAAGCATTTGACCATAATCCTAATATGGATATTTTATTTTAATATTATAGTTTAAAATTTAACTTTAAGTCCTTTAAAATACTTAAAGTTTAAGTTTAAGTTTAAGTTACGAAATAATAATTATAATTATTTAATAATTATTATATTATGAGAAATACGCTTTTATAGTAAATTATACTTACTAGTAATGTTTCTACTTTATTCATTTATTTTTTATTATATTATAACTTATAAAAGTATAGTTGGTATAATGGTGTTAATTAGTGATATTGTGAAATAATCAAATTAATATTATTTAATAAATAAAATAGATTTAGTAAAATAATTGAAATATACTTACTTTGAATTGATTGGTTATATTGTAAAACACGTGACTGATATGTGATTGGTGATTAATATTTGGAATCAGAAGTAAATATCAAGGACATTTCCTTGCTAAGATTTTCCAAAGTAAAGATAAACCAAGGACATGTCCTTTCAAAGGACTCCTTTGATATACCCATAGATTTATATAATTCTCATTTAATAATCTCCATATATATAAGAGATATTTAAATATGTCTTAATAACTATGTAAATCTGTCTTAACATGTACCCTATTACTGCTTTAAAAAGTATTTACGTCTGCTATTATTGTTTTCTGCTAGAAGCACAGACTTTGAGGGGGCTCTCCTCAAAGTCTGTGGCTAGAAGTAATAAATGTTAAGATAGATTTAAATATATCTTATATGTGGAGATTCCCAGCTAATAGTAAGAGCAGCATAATAGAAGATTAACAGCATATGTTAGAGCCTAAAATATTTACATTATGCTATTATGCTGCCATTATGCTGCTATTAAATGTATATTATGCTGCTATTAATTTGTCATGCTATTATGCTACTGTTATGCTGCCATTATGCTAATATTATGCTGCTATTAATTTTAAATGTATATTATGCTGATATTATGCTGCTATTATTAGAATAGATTTATTGATAATAAAGCTATTCTAATTAAAGCTTGTAATGAGCTGTCTGAATTCATAACCTCAAATTTGGCCTTTCTTTTTTACTATAACTTTTGTATTATTAATTTAATAAAAAAAGTAAACTATGATTCTTATATTACTTTTTCATCTTCTTTACAATTATATCAATCATTTTATTATAGATAAAATATACAAAAATCTCATTTATATACTAAAATTATGATATAAATTTAAATATAATGTTTCTTATTTACATTATTTACATGTTTATACTTATGTATATTTACATAATAATGTATATATATATATATTGGAAATTACAATTATATTAAAATATTAGCAAAGTAGTTAAAATAGTGATTAAAATAATATTAATGCAAAACAAAATTAATAATTAAATTATATTAATCTATATATATATGTGTAATTTAAATATAAATATTATTAATAACATAAGATGCATTGTTACTAACACATTCTACTTCTTACAGCGAGAATATCCTGCAATACATTGATAAACTTATATGCCACCGGGCTTATATCCAAGACGATTCGAGATGTCCGAGATGATGATACGTCCTTTAGCCAATCAGAACTATTAACGGATGTGATTATCATGAATAGATAAAGTAATCACGAAATGCTAAAGTTATTAGTGATCGCCTGATTTCAACGTTAAATAATATTTTATTTTCATTTTTTCTACTCTAGTAGTAGTAGTAGTAGTAGTAGTAGTAGTAGTAGTAGTAGTAGTAGTAGTAGTAGTAGTAGTAGTAGTAGTAGTAGTAGTAGTAGTAGTAGTAGATAGTAGAGGTAACTAACGTTTAACTTCTGAACATTATAGAAAAACTAATAATAATATATTAAACATTATGATTAATTAAATACATGAAATATATGTAATGTAATAACATATTAAGTAATAATTAAATAAATAATAAATTTATTTTTTATTAAATGTAAACAAAATAATTATTTTCAATGTAAACAAATAATAATAAATTTATTTTTCAATTTTTATATTTTTCATAATATTAAAAAAAACTAAATTTATTATTTCAATTGTATGATAAACATTGCTATTACATAAGCTAAGTTTGTCTGTTCAAGTCAAGATATTAATCATAAATAAATGTGGTTATATGAAATTAAACGATAAAAATTCGAAATAAATACTATTATATATATATATTTTAATAATATTAGATACATAATATATACATAAACTAACTGATAACCTACGCATACATATATATATATATATATATATATATATATATATATATATATATATATATATATATATATATATAGTACTATATATAGTAAATAATATCTGGTAATATTAAAATAATATCATTTTAATAATATTAATTATTAATGATTATTAAATTAATAATATTAATAATTAACATTTTAATAAAATAGTAGTATATTATTAATAAATATTTCAATATACAAATAATAGGATATATCTATAGATTTAATATAATCTAATCATGATCTATTAATAATTAAGTTAGAGAAGTATGGTTTCAGAGGAGTTGCTTTAAAATTATTAATATCCTTTGTTAATAGAAATCAATTTGTAATATTCAATAATTCTAAATTACAAATAAAGAATATTAAGTTTGGTGTCTCTAAAGGATCTGTGCTCGGTCCCTTATTATTTTTAATATTTATAAATGACATGGTCAATATTAAAACATAAGGTCATTTTGTTTTATTCGCTGATAACACTTTTATTATATTCCGTGAAAATAATATTGATTCTATAGAAAATTCCATGAATAAAACTTTAAAATATCTTGATATATGGCTATCATTAAATAAATTGACAATTAATTTAAGCACTATTTTTTTAAACTAACTATATAATATTTAATGATAATAAAGCAAAATTATCTATTTTATTAAATAATATTGCCATTATTCAAAAAAACTCAATGAAACTCTTTGGTGTAATAATTGATTCGAACATGAATTGGAAACTACATACTAATATTGTTAAATCTAAACTTTATTATGGATTATCAATTCTAAGAAAACTAAATAATATTTTAACCATCAATATTTTAAAGCTAATATATTATTTTGTATTTCATTGCCACCTTATTTATTGTACCCATATATGGGCGAATAATTATGATGCAACATCAAAACCCATAGGAACAAAACATATAACTATAGCACAAAATAAAACTATAAGAATATTACATTGTCAACAAAATAGAACTAATGTGGATAGTATTTACAAAGAAAAACACATTTTAACTTTTAAAGAAATGATATTCTATAACCCTGTAAAATTATGTTTAGGATTAAAAATTATCAAATTTCACCAACAATTATAAATTTATTTAAATTACAAGACTCTACTTATAATATGCGCGATAATAACAAATTCAAAATATCTTTAGTTAAGGGGACGCGATACCATAGTTTGGTTTACATGTAAGATACGAAAAAATGCTATTTTTAGAAATCTATTAACTCAACAAATATTCACTTTTTTTTTTTTTTTTTTTTAATCTATTAATAATATTCCATATTTTTATATTATATGTTGAAATTTATAGATGTTTACACATCTTTATGTTATAAGTTTCTAACAAAATAATTGAAATATCTGATAACTAATTTTAATTTTCTAACTAAATTGCTAATTAAAACTTTTTAAATAAATATTTTTTAATTTTGACAAATAACTTTAATCTTACAGGTTTTATCTAGTTATATTGAAAAAATGAAGAAAAAATATGCAATTATACAAAAGTTAATACCAGTTATGTCAGCATGATTGGTCACAAATAATTATTCTGAGTAAATCAAGTTTCAAATATAATATATGAATATAATATGAATATACAGGTACAAATAATATAATATGAACAAAATGAATAATGTAATGAACATAATTTAAACACCACATAAAAGATAATATGTGAAGTATTAAAATTTTACATTAATAAAAAATTTGAAATTCAATTTTTTTTCGAAAAAATCAATGGTATCGTGTCCCCTTAATACCAACGCAAAAAAGTTTAATATAACCTATTATGGACCCATTTGCTGGAATAATCTACCGATACATATAAAATCATACAATAGTCAAACCACACTTAACCAATTTTATTCAAAAATGTAATATTTAATATCATGTAATCTCTAATCTATGTTAAAAATCTATGTTAAAAATTCATATCTTTTATAATATTTTGTAATATATGTACATAAGTATTATTATTATGCGCACTACTATTATTTATATTATTATTATTATTATTATTAACGTGCATATTCGATATAAATATCTTGTATTACACAATTTTTATTATAATATTTTCTTATTTCATAATTATTATTATATATTAAATATTTGATATTGTTGTTATAAGGATATTCTTAATATAAGCTACGTATAGCTTCTGAATATCCTTCTGTATATTAATTCAATATTCAGTAAATAAAATATTCATTCATTCATTCATTCATAAATAATTTATTATATTATTTTCATTATTACATAATAGTTAACCAAGTTATATCTTAGTATAAATATATGGGTATTGTTAGAATAAGGAGTTCTCTATTATTTCAATTTTGGTTTTAAATTACCAGAATTGATCTAAATTTATCAAAATAATGAAAACTGGTATTTATGGTTATTTATAATTATATATTATATATGACATAACTAGTATATTTATGTATGTAAGTTTAGGGCATTTAGATATATTTTACTAGTGCAAATAATGGATAATATATATAGTTCATTTCATCATCTATAAATAAATATAGATAATGCAGTGATACATTATATATTAGAGGGTTGCCTTATGCAAGAAGGTAAATTAAAGCTTGTAATGAGCTGTCTGAATTCATAACCTCAAACTTGGCCATTATTTTTTACTATAACTTTTGTAATATTAATTTAATCAAAAAAGTAAACTATGATTCTTATATTGATTGATTGAAAGTTTATTTAAACACTTAAATAAATCATAAATTATTTCTCAAAAGTGTATATATAGAATACAAATAATAGATTAGGTAAAACAATAAATAACATTAATAATAATAAAATAAAATAGAATAAACCGTACGTAAATTAATAAATAAAATAATAATGACAAACAATATTAGTATTACAGGTTGCCACCTGATATAAATTTTTGTATATATTTAATGACTGTTTTATGCAATTTTATGGATCTAATATAGGGTGGGTGTGAATTCCATAGTTTTGGACCAATATAACTCAGTGCCCGAGTATTCATTTGTGAGGGATGGAGAATTGGGGTAGATAGAAAATGAGATTCATGGTTTCTAAGAAATGGAATGGAAGATCTTTGTACTAGAGAAGCAGAAATATAGGAGGGGCAATTTGAAGAGTATATTTAGGAATGAACAATAGATAGTATGTGATAAGCAGAGCGTTAGTTAAATGTGAACCATGGAGGTAAGTGTTGGTATGAGGAAATAGAGGAATGATCTCGAATACGTAGGTTTGATGAACGAATAACTCGATTTAGGGGAGAGATAGAGGATAATGGAAGATTGATAAGGATTGAAGAACAGTAATCTATACGTGAGGGGACAAGGAAATTAACTAGAGTTTTAGTAAGAGATACAGTAATTGATTTTCGTATTTTTCTCATTCTAAATATATGATAATTTGCAGATTTAGTGATGGCAGTAATATGAGAAATGAAGGAAAGAGTAGAATCAAAAAGTACACCTAAGTTGGATGCAGTAGGAGAAGGAGATATTACAATGTTATCAATAAGAAAAGGAGGGAAGTAAGTTGGTAATGGAGAAAGATTCAACAATGTAGTTTTGGATGTATTAAGGAGAAGATTATTAGAAATATGCCATTCTTTAATGTCATTAGCACAATTAGAGAGTTGATTATTGAGACCTGGTGATGAATTAGTTGGAAGAAACATATATAGTTGTATGTCATCTGCATAGATGGTCTTATGTATTTGATATTTAGATATTATGGATGGTAGTGGATATAAATAAATAAATAAATAGAGAAAAGTGAAGGACCGAGTACCGAAACCTGGGGAACACCATATTTCATAGGAGAAGGGGAAGAAAAAGAATTATATATTTTTACACTGCTACTACGGTAAGATAGATATGAAATAAACCATGAGAGGGCATGGTCTCTAACTCCAAGCAGGTGTAGACGGGACTGTAGCATTTTGTGATAAAACGTATTGAAAGCACTGGATATGTCCAGTATTACAAGTTGACAGCAATTTATAGTATTAAGGGTAGAATGATAACATAAATTATGTTTAGTAGTGCTGTTTCTCTGGAGTGTCCTCGGCGAAAACCACTTTGTTGAGGAATATGGAAATTATTGGCGGTTAAATATGAGATTAGTTGACGAGAGACAACTCTTTCCACAATTTTAGTCATCAAAGGTAGCTGAGAAATTGGGCGATAATTGAGAAGTGATTCAGGATCTAGTGAAGGTTTTTTAAGAATGGGAGTGATTATTTCTTATTTAAAAAATAAGGGACAGTACCGGAATTTAAGGAATATGAGATGATGTTACAGATAGTTGGACATAGATAATCGGAGTAAAGTTTAAAAATAGATAGTGGAATAGGGTCGAAGGGAGATATCGAAGAGGATGCATTTAGTAGTTTAGATATGATAGATATATGTGGCAGACGAAAAAAACTTAAGAAAACAGTTATAGGTGGAGTAACTATGATTGAAGGATAGTTGTCAGTATGCTTATGGTTCATGGCATTTATGATGGAGTCAGTCTTATTAGAAAATGTTTTGGAGAAAAGATGGCTTAATTGTAATGGAGAAATGTTAGTTATATATTGTAATGCTGGTTTTGGGTGAGATAACAACTTATTAGCCAGTCTGAAAAGTCGTCGGTTATCAGAAGCAATATCGTTTATAACCTGAGTATAATAGCTAGATTTGGCATAGGAAATTGCTAACTTGTAGATCTTACGTTGCTCAATTAATGAAGCTCTAGAAGATGAAGATTTCAAGGATATGTATATTCTTTCAGATTTACGAAGTGATCATTTCAAAGACATGAGGTGGGAAGTAAACCATGGGGTATCAGGATGTAGAATTACTGATATAGTTTTTGAAGGCGCATGTTTATCGAGCAGATGGGATAGTATGAAATTTAATACAACTGGAGAATAACAGTAGTCACTTAAAGCAGAATGTAAGTCAGCTAAGAATATAATGGAATTAATATTCTTAATGGGTCTGTATGTAATACGTGTTTTCTGATTAGGAGTGATAGTAAAGTTAGTTTTGAATGAGATTAGGAAGTGATTGGAAAGTAGATCAAGACTAGAAATATTACTCACCATGAGTTCAGAATTAGGGAGAGAACTAGAGAATACAAGATCAATAATATTACCATTTATATGAGTTGAGAAATGTACATGTTGTGATAGGGATAATGAATTTGTTAAATTAGTGAACATAATATGTGGATTTGAGGTAGCATTAAAATTATAGTTGAAATCACCAATTATAATATGGTAGTATGTGGGTGAACTTATATTACTTTTTATTTACTTTCCAATTATATCAATTATTTTATTATAGATAAAATATAAAAAATCTCATTAATATACTTAAATTTAGATATAAATTTAAATAAAATGTATCTTATTTACATTATTTACATGTTTATACATAATTCATATTTAACTAATAATGTATATATATTGGAAATTACAATTATATTAAAACATAATATATATTAATTATTATAAAAAATAATAAATAATAAATAATTATTAAAATATATAATAAATAATTAATAAAATATAATTAATTATTATTAAGTAACTTAAGTAATAATAATAATTGATAAATAATTATTAATTAATTATTGAATACTTTACTATTCTAATAATCCTATATCTCAGTATATTCACCATATATGGTATATTCTATAGCAGGCACGCTATAGATAAATATATATATACTATCTAATGATATTCCTTCAGGAATATTCAGATTATACGTGTATATTTTTTTAATATTTTGATTACTGAATAATAAATCAAGGACAAAGTGTCTTTGATAAAATTATTTTATTTTAAATATGTTATCATATAGGTAGCATAACTGATAATCAAATTAATAGTATACATTTAATGGATATTTTAAATAGTTGAAACTTAAGTTATAGTAATTACTACATAATTATGTTAATCGGTCGTTACCCAAAAATACCCGGAATGATACCCGAACCGAGACTAAATTAAAAACGGGCCCATCAAATCTTTCCAAATACCCGAAAATTAAATATTTGAACCGAACCGGAAAAAAAATTTGAGATTTGATATTTGAAATTTTACAGCACTAATATATATTGTTATTGTTATTGATATTTTTATTTGGTGGAGTCCTTTCTTCCCATCTTCAACCGGAACTTAGATGAAGTTTTCACTTATAACCATATATGGCTCTAATGTCCCTTCGAAGCCGCTCTCATGTTAAGGCATCCATGGTTTTAACGAGAGCCGATCATTTATTTATACACAATTATATAAGATCACTTCTAAATAATATTTTAAGACCCATTTTATAAAATTAATTTATGGTCCGGACGAGGGTCGAACCCGTGCCCTACTGCTTGTGTGTCTGACGCCTTAGCCACTGAGATACACAGGCAGTTATATAATATATATATATGTAATTTAAATATAAATATTATTAATAACATAAGATACATTGTTACTAACACATTCTAGTTCCTACAGCGAGAATATCCTGCAATACATTGCTATTTATTGATATACTGCAATACATTGATAAACTTATATGCCACCAGGCTTATGTTCAAGACGATTCGATGTCTGAGATGATGATACGTCCTTCGGCCAATCAGAACTGTTAACGGATGTGATTATCATGAATAGATAAAGTAATCACGAAATGCTAAAGTTATTAATGATCGCCTAATTTATATATTATATAAAAGTTTATTTTCATTTTATCTACTCTATTTATTTATAAATATTTCAATATCAAAACGACATAATATATCTATAGGTTTAAATATTATTTATAAAATAGTGTAGTAGTAGTAGTAGTAGTAGTAGTAGTAGTAGTAGTAGTAGTAGTAGTAGTAGTAGTAGTAGTAGTAGTAGTAGTAGTAGTAGTAGTAGTAGTAGTAGTAGTAGTAGTAGTAGTAGTAGTAGTAGTAGTAGTAGTAGTAGTAGTAGTAGTAGTAGTAGTAGTAGTAGTAGTAGTAGTAGTAGTAGTAGTAGTAGTAGTAGTAGTAGTAGTAGTAGTAGTAGTAGTAGTAGTAGTAGTAGTAGTAGTAGTAGTAGTAGTAGTAGTAGTAGTAGTAGTAGTAGTAGTAGTAGTAGTAGTAGTAGTAGTAGTAGTAGTAGTAGTAGTAGTAGTAGTAGTAGTAGTAGTAGTAGTAGTAGTAGTAGTAGTAGTAGTAGTAGTAGTAGTAGTAGTAGTAGTAGTAGTAGTAGTAGTAGTAGTAGTAGTAGTAGTAGTAGTAGTAGTAGTAGTAGTAGTAGTAGTAGTAGTAGTAGTAGTAGTAGTAGTAGTAGTAGTAGTAGTAGTAGTAGTAGTAGTAGTAGTAGTAGTAGTAGTAGTAGTAGTAGTAGTAGTAGTAGTAGTAGTAGTAGTAGTAGTAGTAGTAGTAGTAGTAGTAGTAGTAGTAGTAGTAGTAGTAGTAGTAGTAGTAGTAGTAGTAGTAGTAGTAGTAGTAGTAGTAGTAGTAGTAGTAGTAGTAGTAGTAGTAGTAGTAGTAGTAGTAGTAGTAGTAGTAGTAGTAGTAGTAGTAGTAGTAGTAGTAGTAGTAGTAGTAGTAGTAGTAGCAGCAGCAGCAGCAGCAGCAGCAGCAGCAGCAGCAGCAGCAGCAGCAGCAGCAGCAGCAGCAGCAGCAGCAGCAGCAGCAGCAGCAGCAGCAGCAGCAGCAGCAGTAGTAGTAGTAGTAGTAGTAGTAGTAGTAGTAGTAGTAGTAGTAGTAGTAGTAGTAGTAGTAGTAGTAGTAGTAGTAGTAGTAGTAGTAGTAGTAGTAGTAGTAGTAGTAGTAGTAGTAGTAGTAGTAGTAGTAGTAGTAGTAGTAGTAGTAGTAGTAGTAGTAGTAGTAGTAGTAGTAGTAGTAGTAGTAGTAGTAGTAGTAGTAGTCAATTCGACCAGCCTATCGTCCTGTATAGTGCCGTATAACTTTCGTGTGTATTGCATTACCTAAGCATCGATTATACATCTGGATATATGGATCTGAGAAACTGATTGTCTTCTTCACAGCTTAGTGTCTATATTACTATATCTGATTTAGCGCTAACTTGTATATGGTTGGCATTGATCATGCTTAGTAATTGTTTTCACTGCAATAAAATTGCTTCATCAGATACAATTACATGTACTTTTTGTAATAATATTATTCATATATTATGTCTCTATGACGCTAAAATTATTGATGTACAGGTAGCTCATAATAATAAAACCAAAGCACCTCCGAATTATGCTAAATCTATATTTAATAGTGTTAATTTTTTATTTAAATGCCCTAATTGCATATCAGCGGTACCTATCAATAAAAATGCATCAAATGATTCATTAATATTACCACAATTAACTAGTATTAATGATAAATTAGATAATATTAAAAAACTAATTGAAACTACCACTCATGACTCCAATAATAATAATATGAAATTATCATATGCTGACTCACTGAAATCTATTTCTAATTTATCTACTCAACTAAAATCTTCATTAGAAACAAATATTAATTATAATCAAGCTTCTAATAATAATTCTAATATAGTAGTTATTGATAATATACCTCATCTAAATAATAATATGAATAATCTTCAATCAATTTTTCAATTATTTAAATTAGATATTAGTATAATTACTAATGCTAAATTTCATTTTAGTTCTGCCATTATTACTCTGAATTCTACCTTTTCTAGAGATCTAATATTATCTTCTACTAATCTATTGCGAAATTCTGATTTCAAAAATTTATTCGTTCACCCTTTGTTAACACCTGAAGTTAAACAATTCAAACATATTTCTTACCATGCTTTAAAAAGAAAATTAATTCAAGGTTATAAATGTGTTTTAAACCGAAGAAATAATAAATATGAATTAAGAAATATTATAAATAGTGATGGTTCTGATGTAATTGACTGGAGTGGTAATCCTTATATACCATGTGATAATACATTTAATGAATGGAAAATATCATTTAATAGTTATATAAGTGATATCAAAAATAAATCTTCTGATACACAATCAGCTTGACTAAATGTGTCTACTAAGTCCTACCACCCTACAATTTCATTAATAAATGCTCGTTCCGTTAAGGCAAATTTGATTTTCATTCTTGATTTTATTAATGAATTTAATCATGACATCATAGCATTAACGGAAACATGGTTTAATGAAAACGACTGTGCAGTCATTTCTTCATTAAAATCAACAGATTATAATTTTATTCAAGCTAATCGTGTGTGTGGTCGTACGGGTGGTGGAGTAGGTATACTGTATAAAAAAAGTATTGAACTTGTCAATTCAAGATTATTTGACTTACCTAATAGTGAATGTTTAATTTCAAACTTTAAATTAAATTTTTGCAATAATTTTAAATTAATTGTAATTTATAGACCTCCAAGTAATGCTTATTCTTCTTTCATTGATTGTTTTTTTGAACTTGTTTCCCACATCTCTCTTACTAATACCGTTATTTTAGGAGATTTCAATTTTCATATTGGATCTGATAATACTGCTGCTCTCTCTTTTAATAATATTTTACAATCTTTATCTTTAACTCAACATGTATCTGAAAGGACACATATATCTAATAATATTCTTGATTTAATTATCAGTTCTAGTTTTCATCTAAATTATTTAACAATTCTTCCAATTAAATTTCTTATTTCTGATCATTATGCTGTTTCATTCATTCTGAACGTTAATATTAACTGCAATTCAAATCGAACGATTAGCTACAGAAATATTCGCAATATTGATTATGAATCTTTTAGTACTGATATCAAGTATCATACTAGCTCCAATTTCAACAATATATCTATATCTTTTTTAGATCAAATTCTTACTTTTCTACTGAATAAATATGCTCCTTCTAAAAATAAAGTAGTTAGTGATCGTACTAATGAATGGTTCTCGAATGATAATTTATATATCAAACGCCAAATGAGAAAAGCTGAAAGAATGTTCAATAAAACCTCAACATCTTTTAACATGATAAATTTAAAAAAGTTAAAATTATCTTTTAAAAGGAGTATAATTTCTACTAAAAAAGAATTTTATAAAAATAAAATTTTAAAGTGTGTTAATAACATGGGCAAGCTTTATGCTTTCACTAATTCTCTTCTAGGTAAATCTCATCACAAATCTTATCCTAATATTTCTGATGATATTTTATGTAATAATTTTAGTGATTTTTTCATTTCTAAAATTGATATTATTTACTCAGTCATTAAAATAAAATTGTCATCCCCTTCTATAAATCAATACAATTATTTGAATAATTCCTCTGAAAATTCTCAAAAACTCATTTAAATCAAACTCCTACTCTTACTCATTTTACGCTCCCTTCTAATGTTGACATCTATAATCTTTTAGTTACGGCTTCTTCTGCTTCTCCCTCTGATTCTCTGCCTCTTACTGTGATGAAATCTTTAGCTAACACACTCACTCCACTTTTTTCTTCAATCATTAATCAATCCCTTATTACAGGTGTTATTCCTTCTATTTTAAAACATTCTATTATTACTCCTATTTTAAAGAAAAATAGTCTTAATATAAATGAACTCTCGAACTTTCGCCCTATTGCTCAACTACCTTTAATCTCTAAAATTCTCGAAAAAATTGTTTTTAAACAGATAACTACTTTTATTGATTTTAATAACTTATCCTGTAACTTACAAAGTGCTTTTAGAAAGAACCACAGTACAGAAACTGCGATAACTCTTATACTAAATGATATATATACATCTTTAGATAGAAATGAGAAAATTCAGATTCTACTTCTAGATCTGTCATCTGCTTTTGATACGCTATCTTTTGATATCCTTTCAGATAGACTTTTAGACATTGGTATATCTTCAACTGCTCATGATTTCTTAATTGGATTTGTCACTAATAGAACTTTTTCTGTTAAGATCAATAACTCTTATTCTAAATCTCAATCATTTAAGTACGGGGTTCCGCAAGGATCCGTCTTAGGTCCACTACTATTCTCTATATATCTGAACCCAATAACTAATATTATCAAATCATTTAAAACATTAAGATTTCATCTCTATGCTGATGATATTCTTATTTATTCTGTTAATAGTAGATTGGTCATGAATAATGAGCTAGTTGAATGTGCCAATCAAGTGAATAAATGGCTACTTATGAACAAACTTCTACTTAATACTTCTAAAACTGAATTACTGAACTTACCGCATAACTTTAATAACTTCACTGATATATTTATTGATAATATTAGAATTATTCCATCACTAAAAATTAAATATCTTGGTATTACTATTGATAATAAATTGAATTTTGATGATCATATGTCAACTGTTTGCAGGAAAGCAAATTTTCATTTATATAATATACGATATATAAGAAAGTTCATTAGCAAAGACCTCACTACGATGCTAATTAAAGCAATGGTATTTTCGTCGACTAATTATTGTAATTCGATATATTTAGGTCTATCCAAAAAATTGAATAAATGTATCTATAGAATTGATCATTCGGCAGTACGATTAATCTATCAACAACCTTTATTTGATCACTCGAGTGTTACATTGCGTCAACATAATCTTAATATTCTCAACAATATTAATAGAAGCAAATATAGAATTCTATGTATAATTCATAAATCACTCACTGCAGGTCCTTCATATATTAGAACTTGCCTATCAGTTAAAGTGCCTATCTTTCGTGAACTTCGATCATCTAATGATGTATACTGCTTACAAGTCAAGAAATCAGTGAAACCAGTAACTTCCAAGAGAGCCTTTCAATACTATGCGCCGCCACTATGGAATTCTCTTCCCTTGAAAATAAGAATGATTCCTAATCACGATACCTTTAAATTTAATTTAAAACGTTATTTATTCAATATTGAAAAGTCTTAATTTATTATTTTTACGTTATTTATGTTATGTATGTTATTGATATGTTTTATTTTCCATATGACATTATATCATATGGTTTTTTTTTATATATCAATAATCAATATTGCATTTTGCAATGTACAGTTTATAATAATACTAATTATTATTTTGTTTATATTCAATTATGTTATTTTTGTTTGTTTGCTTTGTTACACTCTTGAGAACGCCTGGTGTGTTATTTGCAGTGTTTAAATAAATCGTTTTGATTGATTGATTGATTGATTGATTGATAGTAGTAGTAGTAGTAGTAGTAGTAGTAGTAGTAGTAGTAGTAGTAGTAGTAGTAGTAGTAGTAGTAGTAGTAGTAGTAGTAGTAGTAGTAGTAGTAGTAGTAGTAGTAGTAGTAGTAGTAGTAGTAGTAGTAGTAGTAGTAGTAGTAGTAGTAGTAGTAGTAGTAGTAGTAGTAGTAGTAGTAGTAGTAGTAGTAGTAGTAGTAGTAGTAGTAGTAGTAGTAGTAGTAGTAGTAGTAGTAGTAGTAGTAGTAGTAGTAGTAGTAGTAGTAGTAGTAGTAGTAGTAGTAGTAGTAGTAGTAGTAGTAGTAGTAGTAGTAGTAGTAGTAGTAGTAGTAGTAGTAGTAGTAGTAGTAGTAGTAGTAGTAGTAGTAGTAGTAGTAGTAGTAGTAGTAGTAGTAGTAGTAGTAGTAGTAGTAGTAGTAGTAGTAGTAGTAGTAGTAGTAGTAGTAGTAGTAGTAGTAGTAGTAGTAGTAGTAGTAGTAGTAGTAGTAGTAGTAGTAGTAGTAGTAGTAGTAGTAGTAGTAGTAGTAGTAGTAGTAGTAGTAGTAGTAGTAGTAGTAGTAGTAGTAGTAGTAGTAGTAGTAGTAGTAGTAGTAGTAGTAGTAGTAGTAGTAGTAGTAGTAGTAGTAGTAGTAGTAGTAGTAGTAGTAGTAGTAGTAGTAGTAGTAGTAGTAGTAGTAGTAGTAGTAGTAGTAGTAGTAGTAGTAGTAGTAGTAGTAGTAGTAGTAGTAGTAGTAGTAGTAGTAGTAGTAGTAGTAGTAGTAGTAGTAGTAGTAGTAGTAGTAGTAGTAGTAGTAGTAGTAGTAGTAGTAGTAGTAGTAGTAGTAGTAGTAGTAGTAGTAGTAGTAGTAGTAGTAGTAGTAGTAGTAGTAGTAGTAGTAGTAGTAGTAGTAGTAGTAGTAGTAGTAGTAGTAGTAGTAGTAGTAGTAGTAGTAGTAGTAGTAGTAGTAGTAGTAGTAGTAGTAGTAGTAGTAGTAGTAGTAGTAGTAGTAGTAGTAGTAGTAGTAGTAGTAGTAGTAGTAGTAGTAGTAGTAGTAGTAGTAGTAGTAGTAGTAGTAGTAGTAGTAGTAGTAGTAGTAGTAGTAGTAGTAGTAGTAGTAGTAGTAGTAGTAGTAGTAGTAGTAGTAGTAGTAGTAGTAGTAGTAGTAGTAGTAGTAGTAGTAGTAGTAGTAGTAGTAGTAGTAGTAGTAGTAGTAGTAGTAGTAGCTGTAGTAATAGTAGTAGTAGTAGTAGTAGTAGTAGCTGTAGTAATAGTAGATATAACTAACGTTTGAAAGAACTTAACTTCTGAAAGAAACTAATAATAATATATTGAAAATTATGATAATGTAATAATTAAATAAATAATAAATTTATTTTTCAATTTTCTATTTTTCATAATATTTAAAAAAACTAAATTTATTATTTCAATTTTATGATAAAAATTGCTATTACGTAAATTAAGTTTGTCTGGGAACTGTTAACATATTTGCATACAAGTATTGAAAATAAAGTTGTGTTCATTAGTGAGTTGTACAATTTATATTATAGTCAGGATATATTAAAGAATTTGAATTTTGGCCAAAGTCAAGATATATTAATCATCAATAAGTGTGCACACTATAACCATGGTTATATGAAATTAAACGCTAACTATTCAAAATAAATACTATTATATATTATATATTTTAATAATATTAGATACATAATCTAAACACAAACTAACGTATATACTACACATACATATAATATTTTTAAATTATAAATACTACTGTTCAATAGAATTTCAACTATTATATAACTAGTGACATCATTATATTATTAATATGAATCCATGATTATATATCGATAATCGAATAATTGATTGGTAAGTAATGTATGTATTGCTGTATTACTGTTAAGTAAATCTCAATCTATATTTTATGATAGTTTTATCATGTTAATGCAGTTTATCCTGGTTTGAATTATTTATATTTAAAGTTTACGAACAGCTATATATATCGTTCTCTCTCTCTCTCACTCACTCTATCTCAATCGAGTATAATGAACGATTAAGAACGGATGTTGATAAATCTCATCGCAGACAGTTGCAAAATAGCGGGCGTAATAGGTGGTTTCGAACGAGATCCTTCTATACACTCAGTAAATCTCTGCTACAGCTTGACTACTAAAATTATGTATACTATTCTAACATATTTTGTATTTGATACGATATTTATATTATATAAAACATTGGAGAATGATCTACAAATAATGAAAATAGACATTTTATATATAAACAAAATCTGTTAATTACAATTAGTTTACAATAGTTATACCGGTGAGCGATATATATATATATATATATATATATATATATATATATATAAATATGTCTTGTATCATAGAATTTACTAAGATTTATAGTGAATAAAATAATATTATAATTTGGATGAAAACATCTACAATCAAAATATCATAAATAATCAACTTTATTCGATTTTAGGTATTTTAATATATAAAATGTATGTTGATACAAGTATAACCTATATGTATGAGAATGATATTGTTATATTGATGCTATTGTAATAAATTTGCTATCATTGGAAAGCTTATTATTTTCTATAATAGAAGTCATAATTTAATTTTTATACATTTGTATTTAAAAAAGATGTAATAAAAATGTTGCTAACAAAATTCACTAATAAAAAATTATATGTTGTTTATTATTTTTTTTCAGCTGTTATATAACTATTCTTGTCTATAAAATATTGTGATATAGTGGATTACCTCATAGCTATATATGAATAGGTATCTAGTATAAAGCCTCACGATTTTAACATCGGCAAAATTGTTTATTCGAAATAGTGATTTTACAAGAACATATGATTGACCATAAATAGCATATGTCTATTTATAGACTATCATACATGCAACAGCTTATCAGAAACGTATATATATATGTGTGGTCATTATTATTTTGAATTTTTTTTTTATATTAACTGGTTTAGTTTTGTTGGGTTTAATTTTGATATTTCCAGGTTTTTTTGATGCATTAAATCCTGATTAAGCTTATAAAACATATATATATATATATTTATATATATTTATACATACATATATATATATATATATATATATATATATATATATATATATATATATATATATATATATATAAATATATGTGTATATATTACTGATAAGACGTTGCATATATGATAGTCTATAAATAGACTTACAATAATTATAATGGCCAATCATATGCTATTGAAAAATCACTAATTTAAATAAATAATTTTGCGAGCCCTCACATTGCGAAGATTTTGACCATAATAATATGAAAGATATTATAATACATAATATAATATAGTATGAATATATGTTATACTTAAGAATATCCCCATGTATTAATAAACAATTGTATTGAACCATAATTAATTAAGAAATAATAAAATGCCACACTTATTATGTTAATATTTGATACCTATATCAAAAGCTTTAAAAAATGTGAACGGACGCAAACTTATTTATTCAAATTAGTGATTTTATAATAGCCTAACTATACACACACACACACACACACATATATATATATATATATATATATATATATACATATGTCAATACCGAGAATATGAGTCATAAATATTATTTAAATAAACTTCGTATAATATTGTATAAATTTAATAATTATACTAATATTAAATAGTAGTATTATACTAAGTATATTAAGCGATTATTCTTATACTATTACTATATTTAATATATTATAATATTAAATATATTATATATAAAGAGTACTACATTTTATATATAAATTTAGATATAGACTGAAATCAGACCCCAACATGTCACGTGATAAGCGATAGTTCAAGTAAACATTGCGTTTAGTCTTATATAATATTATATTAATATATAAGTATAGTTAAATATGCTATGTATGCATATATAGAAAACAACCTTACACCTCGGTGGATAATTTACTGAGAAATATAACGTTAGCCACAAAATGTTTACTTGAATTTTCGGTTAGACACGTCACTTAGACCGATGTCAGGATTTAGACTGACATTGGCCCCCAATATGTCACGTGACTAACCAAGAGTTAAAGTAAACAATGCGTGTAGGGCTTATATAATATCATATTCAGATATAAACATACAGTACCTATTATGATATGTATGTATATATAAAACACGAATTCACTACTCGGGGAATAATTTACTAAGAAATATAACGCCAGCCGCGTAATGTTTATTTGAAATTTCGATTTAACACGTGAATTATTGGGGGCCGATGTCAGTATTCAGCGTTTCAGTATTCAGCTAAATTTGAAAACAAACAAAAATCGAATAAAGAATTATGCGGAAGTTTAGTGCGTAGATTATTGTTAAAATCGGGAAGCATTTGACCATAATCCTAATATGGATATTTTATTTTAATATTTTAGTTTAAAATTAACTTTAAGTTACGAAATAATAATTATTATATGAGAAATACGCTTTTATAGTGAATTATACTTACTAGTAATGTTTATGTGTCTACTTTATTCATTTATTTGTATTATATTATAACTTATAAAAGTATAGTTGGTTTAATGGTGTTAATTAGTGTTATTGTGAAATAATCAAATTAATAAATAAAATAGATAGTGAACTATTTGAAATATACTTACTTTGAATTGATTGGTTATTTTGAAAAACACGTGACTGATATGTGATTCGTGATTAATATTTTGAATCTGAAGAACAGATCAAGGACATTTTCCCAAGTAAAGATATACCAAGGACATGTCCTTTGATATAACCATAGATTTATAGTTTACCAATCTAAAATAAAAATATATGGATACCACTCATTAATTGTACGTTCAATTAAAATGTTAATGATTAAACTTAACTACGTTATGTAATGTTATATGGCGTTGATAGATATCATTCATATAATATATAAATATATATATATATTATATATATTGCAAACTATACAATTTTTGATCTTACTAGATAGATTAGATAATTAGATTTATTTATATAATTTGGGCAAATTTTAATTGTTTTTATAATAATAATTGAAATAATTAATAATACAATTAACATTTATTTTATAAAGTGCATTATTTTTTATTATTGTTAAATCATTTTAATAAATTAAATTACAAAATTACACCAAGTATATAAATAAATCTATTTATCTTTTATTAAGATCTAAAATGGTATAGTTTGCAATATATATTTATATATTATTTAAATCTCAGTAAAAGGGTTTTTACACCAAATTATAAAAGTTAACAATTGCATTCGAGTTGGTGTAAAACCCCTTTTACAGATAAGCATTTATTTTATTTTAAATATTGGATTTAAATATTAGAGTTAAACTTTAACCTCTAACCATTAGAGTTAATAATTGCGTTCGAGTTGGTGTGAAACATCTTTTAAAGGTGTTTATGGCTTTAAACGCTAACATCCGGGTTAACATATTAATTTCACATTAGAGAAGAGATAGGGACTTGTATATTTTCCTTCGGAAAATCTTTGTTAAATGTAGTCCAATAACTTTATGAAACAAAGAAATGTCACTTGTATACATCCGGGTATACATGAAACTAATATTAGGGGAGAATAGTAATGCTGAATAGTATATATAGGGGAGAGTATTCGAATACTGATACCCTAACAATAAATCACCATAACTTTAATATTTTTAATTTAAATATTTCAATTTAAGTACATATAATAGCTATTATAAAATTTATTTAGTTTTTTTATTTCTGAGATAACAGGGGTGTCGATAATATGTGCACTAGGGTGAATATGTATTAAAATGTATGTTGTAACAAATTATGAAAAATATAAAATATTTTCGGCACATTATAAAATATAATTAGATCTATAAGATTTATTTTAAATATTTAAAATACCTACATTTTTAAAAGATTGAAAATCGATATATTGTACTTCAAAAAATTTCATAAATGTAGTTGTTTACGAAAAAATCAGTTTTTGTTTATAATTAAAAAAAATATAATATTAAAAAAAAAATTATACTTATATGAATTATATTTATATTTAGATTAACATTACATACATTAATTATTTTTTTATTTGAATTATATTTTAGGAGATCTCTAGGGTGTCGATATTAGAGCACTCTCCCCTAGGTGGCAATACTATAGTTTTAAAAATAGTGAATTGACAAAGTATTAATTTTTATATATTTTAGAATATTACAAAATGTGTATAATTTTAAATTGAAAATTGGATCAATTGATTTATTATATTTATGGAATATGGTTGTATATTTTTAAAAAATATCTTATAATTAAAAATATATTTTTAAATGTAAACATTATAATGTTATATTATTAGGACAAAGATATCTGTTAATATTGATTGGAATTGGTATCAACTCAGAAGTGATAATATTATGCATTTACTCAGTATATGAAGTAAATGCACTATAGTGGAAGAATAATGGAATATAACCTATATTCCTTCCTGCCAGTTGTGAATGGCAGTAATTACTGCCATTCACAACTGGCTCACAATCAACTCCTTTATCTTTAAATTACATTAAAATATAGGTATATTCCTTCTCCTTCCACTATAGTGTATTTACTTCGTATACGGAGTAAATGTACTATATTATCACTTTCTATTAATAGATGTTATTATTGGATAGATCACATCTATTAATAGATGTTTGTACAATGTACAGTGTACAATGTACAGTAGACCGGTTCGTACTACAAACAAAATCGTAATTTTATAAACCTTCACATCTATGACAATTATCTATGCTATGATGAAAAAGTGTTTACAATTTTAGACATATATCTTAAATAGTTTTATGTCACGAGACCTTTTCATTTTAACATTGAATACATATAAAATTTAACATGGGGGAGATATAGAAATAAGTTGTATTCAATTTTATAAAATTGAATGATTTCTTTTAAGCCAACTATGGATATATCCTAGAAACATATATTACAAGTAGTATTAACAATACAAAATATTTTTCATAACAATCTAGATGCCCAAATTTTATAAAATAATTTTAATAAAAAAAAATATCTAAAAATCGTATAATTTAATATAAATAAATTATTACAATTTAATTTAAAAAATTAAAATATAAAATTTATAGATAATAATAATACAATTCAAATTAATTATTAAAAAATTAAAAATTATTTTTAGAAAAAAAATTAACATCATTTGTAAATTTTTTTGGATTTTTATTTGAAATATGAAATACAAAATAAGTTTACATATTTAATTTTTTTAATTTTATTTGTATAAAGGACATTTACATCTAACTTATATCCCCAATTCAATATAACCTGATCACTCAAATTTATGTAAAGTATAATTATATATATTAATTTAAAAAAATTAATTATTTTTTTGAATTATTTTGAAATAAATACTTTGTAAAATGGTGTATTTTCTAGAGTTTTAGGAGACATTAATATTGGAAATTTGTAGATATAAAAATGAAATATAGATATTATTTTAATAATAAATATAAATAATGGTATATATTATATTAATTCATTAAATATATGATAAATATAATACAAAAACATAATTAATTTTAAATATTAATTTAAATATTTGTTAACATCAAAGATAATAAGATGGCGTCTTTACTATTATACATGGAATATTATACATTTTATTTTAAAATAATAATTTATATTTCAAACTTTAAATGCTTCATGACCAAAGGTAACTATTTTTTTTATAAAAATTGTTAATACATATTATACTAACATATAGGTATGTATTATATTGTATATGAAGGATTAAAAATTGATTCGTCTAATGTACAGTGTACATTGTACACTGTACACTGTACAGTGTACAGTGTAATAACTAAGTTTGATTCTTAATTAAAATAATTTATCAACAAAATAGTCGAATAAATTAAATTAATTAAAAAATAAATAAAAATAAAATTAATTTTAAATTTTTAAATAATTTTTTACTTTATTAATATTATAATATATTTATACAAATCGTATTTGCCAAATATTTTATTTTTATGACAACTTTTATGACAACTTTTTTTTATCACAAATTTCTATTTATAGAAATTTACATTGTAAAATAAATTAAATATTTCTTCATTAAAGTACACTTCGCTTTACCAATATTACATATTTTGTGATGAAACTTTCCAAATATATTTATTATAACATGTATGACCTACTGTAACTGAGAGAGAAAAACTTTCAAAAACGGGATCCCCTACTGTACAGTGTACAGTGACTGTTCAATGTAGGTTGTGTATGACAATGTATGACAATGTGTATGACACATATAACAGTTAACCAAGTCAGTTTATGTATTATTTAAACTATATTCACAGTGATTACATGATGAAGTTGTGTTGTCCATTATAAAGTTCATAAATTGCAATGTAACTAATTTATGCTTTATATGAATTCTAGAGTCTATTTAATTACTGGATTAATATAATGCTATAAATATAACCTATTTAATAGAGAAAGTGTATTCACAGTATGATAGAATGTAAATAATAGTAGTTTAAACTATTCAGTTATTTTAAAAATTTAGTTAAATAGAAAAATATAAATGTGATTTAATGGAGAAGTAATGAATGAAATCAATAATAATATGTAGAATAAAGAGGAATGTTTATACAAAGGGTATATATGGTTATAAGTGTGGATAACTTATCTTAATGTCGGATTGATCAGATGATTGATTTATTAAATTAAATTATTATTAGCAACAAAATGAAATAAGGAAGTGTTATATATATATATATATATATATATATATATATATATATATATATATATATATATATATATATATATATTATATAATATATATATAAATATATTTAGAATTCTTTTAATAAAATTATGAATTTTTGTATATTATTTTTATTTTAATATTAACTACTCTTTCCTATTAACTATTATTTTTTAAATATTTAGTAATATTATACTTAATATAAAGTAGATGTAGCAGTAGCAGTAACATTAACATTAACATTAACATTAGCATTAACATTAACAGTAGCAGTAGCAGTAGCAGTAGCAGTAGCAGTAGCAGTAGCAGTAGCAGTAGCAGTAGCAGTAGCAGTAGCAGTAGCAGTAGCAGTAGCATTAGTAGTAGTAGTAGTAGTAGTAGTAGTAGTAGTAGTAGTAGTAGTAGTAGTAGTAGTAGTAGTAGTAGTAGTAGTAGTAGTAGTAGTAGTAGTAGTAGTAGTAGTAGTAGTAGTAGTAGTAGTAGTAGTAGTAGTAGTAGTAGTAGTAGTAGTAGTAGTAGTAGTAGTAGTAGTAGTAGTAGTAGTAGTAGTAGTAGTAGTAGTAGTAGCAGCAGCAGCAGCAGCAGCAGCAGCAGCAGCAGTAATAGTAGTAGTAGTAGTAGTAGTAGTAGTAGTAGTAGTAGTAGTAGTAGTAGTAGTAGTAGTAGTAGTAGTATTGGTAGTGGTAGTGGTAGTGGTAGTGGTAGTGGTAGTGGTAGTGGTAGTGGTAGTCGTTGTGATAATAGTAGTAGTAGTAGTAGTAGTAGTAGTAGTAGTAGTAGTAGTAGTAGTAGTAGTAGTAGTAGTAGAGGTAACTAACGTTTAACTTCTGAACATTATAGAAAAACTTATAATAATATATTAAACATTATGATTAATTAAAATACATGAAATGTGTTATAATATATTAAGTAATAATTAAATAAATAATAAATTTATTTTTCAATTTTCTATTTTTCATAATATTAAAAAAAACTAAATTTATTATTTTAATAAAAAATAATAAAAATTGCTATTACGTAAGCTAAGTTTGTCTGGGAACTGTTAACATATTTGTATACAAGTATTGAGAATAAAGTTGTGTTCGTTAGATAATTGTAAAATTTATATTCTAGTCAGGATATATTAGAGAAGTGGAATTTGGGCCAAAGTCAAGATATTTTAATCATAAATAAGTGTGGTTATATGAAATTAAACGATAACTATTTGAGATAAATACGGTATACGATCATAACGGACGGGTTGTTAATGTTAATAAGTGTGAAAAAGGATGAGTTGAGTTTTTATAGGCTCACTTTGGCATGTAAAGCAGCTAAGTAAAAACAAAGCAAAACAAAACTATCCCAATTAAACAAAATGACCATCAAATATCAATAGAAAATATATATATTTACATTCTAAACCCGTCCGTTGTGATCGGATACCCCTACACATAAATATATATATATATATATATATATATATATAGTCATCACTTTGTTTACATAGCAACCAAATTATATTTGCGTTATTTACAGATTAGCTTTTTAATATCGTTTATTTATATTATAATTATAAAGATAAGTACGTATTTATTTTTATATTATTTATAGTGTTAATATTATTCAAATATTAATATACATCAAGATTGAAATACATTACATTGGTTCTGAAATTATATTTATTTCTTATTTAGATAGTTTTACATTAAGTATTTATTTACATTTTATGATTAACAAAATTAAAATCCTTAATAGGATTACAATTAATAATAAATAAATAATAATCACAATGATAATAGAATTATAAATTCATTAATTATTCAAATATATACTGTTTAAGTATATTTATGTATATTTTTATTAATTTTAATGTTAGCTTTATTTTTTATTACTTATAAAAAAATTGATAAATTATTAGTCTATAATAATATCTATAACTGATATTCTCCTGTGGATCTCCCTTGGGAATTTTCTTTTGGTAGTCGGATCTACCAAACTTCATTTGAGGTTAGCTACCAAATTACACCTAGATAATCTACTGCTGTATTTACATTCATATAGATCCATCAATTATATCTCGGAAGATACACTGACTTCAATCTTTGACAATCAGACCATCATTGCCCGGCTGTCACTGAGTATACCAGGTGCCTGTTAAAGTCAATCGGTATTCCTCAAGTCATCTCGTCATATAGCCAATCGGACTGAATACCCAACTTCTTCCGAAATATCCCATTAACTTCCAGTTTTTACACATTTATTATTATTTATTTCATTAAATTTAATCCCACAATCTCAATTATACCATGTCCTTAAATTGTTCACATTGTAACCTTCCCGCATGCGAATATTATATCAAATGTAAAACATGTCCATCTATATTACTTTATTATAATTGTCTAAACCCCGTATCTATTATTACTAAATCCTGGTTTCATTCTAAAAAAACCCTCCCGCTTATGCTATTGCTATATTTAATTCACCCAATGTGTCCTTCTCATGTTCCTCATGTCCAACCTTATATAGGTTTCCTTCATCTAATCATTCAATTACTTCACCCAATCCTATATCATTTTCACCTTCTATTATAACCATAAAATCTATACATCATACTGGTGCCAATTTAATGCCACATCAAACATCTGATATATCTACTTCTACTACGTCTATTAATATCCAGCCCCAGCATCAGCCCAATGCTAATACTACACATATTCCAAAGCTAATGGATTTAAAACTTTCCTCACATCACACACCAACCCCTATAGTATCTAGTTCAACTTCGTCAAAGTCATCAGTCATACCCTCCATAGATGATTCCCTTACACTAGTACTTGAACACCTTCTTCCTTCTGAAGTTAACTATAATTTCATAGTATCATTAATTAACTTTATAAAACTTCCCCATTATTATATTACTTCTGCATCATTTCTTACCAGTACTGCTATCTTGCGTTTCACTAATATTTCTGCTCATGATATATGTTTCTCCTCTCTTCTAAAGATCCCACCACATAGTAATTTTAAGCATATCTTTATTTGTCATTATTTACCTGACTCTAATAGTCTTCTTGGTAAGGTACTATATCATGCCCTAAAACAAAAACTCACACCGATTTCGTATAACATATTTTTCAATAATCGTTCTCAAACATTTGATCTAAGGGATAAAAATAATCCTCTTTCATATCCCCCTTTTCTCATCCCTGAATCTGATCTAACAAAATTGTTTGATTCTTCTGATCACTATAGGAAATCATTTATAAATAAGTCATCCTATCAAGCCTGACTAGCCTCCAATATAGCCTTGATCAATATTCACTCCTTGAGATCAAATTTATCCCTTATGTTCCCATACCTCAAATTAAAAAAATGTATTATAATAGCATTGACTCAGACCTGGATTTCTAATGATGACTCTGACATATTTGCCTCCATCTTGGACTTTGGATATACACTCTATCTCGCTCCATGACAAATGAGTCGTGGTGGTGGGGTAGGTTTCATTATAACTAATTATTGTTACCTCTCCCCATCCATTTCATTACATCCCTTTTCATATAGTGATTGTCTTTTGCTTGACACTTAAGCTTCCTAGGTTTTCTCTACATCTAATCATAATCTATCATCCCCCAAAACCTGAAACCATTTTATTCTTTGATGAATTTCATGATTTATCCATAATCTTCCTCCATCTTCATCCTATTTACCAATAATTCTTGGTTACTTAAACTATCACTTTAATTCTCCCATCTATTCCCATGGTGACTTTAAACTCCTAACTGAGTCTCTTTCCTTATTCCAACATATATCATTTCCCACCCATTCCAGTGATAATACACTTGATATAATATTTACACTCCTATCCAGTCCTCTTATTGGATGTATAAATTGTAACTCCTTTCAACAAATTGAACTACTAACGGATCATTTTATTGTTGAATTCTCTATAAATCTAAAATTCACAAAGATTAAACGAAAACATATTACATATAGAGATTTTGAGTGTATTGACCTACCAAGATTTGTAAGCAATATCAAAACTGAGATCTCTTCTCCTACTTCCCTCTGTCCGGTACTCCTAAACTCCATTCTACTAAATATTATCAATATACATTCATCTACAAAAACTACATTAATTACCGACCGCCCTTTATCTCCCTAGTTCTCTCACGAACTTTTCATCTTCAAGAAGAGTGTTCGCAAATTTGAGAAGAAATTTCTTAAAAATCCTTATACTGAAACATAATTAGCTCTATCACTAGCTAGAAAAAATTACAAATCTACTAGATCTCATTCAAATTCCATCTATTATACCAAAAGATAGCATTGATCTCCTCTGATCCTCGCAAATTATTTAAAATGGCAAATAAAATTCTCTCACGACCAGATGAAAAAATCCTCCCCATTTTACCGAACACGACAAATTTTTAACTATGTTCTATTTTTGATAAATTAATTGAAAATAAAATTGCAAGCATTAATAATAGTATTTGCGCGTCTACTCCATCCATACTCAATCCTACCATCTCTATTACCCATCGTATTGACTCATTAAGTATATTCCCTATCCATTCACTGTATGAAGTAAATTACCTACTCATGAAATCTCACTGTACCTCCCCCACTGATCCCCTACCTATCTCATTATATCACATACTTTCACCCTTATTTTATCCTATTTTCTTGGATATTATTGCGAACTCACTAAACTCTGGGCAGATTTTACCCTGTCTCAAGACTGCCTTAATATCTCCTATACTAAAAAAACAAAACCTCGACCCACTCACTTAGAAAGTATCGCCCGATCTCCCACCTATCCTTATAAGTAAAATATTAGAAAAAATTGTTTCCAAATAACTTGTTAACAAATAACCCCCATATAAATAATAATATTTTCGACCCATTTCAAAGCGCTTTTTGTAAGGGTCATTTGACCGAAACAGCTTTCCTCCGTATTACTGACACAATATTATCTACCTTTAATATTAAACACGTGTTACCTGCTAATCATACTTGATCGATCATCTGCTTTTGATAACCTAGACCATAACATATTAATCTCGCGGCTTACTTTGATGGGCATATCTGGCTTAGCATTAAAATGGTTTACTTCATATCTGACTAACCGCAATATCTATATTATGATTGAAAAATCGTACTCGCCTCTTTCTCCACGGTATTCCCCAAGAATCCGTTCTAGATCCATCCTTCTTTTCTATTTATATCCACCATATTGCTGATCTAATTAAGAACTTTTCAAATATACACTACCATATTTTTGCTGATGATATTCAACTGTTTACCTTTTTCCCTATACATTCTCATAATACCATCAACTTTGAATTAATTGAGTATGCTAACTGCATAAGAGTATGGCTCCTCTCCAATAAACTACTAATTAATTCCTCTAAGACTACTGTACTTAACATATCTACTTCTGATACTTCCTTTCCAAACTTTACTCTAAATAACATTATTATTACTCCTTCCCATTCCTCCAAAAACCTAGGATTAATATTTGATGACAAATTATCATTTAAGAATCACATATCATCCATTACAAAATCTTCGAACTTTCATCTCTTCAGAAATAAAAAAATACGGACATCACTTTCCAGAAACCTTACTAAAACTCTAATTAATGCTCTTGTACTTTCCCGAATTGACTACTGTTCTTCTCTACTGAATTTACTTCCTGCTAAAACTACTGCTCCACTTAATCGGATTATCCGTTCCTCAATACGTACTACTTACTGCATAACACGACTGGATCACTCTACTACAACATCACATCAATCATTTCGTATATTGCTGCCTTTCTCCATCAGGTGTAAATTAAGTATACTATCAATAATCTATAAATCAATATATTCTTTCACCCCTAGCTATATCTCTGATCTAATTAAAAAACTTATAAATTACCTTCTCTTCATTACCAAAATGCTCCTCTCCTTATCTCCCAGAACTCTAGTGAAACTTCCCTAAATTCTAGTACTTTTAAAAATTCCGATCCCACCCTATGGAATTCCCTCCCTCCTAACATTCGTTCTATTAGATCCCACAAAAGATTTATAAAACTTATTATTCTTTTCTCTCTACCTCTAATCATTAAATCTAATCAGTAAAACATCCAACTTATTATTTTTGTCTCGTGTTAAATTCAACGTATTATTATTATTAAATTGTCATTGTATTATTATTATCTTGTTACTATTTTCTTAATGGGTCTATGACTCTATTTTAGTTCCTAATAAAACGTTTATCATTATCATCATATATATATAATATATATTATATATATATAGTAAATAAGAGTTGGTAATATTAAAATAATATCATTTTAATAATGAATGGTATAAGTAATATATTATTAATAAAATATCTTATTATATAAGATTTGTAAATTATAAATTCTATTTTGTAATCGAATTTCAACAAGATATGTCATTAAATTATTATGTTTATTAAATTATTAATATGAATCAGTCACGGTTGATTTGGTTTTTCAATTGGTTTTTTCGTAGGTTTTCAATGTTTTTTTTTAATTGATTTAACTTTTAAATTATATTAAAATATAAATTATAATTGCTTATATTATATGTTATATCGGGGAGTGGGTAGAACAATCATAGAATTATAATCACATGCCAATTATACAATGATTATGTGATTAAAAATTGAATTACACCACCAATAGGCTGAGTATTCTAATTGATTGTATATTGAAATGTAAAAAGAGATTGTTTTTGTAGTAATATATTATTACTAATAATAGTTATGTATATGTAATAGCCAAATCTTACCATGACGATTGCGTCTAAGTCTGTGAAAACGTAACACAGTTATTTTTATAAATTAAATATTGTTATTAGTATTGTTATTTTAGTGGAGTCCGTATATCTAATCCAGGAACTTAGATGAAGTTTTATACTTATAACTATATGGCTTTAATGTACCTTCGAAAATGCTCTCATGTTAGGCATCCATGATTTAAGGAGAGCCAGTCATTTATTTTACACAATTATATAAGATCACTTCTAAATATTATTTTAATACCTAGTCTGACATGGCTTGCACCAGAATCCTAATACATGAATATCTGATTCATTAGCCAACTGATCCACATAGGCAGTATATATAATATTAACATTAAGAATCACATATACTATATCATTACTAACACGTTAGCTAACATCGTGATATACTTGTATACCACTGGGGCCGATGTAACAGATCATGATGTGTCCTTGAGTGAATGTCAACTGTTAACAAGGTTAATCATGATAAGATAACGTAATCACGAAATAATTCTATTAACATAACACGAAATACTATTAACATTAACATTATCACATATAATATATTTCTACTAACTCGTTCTCCTTGTTACGATCAGAATATGCTGAAATACATTTCTGTTATGCATATATGTCACTGGGGTCGATGTCAAAGATGATTGCATGTCCGAGATAATGATACGTCATTTGGCCAATCAGATCTGTTATCGGATGTGATTATCATGATAAGATAAAGTAATCATGAAATGCTAAATTTATTAGTGATCGCCTGAATTCTACGTTAAATAATAGTTTATTTTCATTTTATCTATTTATTTATAAATATTTTAAAATCA
The DNA here is from genome assembly GCA_964019155.1 of Osedax fenrisi. Classification (NCBI taxonomy): domain Eukaryota; kingdom Metazoa; phylum Annelida; class Polychaeta; order Sabellida; family Siboglinidae; genus Osedax; species Osedax fenrisi. The sequence continues at coordinate 52,385,583 of OZ025243.1, forward strand.
ATATGAACATATAATATAAATATAGATTTAATATATTATATAAAATAATGTTTCACTAGTAGTAGTAGTAGTAGTAGTAGTAGTAGTAGATGTAGTAGTAGTAGTAGTAGTAGTAGTAGTAGTAGTAGTAGTAGTAGTAGTAGTAGTAGTAGTAGTAGTAGTAGTAGTAGTAGTAGTAGTAGTAGTAGTAGTAGTAGTAGTAGTAGTAGTAGTAGTAGTAGTAGTAGTAGTAGTAGTAGTAGTAGTAGTAGTAGTAGTAGTAGTAGTAGTAGTAGTAGTAGTAGTAGTAGTAGTAGTAGTAGTAGTAGTAGTAGTAGTAGTAGTAGTAGTAGTAGTAGTAGTAGTAGTAGTAGTAGTAGTAGTAGTAGTAGTAGTAGTAGTAGTAGTAGTAGTAGTAGTAGTAGTAGTAGTAGTAGTAGTAGTAGTAGTAGTAGTAGTAGTAGTAGTAGTAGTAGTAGTAGTAGTAGTAGTAGTAGTAGTAGTAGTAGTAGTAGTAGTAGTAGTAGTAGTAGTAGTAGTAGTAGTAGTAGTAGTAGTAGTAGTAGTAGTAGTAGTAGTAGTAGTAGTAGTAGTAGTAGTAGTAGTAGTAGTAGTAGTAGTAGTAGTAGTAGTAGTAGTAGCTGTAGTAATAGTAGTAGTAGTAGTAGTAGCTGTAGTAATAGTAGATATAACTAACGTTTGAAAGAACTTAACTTCTGAAAGAAACTAATAATAATATATTGAAAATTATGATAATGTAATAATTAAATAAATAATTTATTTAATTTTCAATTTTCTATTTTTCATAATATTAAAAAAAACTAAATTTATTATTTAAATTTTATGATAAAAATTGCTATTACGTAAGCTAAGTTTGTCTGGGAACTGTTAACATACTTGTATACAAGTATTGAGAATAAAGTTGTGTTCTTTAGTGAGTTGTACAATTTATATTCTAGTCAGGATATATTAAAGAATTAGAATTTTAGACAAAGTCAAGTTATATTAATCATAAATAAGTTTGATTATATGAAATTAAATGCTAACTATTCAAAATAAATACTATTATATATTATATATTTTAATAATATTAGATACATAATCTAAACACAAACTAACGTATATACTACACATACATATAATATTTTTAAATTATAAATACTACTGTTCAATAGAATTTCAACTATTATATAACTAGTTACATCATTTCATTATTAATATGAATCTATGGTTATATATCGATAATCGAATAATTGATCGGTAAGTAATGTATGTATTGCTGTATTACTGTTAAGTAAATCTCAATCTATATTTTATGATAGTTTTATCATGTTAATGCAGTTTATCCGGGTTTTTATTATTAATATTTAAAGTTTGCGAACAGATATGTATATCGTTCTCTCTCTCTCTCTCGAAGTATAATGAACGATTACGAACGGATCGTGATAAATATGATAGGTGTCAGTATTCAGCTAAATTTGAAAACAACCAAAAATCGAATAAAGAATTATGCGGAAGTTTAGTGCGTAGATTATTGTTAAAATCGAGAAGTATTTGACCATAATCCTATTAACATATGTATGTGTATATATTACTGATAAGACATTGCATATATGATAGTCTATAAATAGACATACAATAATTATAATGGCAAATAATATGCTATTGTAAAATCACTAATTCGAATAAATAATTTTGCGAGCCCTCACATTGCGAAGATTTTGACCATAATCATATGAAAGATATTATAATACATAATATAATATAGTATGAATATATTTTATACTTAAGAATATACCTATGTATTAATAAACAATTGTATTGAACCATAATTAACTAAGAAATAATGAAATGCCACAATTTGTGTGTTAATATTTGAAAACTATGTCAAAATCTTCACAATTTTAACAGACGCAAACTTATTTATTTGAATTAGTCATTTTATAATAGCTTAACTACACACACACACACACACATATATATATGTATATATATATATATATATATATATATATATATATATATGTCAATCACGATAATATGAGTCATAAATATTATTTAAATAAACTTGTAATATTGTATAAATTTAATAATTATACTAATATTAAATATTAGTATTATACTAAGTATATTAAACGATTATTCTTATACTATTACTATATTTAATATATTATAATATTAAATATATTATATATAAAGAGTACTACATTTTATATATACATTTAGATTTAGACTGAAATCGGACCCCAACATGTCACGTGATAAGCGATAGTTCAAGTAAACATTGCGTTTAGTCTTAAATAATATTATATTAATATATAAGTATAGGTAAATATGTTTAACATAATGTTATGTATGCATATATAGAAAACAACCTTACACCTCGGTGAATAATTTACTGAGAAATATAACGTTAGCCACAGAATGTTGGTGTCAGTATTCAGCTAAATTTGAAAATAAACAAAATTTGAATAAAGAATTATGCGGGAGTTTAGTGAGTAGATTATTTTTTAAATCGAGAAGTATTTGACCATAATTCTAATATGGATATTTTATTTTAATATTTTAGTTTAAAATTAACTTTAAGTTACGAAATAATAAGTATTATATGAGAAATACGCTTTTATAGTGAATTATACTTACTAGTATGTTTATGTGTCTACTTTATTCATTTATTTGTATTATATTATAAAATATAAAAGTATAGTTGGTTTAATGGTGTTAATTAGTGATAGTATGAAAAACAAATTAATAAATAAAATAGAGAGTGAAATATTTGAAATATACTTACTTTGAATTGATTGGTTATTTTAAAAACACATGACTGATATGTGATTGGTGGGAGTTACTAAAAACCAGTAGTAGCCCAGTAGTAGCCCGGTAGTAATCCAGTAGTAGCTGATTATATATACCACAATGCATATATCATAGTATATATATATATATATATATATATATATATATATATATATATATATATTATATTAAATAAAATGATTAATATTAAGTATAATATGTATTAATATATTTATTATAACTACTCATTATTTGCATTTATAAAATTATTTAAAAATTGTTTTCTTTATTTCATAGTAAATCATGTACGTTTTAAACACTTTGTACATTTTCTTAGTTTTGTAACCAGTAGTAATCTATATTTAGGTATTAAACCAGTAGTAATATATATATATATATATATATATATATATATATATATATATATATATATATATATAGGTATTAGGCCAGTAGTAATCTATATATATATATATATATATATATATATATATATATAAATAGGCATTAGCAATGTTTCCTAAATCCTTGCTACTACTACCAAAGCCCTGGGGGTTTCTTTTTAACCCCAGGGCTTTGCTACTACTATAATTTACTACTGGTCTAATAGGTACCTAGGTACTACCTACATATACTATACTACCTATACTATGATACCTATGTAACTACCAATATAAAGTAAAACTCAACTGAATAAATGCTAATGCTAATATATATATATATATATATATATATATATATATATACATATATATATATATATATATATATATATATCCCCCTATATACAAAATCTATAGATTCCCATATATAATGCATTGTTTCATATCATGCATTGATGTAGAATGAACTTTAATCTAGGTATAGATATATTATATACATTTAATATCAATTGCAATTAAAATTGTAACAATAGGAATTCATTGAAGGTTATACCCTTTAGTGTATATAAGGAGAATATATTATTAGAGCTTCATTTTACATTATGTCATCCACCATTCCACAACCTTTCAAAACTCTAAAAACTAGTATTTTGTTTAAAGAAGCATATAACATGCTTACTGATTATGTAAATTATAAGAGTTATACACATGCAGCTGTAAAACCACTAGGCGGAAAAATATTTATTTTATCGCGACTTCTCTATCAAAAGAAAGTAAATTAAAAAATATATTCAATTTATGTCTTTACTAATCTCGCCGGTATATCTATGCAAGCATATAGGCTTCCTGATATTACTAATTAGATAGAATATGATTGATAACATATGTTAGATATCTAAATAAAATATAAAATAAAGTTTCATATGTATACATACTAATGTTATATATATTATATATATATATATATATATATATATAATATATATATATATATATATATATATATATATATATATATATATATATATATAAAATTCTATATATATATATATATATTATATACTAACATATTTTATTTCAACAGTTTCATCCCAACTCAACAAAATATGTACTCATGTTTCTTTAGCTAAAGATATGATTAGCAGTAATAGGATACATCACCTGAAATCAACCGATAAATTCATAATTGGGGCTGAGAAGACCTACGAAACTAAACTAAAACCATCAGAAAAGTGTACCTTTCCATCAACCACAAAAACTGTTGTCACATTATTGCAGCGAAAATTGTAACTGAACAAGAAATCAAAGTAGACCAACGATCGTTGGTCTACTTTGATTTCTTCTGAAAAGTCGAGTTTCATCCATTTCGATGTTAATTAAGAATAAGCGTAGTAAACAAGAAAATATTTCCGGAAGAAAGATACCTCGCAAATTAGATTACGAAAAAACTCAAACTCTAAATAGCCTAACTGAAGAAGAATCTCGTGGTGAGCCAGCAATATATCTAGGTGAAACCGAATGGCTCAATGATATCCATATCAATGACTACATGATCCTACTAAAGACAAAGTATCCAAGGTACGCTGGACTACAATACGCCTTACTGCAACAAAAGAAAACGATACCTTACCCATGGACACACATACACGCCGATTTCATACACATATTTCTGGTAAATGATAACCATCGGGTTTGCGTAGAACGAGAAAAAAATCCAAAGAAAATAAATCTCCAAATCATGAACGTACAATGTACCCGATTTGAAGAACAGATCAAGGACATTTTCCAAAGTAAAGATATACAAAGGACATGTCCTTTGTTGTACATTGTACATGTACATATGACAATGTACATATGACACCTATAACAGTTAACCAAGTCAGTTTATGTATTATTTAAACTAGATTCACAGTAATTACATTATGCAGTAGTGTTGTATATTATCTAGTTTGTAAATGGCAATGTAACTCATTTATGTTTTCTAGGAATTCTAGAGTCATTTTATTATGGATTAATAAAGAGCTATAAATAGAACCTATTTAATAGAGAAAGTGTATTCACAGTATGTTAGAATGTAAATAATAGTAGTTTAAACTATTCAGTGATTTTAAAAATGTAGTTAATAGAAGTAAATAGAGAAAATATAAATGTGATTTAATGGAGAAGTAATGAATGAAATCAATAATAATATGTATAGAATTGAGAGGAGTGTTTATACAAAGGGTATATATGGTTTTAAGTGTGGATAACTTATCTTAAGGGGATGTCACACACATTAAGGTAAAACACACCAAAACAATTGTTTTGGTGAACAAAAATGTATTACATAATACTATTCTATGATTTGTTTTTTAATATCTGTAAACAAATTATTTATGAAAAAAGTCTAGAAATAACATAAAAAATGGTTTATATATATAGTTATATATGATATATAATGTATTCATATATATTCAAATGCTGTTTTCTCAGAATAATTATTTCGCTAGGTATGTGTATATAAATGTAGGTATCACAAAACCTATTATATATATTCTACTAATTTTTATTGCATTATATAAATACAATATATAAGAATACTATTACAGAAGACATTTTCTAAATTTGTATGTGGATAATTGCAAAAAAATAATAATTTCATAGAAATTGCGTAAATTAAAAAATTAAAATGTGTGTATATATATATATAATATACGTAATTTTTATAATATATATTATAAAAATTACGTTCTGTAATAGTATGTGTATACATTTATTAAATAGAATATAAAAAAATTAGCTAAATTCAATGAATAGAATTATGCGCCTTAAGTTTTGTGTAGACCCATTATTTGCTATCTCTATATGCGGGTGTCGTGTGCCATCCCCTTAATGTTGGATTGATCAGGTAAATGATTTTTAAAATTAAATTAATGTTAGCAATAAAATGAAATAAGGAAATGTTATATATATATATATATATATAAATAAATATATTTAGAATTCTTCTAATAAATTTATGAATTTTTTATATTATTTTTATTTGAATATTAACTAATATTTTCTATTAACTATTATTTTGTATATATTTAGTAATATTATACTTAATATAAAGTTATGTAATTAATATATATTTTATATTTAACTAATAATATATATTCTCAACATTTATTTTTCTTTCTAATTGAAAAGCTAAGTATAAATAATAATAATTATAATCATTGTAGTTTTTAATTATAATTCATAAGTATTTGAGTAATCAAATAACTATATTATAATGGTATAATAAATATAATTAATAGTAAAAAAGATTATTATATTTTTCCTACATAAGTTAAAGATTGTGTAAAATGGAATTTTTTTGCTGAAGTTTCTAATTAAACTGTAAATATTTTATATTATTTTCAAATATAAGTATCATACAGAATAAATTAATTTATTAATTGAAATTTATATAAAATATACATGTATAATATATATTGTATATCATAAATAAATAAATAGATAAATTGAATTACATTTATTAATTAAAACTTATATAAATATATCACTTTTCCTTTATAATTAATAATAGTATTAACTTCATACTATTAGATGTAATATAGTTGTAATATATTAATTAGTATTAAATTAAGATAAATATAATAATATTAAATAAATAAATAGTATTAATAAATTATAAATTAATTTAACTAATGATTCAATATATTTTATAATCATTGTTTCAAAATATAATACAAATAAGTATAGTAGGCTAATAAAACAATTTGGAATACTATTGATGTTAGCGTGTGCCCATTATTATTTCAATGTCAAGTAATAAATATAAAAATTATCTAAAATAATTATAAATTATGAATAAGATGGATTGTTATATGCGATAAGTAGAAACTTCACAATTATGAGTTAAATTAAAAATGTCTCTAAATATATCACATAACATTAACAAATTCCTATATTATATATATGTATATATATATATATATATATATATATATATATATATATATATATATATACTAAGTAATATATTTAATCTATAGTTTATGTTAAATATAGAAATACGAATAAAAGCGATCGTAAAACAAAATATTTATAAATATTGGAATGTTGTCGAGTATAAATATATAAATTCGTAAAATGTTACATAAAAACTTTTCATTAAACGCCTCACACACCTGACACCCGATGGCATCGTTTCACTCGTAACTATAGTTGTCGGCGAACGGCTGAATCAGGTTCGAAGGTCGTACAACGGGCGTGTGTAGATATCGTCGCCCGAACTTGTCCATATGAATGGTCATGCCGGCGCTTTTACTCCTACCTATCACGGGTACCTGGGTAGGCCACAGATTGTAGTGTTATCATCGGTATTAGTAGTCATACACTTAAGGGTGCGAGCTGACAGCGTTAAAATATGTATATTTTATTTTTAATTTGTATTCTTTATTACGTATTATCCATGTTCAGTATCTTATTATCATATCGTAAAATATTTTAATAGTATTTTTATTTTGTATATTTTCAATAGTATTACTACTATTAAGGATGTGACTGATCGTAACGGGACACTTTGTCAGAGGGACAGATGGACAAGTAGACAGTCACGCTTCATTGCGTGTAACAATGTCAATCTGTCCAACTTGTCCAACTTTAAATGCAAAACATATCACCTCAAGTGAATCGCGATACTTAACGCATGCTCGTATCCCCTGTCCTTCGTAGTGGTGATAACGTGGCGGTGGTGATGTTTACATGCATACACAGAGAGATAGAGAGAGAGAGAGAGACGGTGATGATGCAAGCAATACAAGCGCATACGTCGAGCTAGAAAGCGAGCGAGCGTAAACAATTTGAAAGCTGGTAATGCGCGACTTACAAGGCTAAGCGTGTAATAATGAGACTAGAGTTTATTGTACTGGGATGCGGAGGATCTCATACACGTTCGTGGCTGCGTTGTTGTAAACGGTCATAGTTTCACTGGACGAAGGTATGAATCATAAGTAACTAGACCAACGTATGAATCATAAGTAACTAGACCAAAGTATGAATCATAAGTAACTAGACCAAAGTACTATGCCAATATTACGTAATCTTGGAATAATTCTCGTTCATGATCATTCATGACTTGCAATGTTTCGAGAAATGGTAGAATTACATAATGAGTAGGCTATCTTGTACATAATATCAGATTTAGTTGATGACTGAGATCAAAAACCCAGGTATTGTATAGAAGTTCTATTGAACTTATCTAGATACCAACCTGCTCTTGGTAATGAGAGAATTAATACAAAAACAAATAAATATAAAGATTTTAATATTTTGAATTATATTTCGTCAGATGAAACCTGATCGTGTCAACAAAGATAATAATACAGCGGAAGGATGCAGTACAGGTATGTATTCAGGAGAGGCATGCAGTACAGGTAGGTATTCAGGAGAGGCATGCAGCTCGTGCAACGTAACGTTCGTGCAACGATGTCGGTGCAACATTGAGATGCATCATAGATACCTTACGATACGTATAACTATAGTACGTGTTCCCACTATAGTAGGTGTCCTTACTATAGTAGGTGTCCTTACTGAGTACCGATTGGCTGTACGCCGATCGTCCGTAGTCTGATTGGCCGCTCTACAATCGGTGTTACGGTGTGTGATAACTTAACACATGTTAACGCACCGTTTCGAGTTAGCGATGCGTAGAGTGTGAGATGAATTATGTCGGAGAGGGAATGCTACTATTAGTTTGTAATGTATTTATTATAATGAGGTCATGCGTGACTTGTGTTTGTGTTATTATATATTATACGTGTAGGTCATGCCACTTACTTTGTAGTTTCTAATAACTTGATAAAACAACTATAAAAAGTTATGTTCAATAATTATATGTATATATATATATATATTTATTTAATATATGTATGTTAATCGTTATAAAATAAAATAATGTTATTATTAATTTGAATTTTGAGAATTTGTTTGTTAGTATTGATAATTATAATTATCGTTAACGAATTCCGCACTCAATACGAAATATAAACCTTAATTCTAGAGTCTTTGGCTAGAATGGCGGCTACACTGGTATCTTTGATGACATCACTCTCTCCACCTGGTGTGGGGGATATCGCCCTCTTGACCTTACGTTCATTTCGAGGGGAAGGACTTCTCCCTTAGTTAGGGAATACATTAGGGGTTAATAGTAGTTAATAGGGTACAATAGGGTTATTACTAATTTAGTACTTACATAATTAATTATTATTAAACTAGTAATGTTATAATAATATTACTATGATAAAAATAAAGCTATAAGTAATATATATATATATATATATATATATATATATATATATAACTATATTTCTTATGTTAAAAGAAGCAAGTTAGTTAGTATAATATATATTTATTTAGGGCCAGTGAAACATATGAATATGGTGAAGATAGGACATTTTTTTTACTAAAAGTACGATATCTTCTGAAATAAACAAAAGAATACTTAAATGTTGTTGTCTTATTAATTACATTTAGATCTACACATATTTTAAGTTATATAAGTTATAGAATTATAAGATAATGATAATGAGATTACAAAAAACTAATTTTAAAATAACAACATTTCCAGAAATGTCAGGTAACTAAGTTTTAATTTTGTTTCATATATAATATATATAAAGAGATATGTATTATGACTGAGTTCTAAAATATTCATATACATTTATAAATTAGATCAAAAGTCTAAGAATATTCATAGACTAAAAATTAAATTTAAAAATAAAGAGCATTAATATCTGTTTTTAAAAAAAGTATACTTATATTACTACGATTTTAATTGCATATTCTTGTATTTATAAATTCTTATTTATGAAACATACAGTTAATTTTATTCATCAAGCCCTATATAATTTTAAAGAAAATATATTAAATTTATTTATTTTTTATATAATAACATTTTCAATACAACATATATTTATTTCAAAATCATATGTATCTCCTGCCTTTAATAAATGAAATTGATTAAGTATTGTGTTTTGTACTTGCACATAAATAGTAATTCATTATAGTGAATGACACTCTATTAATGAACAAACTACCCTCCCTCCCAAACACTTTCATGGTTTACTAAGATAATCAGATTGTTACACTCATGTATTATACGGGATAATAAGGAGAAAAATAATTCTCATTGTAATTATTTCATTTCTGTATTTTGTATAAAAATTTGTATTCAAATATTTTTTTAATAAATAATAAAACATCTACAGAAATTCTAATCAATCATCTATAATTCTATTCTACAGATTTAGTGATACAATTGAATTTATTTAAATATAACAAAATAGTATATGTAAATTAATGAAATATGTTTATATTAATTAATATGTAATATTATTTTATCATACATATTGTATTACTTAAGATTGATACTCAAGATAATATTTCATTTCTAATTAAAATAAAATATATTTTCCGATAAATAAACTTTTCAATATACACGATAACCTCTAAAGGTTTGTTAATCAAACCGTAATGGTTTTTATACTAAATTTAACCATAAGTAGTTTTTAAAATTAACTTTAACCTCTAACCGCAGTTGAGTAAATTAAAACTTTAACCTATATGGTTTCTTGAACTAAACTTTAACCTATATGGTTTCTTGAACTAAACTTAAAACTCCAGGCTTTAAACCCGGGAGTAAAGCTAACGTTTATAAATCCATGAACTCTAACCTCCGACCCTGACGCACTCTAGCTTGTGTCTCGTGTTCCAAGCCCTCAACTTACAGACTTTACTGCAGAAGAACACCTCCTTACAGCGGGTACAGGGCACGAGCTTGACCCCCACTGACCTACCGCAGTCGTAACAGTAACGCAGTAAGGGCTTCCTGTTTGCAATAGGGGTTGTTGTGGGTGCGTTAGGGGGGTTAGGAGGGTTCTTAAATGTATAATTGAAAGATATATGCATATACTCAGCATGGTGAGGGCCCTGGCTGCATGGTTATTTGATTTTTGTATATGAATATAACAAGTTATATATATAAGTTATATAATGATATATGTACATATTTATAAAAAATAGATCATTGATTGATTAATATTCATTGAATAGAAATTTAATTTAATTTTAAAAAGTTTATACAAATAATTATATATTTTAGCGGACGTAATAAATAAGATAGATAATTATAATTTAATGAATTAATAATAATTTAATAATTGATTACGCCAGTTTTATATAAATATGTACGTTAATAATTATTCAAGATATTTTGACACTAAATAAATTTACAATTAAGAATAAGATTAATTAATAAAGAAATGAATTGATGTTATTAAATAAATTAATAAAATTAATTATTTGTATAGACATCAGATTAGAAAATAGTTATAATATAAAATAAAGAATATTACCAAATAGAATATCATATCAAAATAGAATTTAAAATTATAAATTATATAAATTAGTAAATATAAATAAAAATAAATTAGTATGGTTGCCATCCCAATTATTGAAATGAATTTTTAGTTTTATATAGTTAATATATTGTATATATTTAATATATTTGTTAAATATATTGGTAAACTTATAATTAATTAACAAATATATTAGATAGTGTATCTAATGTATCTAGTAGAAACATATCTAAATGAGTTAAACTATATTAAATAGACCATATTTAGGAATAACATTATGAAATCATTCAAATTAAGTTGAGAAAGTTATCATTTAACTAAAATTAACTAAAATTGAATATTATTCTATTGATTTAAAAGTATAGATATGAATAAAATAGAATGCGCCAGTTATTTATATTTAAATTAAATTTCATAGTAATGGTTAGTGATTTCAATAAGAATAGGCCATAGTTATTTTACTAATATCATAACTAAATAAAATTATAAAACGAAAAGATACGATACTATCCTATTTTTACTAAATAAAAATATAATATATATATATATATTTAGGGGCTGAGTTACATCCAGATTGGAGAAAATCAATCCTATAAAATGGTGGTTTATTCGCGGAATAGTTAAATTGACTTAGTCATTCAGCACTCTATACACATATGTATGTAAAGGTTTACATTTGTCATTGGTTTGACCTTGGGTTGTGATGACCGTGTTGCCCCGCCTTCTTAGCTCCAGCTCCTGTGTACAGGAATGACATACTGGGCCCCGGACCTAGTAATGGGGGCTGGTAATAGTGGGGGTAGTAGTAGTGGTAGTGGTAGTAGTAGTAGTAGTATTGATAGCCATGTCCTTACTAGGTAGTCTGATACATGTTAACATAGAAGGGCATCACTATAATTTCTAATAGTTTAGTAACTTGTGAAATAAATAAGTGTTTACGTTAATGACAAATATTGCACTATATGTGTAACATTTATATTTTGTTATTGTTTAAGACATATATGTATGTAAGTATATTGACATATATGTATATAAATATATTGACATATATATATATAAATATATTTACATATATGTATATATATATATATAAATATAGATAAATAAATATATATATATATATATATATATATATATAACTCAGAAGGTGTAGCGAACTACTGTGTAGAAAATCCTATCTAGTTCTACCTGGTTAATTATTCGAGAATGGAAAATAATTATACAAATATACGCAATTTGATAACCTTAAACAAAACTAAAAAATAATTAAAAAGATTACATATATATATATATATATATATATATAATTACTAAATGGATTAGTAATAATATGAATAATAAATTTGATTTAAAATCATACTATAAAATGAGAAATGAATATAATATTTTAGAGGTAAAGTTTTATTAGTTCGCGTGAAAGTGATAGAAATGGCTATTACTGATGTGTGGTACACGCCTGTGTACGGTGCTTTAAGTAATACTAACTGGCCTGTCCGTACTGTGTACGGTGCTTTAAGTAATACTAACTGGCCTGTCCGGATCGTATCTCATCATCGATCCTCCGCCTCTCCATCTCAACCGCTTTACTTCTCATCAGGTCGCCGAGGTGTGAGAGAAGGGCGCGCCGAGCGTTGAAAGTCTCGCGTTCCGCGGGGGAGAGGGCGTGGTAGGGCATGTGCGCTATTCTTCTGTCCTGTGAGGGGGGGATGAGGGGGTTAGGGTAGAATAGCCAAAGAGAGGGCATGGTAGTGTTGCTAATGAGAGGGCGTGGTAGGGCATGTGAGCTATTCTTCTGTCCTGTGTGATGGGAATAGGTAGGAGTTATTATAAAGTAGGGGTTGGGTTTATAGTAAGGAGGGCATGGTAAGATTTGATCTATTATTCTGTTCTGATCCTATCCACCTACTCGAGTAGGGGGTAGGGTGTTAGGGTAGAATAGCCAGAGAGAGGGGGTGGTAGAGAGCCTAAAGATTATATTCTATACTATATGTCAGGGGTATAGGGGTTAGGGTAACCGAAGAGAGGTAGGGTGCATTATTATATATAATGTGTAGATAGTGAGCGGGGTTGTTGATAAGAGGATGTAGTAATATATATGTATTATTTATCAATCATGTATTGGTAGTTATGAGATGTACAGTTTACTGGGAACATAATATATTAAGGTATGTGCCGTTCCTATTTAAGAGGGTACACGAAGGTAATACTATAGGTAAAAGAGGATACAGGTAGTTTATATATGATATTATCATGTCCTCGTGTGAGTATAATATGGGGGCTATTTTCGTGACCTTGTGAAGAGAGGTGAAAGTATATTAGTGTAAGATGATGCAAGGATGGATATAATGGATGGATGGGCATACATAAGATTGCAATCGAGTGCATCTCGCTAAGGTTTGTGAGTGAATTTAGCAATATAGGTAACGTAATATTAGAGGATTATTTAAAGTAAAATCATTGAAATTCTACAAAATTAAACATCATTTATTCCGCTGTGATTGAAAATGATGAATATAGAAATTAATTAAAAAAATTAATTTTGATAAAAACATAATTAAAAGAGCACTTCAATTGTTCGCGTGTATGATTTGTTTATGTTTTAACAAAAATATCAATTATATGAAATACATTTTTTTTAAATGCTCGTTTAACATATCACCATTCCCCTTACACATATGAATACCGATCAATTATAATATAACTATGATATAAAATAACATATAATGTAATATATAATCATAATTAGACAAACCATATTATACATGTGATAGGAATAGTCAACTGCAGTCCCCCTAACTCGCTTAGGACCAATAGGAATCGGCATAAGTATGTCAGCTCCTCCTTTCACTAATTTATCAATCTAAACAGAATATAATAATTAATATCAAATGCATATATATTACTCTATATCATATATAAGATTAGAAATTATATTATAATATTATGATATTTATTCAAAAACTAATAAAATACCAATAATAATATATAATATATTCGATAAAATATAAAATCGATAATTAAACATAATTTGTATACAAAACTACACATAATTATTTAATTATATATATTTTATAATACTGTTATTTAAAATCATATTATAACTACTACCATTACTAACAAATGTCAAACACAGAGAATGATGACAAACTTATTTTTAAATTAATAGATGCACACTGTGCAATGCACACAATCTTTTATAATATTATGACTTCCTAGAGAGGAATACAATTATTGAGAGTCAATGAGAAGACTACAACTATTGAGAACTATCCAATGAGAGAGCTACAACTATTGAACTAACCAATGAGAGAGCTACAACTAGTAAGAACTAACCAATGAGAGAGCTACAACTATTGAGAACTAGCCAATGAGAGAGCTACAACTATTGAGAACTAGCCAATGAGAGAGCTACAACTATTGAGAACTAGCCAATGAGATGCGATCATCGGGAGGTCTGCGGTGTTCAAACTGAGTGCTGGCAGCGACACACAGCGCACTACCGACACCTAGTGCCAGAACTTGACACGCGTCAATCTTGTGTCCTAGCAGTTCCTCTATAGCCTTGTGAAGGGAGGTAGTGGTACACTGACATAAGCTATAGTGACAGGGTGAAACAGATGCTCCTTTACAAGCGAGGATAAATAGTTTATATATTTCAACATATATATATTTACGTATTTATAATTGTTAAGAATTCTGGTTAATTCAACATAACAGGTCAGAACTACGATTATCTCATAACAGTCTCATTATCGAACGTGTGTAGATTATTACAAGATAATAGCGATGAAGGCAGAGATATGTCCTGAATATATGCTAAGCTCTTAAGGGTCGGCGTAACCTTCAATATTATTTGTTAGGCCTTCAAAATGTTGTTATATTAAAATGTAATTCATTATTTTTAAAACGATGTATATATATTATCATATAAAATTAAACATAAGAGCCTCAAATATGAAGTTTAATCATGCGCCTATTATAAATGGTGGGATTTAAAATTATCATTTTCAAAAATATGTTCGTAATAATATTGCTTTAGAATATTATTATTGAATTATATATTTTACATTTATCTATAACTTTGATGAGATTATTATTATATTATATATTGTACATTTATCTATACTATTATTTAAAACTATAAGATAATATATATAATAAAATATATTTTTATTTATTACCATAAAAATGCAAGTAAAACTTTAGATGCCTATATCTCTGGTGTTTTTTTTGTTGATTTTTTTTAAATGTTAATAACTTTTGAACTATATAATGAATCTTTATACAATTTTCTGAGTATACATATAATATATGGTTACTATTATAGTACTAAATAAATTATACTACTACTACTACTACTACTACTACTACTACTACTACTACTACTACTACTACTACTACTACTACTACTACTACTACTACTACTACTACTATTACCACCTATATGAATACTATGAAAATATTTGCAAACTTATTCCTAAATCTTTTATATATCTCATAGTTTCGGGAAGGAGATTAAATATAACCACTATATAGAGTTAAATGGACCGGTCTTGGGTTGGAAGAAGCCATGTTAAGAACAAAAAATAGAGAAGGATGGAAGAAAATTGCTAAGAAATCAACTGAACCCCTACGCCATCCATATGCTATGGGATAGGTAAAAGGTAAAAAAGAGTTAAATATAAAAGGCTTTTAATAGATTACTATGTACACATTTTTATGTTGCGTATTGTGTATACATAGACTAGTGAAGTAAATTTAGTAGCAACTTATACAGTTACGATCCACACATCGCTGTATTCCATGCTCGGTATATCTATAAATAGATATGATCTAGTGCCATGTCCTAACCATGTCGTTACCGCTCTGTATCGCCAGCGAGAGAGCTGATTGGCCGTTGCAGAGGAACGACGAGTCAGCGTGATGCGATAGCAGCAGGTGAATCACTTTACAGGCATTCTGGGTAACGGGAGGAATAGTAGAGGTGAGAGATTAGTAGTATATGTGTTTAGATACGGAATGCTGTCGAGGCGCAAGTGTATTTTGCGATTATTTTAAATATTTATATTATTATAAATATTATAAAAAATTAATAACAAAATATTTGTGATTTAATTTAATTTAACTTTATATATAAATACATGACGATATATATTTGAATAATAAAATAGTCTAGAATATTTATGCTTAATATAATATAAATATATATAAAAATTAACAAGTAAACTTAAATTTTTAATAATATTTTATTTATTTTTCATTAATGTATAGAAATGTATAATTGAATGCGATGGTATGTTAACAAACAAAGTAGTTGTCGTCTCTGGAACATGCAATCTGAAGAGCTGTCATACCTCCTAGTAAGGCTGTAATCTCGCTGGGGATTGTATCTTTACTCCAATCTTCTTGCTGTGGTGACCAACATAAATACATTTATTATTTTGTTAATTATAACTGTATTATTAAGTTAATCATAACTACACTAATACTAAAGCGCATGACTTTGTTAATAGTATGGAAATATAATAGTTATAGTTAGTAGAAGAGTATATTATGTAGAAGTATATTATATAACTAATATATATAAATATATATATATATATGTTTCATGTACTAATATAACATATTATATCATATTATTTACTCATATTATTATTTATATATATATATAATATATATATATATATATATATATATATATATATATTTATTCATATGAAATATAATAATAATGTCATTATTGTAAATAAGAAAGCTGACTCTGATAGTTAGATAAACAATACACGTGTGTGTGCGTGTGCGTGTGTGCGTATGTGTGTATGTGTGTGCGTGTGTGTGTGCGTATGTGTGTGTGTGTACCATGTTAGTATTGAGGAAGGAGTCATCATTAGCAGCCCTGACATCCGGGTCTGCGAGAGCGTCCAACAGCACTTGTGTGATCTCTACGCCTTCGTCTCCTGGTAACGCACTCGCTATGTGGAGGGGGGATAACCCTCCTAACTATTGGAGGGTAGGGGGTAAGGCACTCGCTATGTGGAGGGGGGACAACCCTCCCAACTATTGGAGGGTAGGGGGTAAGGCACTCGCTATGTGGAGGAGTGACAACCCTCCCAACTGTTGGAGGGTAGGGGGTAAGGAACTAGCGATGTGGAGGGGTTATAACCCTCCTAACTGTTGGAGGGTAGGGGTAAGGCAATCGCTATGTGTAGGGGTGACAACCCTCCTAACTGTTGTAGAGTAGGGGGTAAGGCACTCGCTATGTGGAGGGGTGATAATCCTCCCAACTGTTGGAGGGTAGGTGTAAGTAATGGGGTACTTGTGGAGGGTTGTATTGGAGTAGTTGTAGGGGGTAAGTTATGGGGTTGTACTAGTGGATGTTTTAAGTAATATAGTACAAGTATAATATATAATATATTATTTACTTATTTTACTGATAACTTAATATTATAGTAGTACTCATTATAAGTACTACAGTACTTATACTTCTATGGGTACTGTACGAGTATATTACTAGTATAATATTAAAATATAAATAATATGACTGATTAAATAAACGTGAAAATTATCATACCTATTTTTATTAATTGTTCCTATGAATAACTTATACGAGTTAATACGAGTTAATAGCAATACAACTATCTACAATATTATGATTATAATAGTTGTTCCTATAATATTAAAATCTCCTATAACAATTTGTAGTTAAATGTTATCATACTAAGTAATAGGTTTTAATAGTTTTTAATAGTTATAACTTATTGGCTATATTACCTATATGATAATACTTTAAATAATATAATAGTTTACTTAATTAAGAACATAAATCACATGGTATTAGTATATCTTTGAACAATCACATTAGGTGTTTCATTAGTTAGGCCGTTATGTAATTATCTAAACAAATAGAAATACCTACAGAAGCAGTAATCGTGTATTAAATCCTACCTCAACTGTGATTGTAGGAGAACTCTGTACTGACCTGATCGCTGAGCTTACTGTCTGTGGCTGCCCCCTTCATCAGCAGTAACCTGACGGCATCAACATCCGCCACCTTCACCGCGAAGAATAACACCTGGTGGTAGAGACGGGCGTAACTATACGATACAGCGTTGATTAGTGTTCTATAACATCGCAATCATGTTCTATAACATCGAATTCATGTTCTATAGATCAAATGTGATCTTTACTTTCCACCTCCAATCATGTATTCTCTATCAATTATTACACGTTCAATCTCGGACTGGCTACATTATTCTATACGAGAATGTCTACAGAATGAAATTTACATTGACAGTATAAGGATGTGTAGCTTGTGTGATGTGTAGTAATACATCTAATTAAGGTAGCGCACCACAATGATTACAGTATTAGGGTGGTATGTGTATGGGTATGGGTGTGGGTGTGGGTATGGGTATGGGTGTAAGAGTGTAGACATTATAGATATTATGAATATATTGAATGTAAATCCGATATTAGTCTTGAATTTCTATACCATAGTTTTAATACAAAAACAATGAATATCACCTAATTATATACAATTAAATATGTTTAATTTAATACAAATACGATGCACTGACAATGGACTCCGATGGTTTAATGGCGCACACGAATAGAAGTAGTCTACCTAATGCATCGTAATAGTTGTCTACCTAATCCTCAGTTGTATACAGTGTACGTTGAACTTACCGGCATGGGAACACTGGACGCATTAGGATCAGCACCTCTGTTCAGCAGTAGCCGTATAGTAGCGGCCATTGTTGTGTATCTAAACAGGGAGAGAGGACGAGGTTGTACAGGTTATAGCACTGTAATGTAGCAGCGTTGTAGCAGCGCAACCGATGCATGAACGAATGAACGCTCGATGGCTTCGAGTGAATCAACAAACTAATAAGCGATTATAGTAATAATACTGATGATGATAGTAGCGATTAAGTGATCAATATAATAATAAGCAAATAAGGGTGTGGTTTTGTAGCAGGACAGGTGGTCAAGTGGTCAGGTGTTCAGATAGTCAGGTGGTCAGGTGGTCAGGTGGTCAGGTGGACACTCAGTTGATACATCGCATCGTGATACGGCGATAGTCTGTCCTTCTCCCAACTGTCCGCGCTACAAGTTCACATACCCTAGGACGCGATGATCACAATGATGATGATGATGATAACTATTGGAACACGATGAGAACATGCTCGTCAAACTAACTGCTTGTTAGAATAAGTTACCTTTAATACAGTCTGCCTGTAAACCGTAGCGTATAGTTCGTTAATGTATATTAGTTATATTAGTTATGCGGGTAGATAGGTGATAACTTAAAGCATTATATCAGTTATGATCATTGTTAGGAGATAATCGTACCAGCTCGATAGACTACGCTAATTACGATCATTAAACGTAAATAAATATCGCTAAATTTAATTATTATCGCTTTGATTTTTTATTAAATTACAGTAAAAATTGAATTCTGAAAAATGTATATTTTAATTATAATTTGCGTAAACTTCCGCCTACTTAATCTAGTGGTAATAAAATACAGGCGTATAACTTAATATATACATATGTACATTGCATATCTAATAAGACTATATGTGGTAGTAAACACCTCTGCGGCAGACACTAACTGTGACTTATCGACGGCGAGCATTCGTACGGTGCCCATAGACAGGGGGTTCCTGTCGCCGCCCCGCGACACTACCATCTCATTGGTGGACAGCGTGGTAGCGCATCTCTCGATCAGACGGTCGGTCACCTCTATCGGATAGTTACGGAGGCTGGCGTTCGACTCGAAGAATGTACTGCATTCGCTTTCGGCTGTAGGGGTCAGGGGGTGGGGTCGGGGTATTGCTTCAGCGTTGTGGATATCATAAGATATATATATTTGTATATATATATATATATCTATTTTTAATCAAGTAAATATATATTTTCATTATTTTATAGTATAATATTCTTTTATATAACATTTTATTTAGACTAATTTAGCAACTAATTAAAATGTTATAAACAAATTAAGGTATATATGTAATATACTTATCTCTTAAAATTATCTCTCTGTTTTATTATATTGAAAATGGAAACAATTATATTACTTAAATTTTCTGTATTTTTTATTAAAATTACTTATTTATATAACAATTGTATTAAATTTATTAGGTTTCTTTGATGAAGAAAATAAATTATTATATTTATTATGACAACACATTACGGTAATGATTTTGAAGCAAAGTCTGTTAAAAAATATATTACAAATGTTCTATTTAATGTAAATATTAATTGTTTATTATTATCAGATATATATCGTGATATGAAAAATTAAATTTTTAAATATAAATATATGTTAAATTAAAGTTACAATTCTATTTTAGCACGACTGTAAAAATTAAAAAAATTTAATTTAAAAAAATATAATATAGTCACAGAAAAGTACTTATAAGTAGACGGCAGTGGCAATACCAATGTCAACAAACATGTCTACAATGTCTACAAGTGGGTCTACAATGTCTACAAACAGCTGTCAGATTGTTCCTCCTCCTCTTCCTCATCATCATCATCATCAGCTTGCATAGGGGAGACTGGGTCGTCCTGGTTATCAGCGTTGGACGAGAAGTCGAAGATAGCGGAAGACTCTGCAGCCAGGGTGCATATCTCTAGTGCTTCCTCTACGCTGGTCTTGTTAGCTCTTCGTACCTGTCAATCACGCGGTGAGAGGGTGTGTGAGAGGGTGTGTGTGTGTGAGAGTGTATGGGTGTATAAGTATGTGTGAATATGTATGCGTGATAGCGTGTGTATGATTATGTCTATGCATGTATATATGTATATACATATTGATATATTCTACAATGGTTAGGTAGGCTCGGCTGTGCATTAAGTAGAGTGTGTGTTATAGGTGCGGGTGTGTGTATGGATGAAAGTGGGTGTGAGTGTGTTTATTCGTAGTGTATATTTTTTTATATATTTGTAAGTATATTCATATATATATATATATATATGTGTGTGTGTGTGTGTTTTAATACTTAACATAAGAGCGACCGTAAAGGTACATTAGAGCCATGTGGTTATAAGTAAAAACTTCAGCTAGGTTCATGGATGGGACTGAAGGACCCTACCAAAATACAAATTATAATAACAATATATATATATATAAGTATTAGTAGTAGTAGTAGTAGTAGTAAATGGGGGGGGGGTAATCACCCTATACACACAGTTATTAGAATAATGTTGTAAATATTGAATAAACAATCTATTATAGGTGTATCCTACACATATTAATGTATGTAAACATTGTTGGTGATTACCATTAATATACATTGTACAATACCTCTGACTTATGGAAATCATACTTTCTATGAGTACCATTACAAGATTACATTCAGAGATGGTCAAGCCTGATCATTAATAAAGTATGACTCACTATTGCTACAGCTGTAGCGAATGCTTACTATTAAAGAAATTGCAAACATATATACTTATGTTCAACAAGATAGTATGTATAATAATATAATAATAATATGAACTAGTATGTGAATGAAGAATATTACAATTCGTACAAACAATACAAATAATGGATAATAGTACATGAAAATAATGCAAAAGGAAACTATACAATACACTGATTTTGTATGGAATATGGCCCCAGTTTGTTTTGATTACTATATATTAAGATAAATTCAAAATAATTGTTTCCATATTTGACACATCGGTATGATAAATTATTTTGAAAATACACATTAATATATATATAAAGATATATATATATATAGATAAATTAGTTGTTATTATAATTGTAAAGCATACGATGATACATGTAAAGTATTGTAAAGTTGACCTCTGCAATGGTAATCAACACAAACGGGGGCCATATTCGATATTCTTAAATACACACACTAGAACAATGTCCTTAAGGAGATAACCTTGAGAGTGCCCAGTCTATGTTCTATCTGAGAGGAGGCGCTGAGGATAGGGGTCTCCAAACATTGACTGTCTCGCCTCTCATAGTATTTCATGATGTCACCTAGTAATGTATAGTATCGTATATATTACTGAGGTGAAACAAAATGGCGATTGATTGCATATTATTGTTATTATAATTGTTATTTTATTTGGTGGAGTCCTTTCATCCCATCCAGGAACTTAGATGAAATTTTCACTTATAACCATATATGGCTCTAATTTCCCTTCAAAGCCTCTCTTATGTTAAGGCATCCAAGGTTTAACAAGAGCCGATTATTTATTTATAAAATGGCGATTGATTGCATATTATTGTTATTATAATTGTTATTTTATTTGGTGGAGTCCTTTCATCCCATCCAGGAACTTAGATGAAATTTTCACTTATAATCATATATGGCTCTAATTTCCCTTCAAAGCCTCTCTTATGTTAAGGCATCCAAGGTTTAACAAGAGCCGATTATTTATTTATAAGATCACTTCTAAATAATATTTTAAGACCCATTTTAATGGTCCGGATGAGGATCGAACTCACCTTCTACTGCTTATGTGTCTGACTCCTTAGCCAACTGAGCCACACAGGCAGATATAAATATCTATGTTGTATACTGCTACATATACATATCTAGTGTTGGCCCAAGCCTCACGAGTTACATGTACTATTTTGTAATGCGTTATTATTCCTCATGCGTAGATGTTTATATAGAAAATAGCTCTTTAGGAGCCGTTGAATATAAATATAACTGTGATAATTATTTACCGATAACGTATATTTATACTGCTTTTAATAAAATTTTATTGATATTATATATCGAACAATATATTATTAAATAAGTATATTTTAAATAAATGATAAATATTATTTAACGAAACACATTTTTGTTTAAATAATGCAATAACGTGTTACACTAATAACAGGGCTCGGGCCATTGACAATAGAAAGTGTGTATAACCGGGTACTATGTAATAGATATGTATTTATTATTAATGTATTTATTTAGATATGTAAATATGTATTAATAGAGCCTATCAAACAAACAATCTATTTATTACATAATAATGAAGCGTGTATATAGGTAATTGATAATATACAAAATTATTCTTTGTTTTATAGACAAACTTTTTAATATATACAAACTATGTATATAAATAGATTACATAAGAATACAGTAAAGGGTAGTTACTTAATGAGTTACACAACATATTCTGGATTACATAAGAATATAGTAGGTGGTTTATAACGAATGATATAACAACTTATAGACATAATGTCTTACTGTGGTGGTTACTTCACAAACTAACTATTAATGAGTTCTCTGTTGAATTGATCGCGAAACTTGCGTATCTTGCGCATGTCTTCAGACTTCTTATCTATGACGGCTGTGGTCGCTGTCTTCTCTGTGGCGGCCCACTGGCGTCTGGGGGAATTCACTAGAGATGCCTGGATGTGGGCGGAGGGGTGTGGGTTAATGCGTGGGGGGAGGTGGGGGTGTGGGGGAAGGTGTGTGTGTGGGAGAAGTTGTGTGTGTGGGAGAAGGTGTGTGTGTGGGAAGAGGTGTGTGTGTGGGAAGAGGTGTGTGAGTGGGAAGAGGTGTGTGTGTGTGTGGGAGGAGGTGTGTGTGTGGGGGAAGGTGTGTGTGTGGGAGAAGGTGTGGGTTATTGTGTGGGAGGAGGTGTGTGTGTGGGAGGTATGTGGGAGAAGGTGTGTGTGTGGGGGAAGATGTGTGTGTGGGAGAAGGTGTGGGTTATTGTGTGGGAGAAGGTGTGTGTGTGGGAGGAGGTGTATGTGTACACACAATTAACTAAGTAAGCAGACGATATCATTAATAAGTACATTGTATGCGATAGTAATTGTAATGATTACAACGATAACTACTAAATAGTTATTGTAATACCTATAATACAAATAAAATAATAATTATTATTATTAGACAAATTGTTATTTCTCTTTTCTTTCTTATTTATTATCTATGTGCGTTGATTTCTCCAAAGGGCTTCGATATAAGGTGCAATCTTTTCATTCATTTTATATATACATATCACGCTAGATCGAAGTTATTAATGTGAAATATAAGCGCGGTTGCTAGGGGCAAGATTGCCTAGCAACACGTGTAACATACACCCGGTGATTAGGTTACATAAACGACCTGTAAAGTTATAAACATACGCCACTCGGTACTGAATTAATTAATATTATTGTTACCGAATATTGGCTATACTAATCGGAGGAGGGATACCCGGGAGAAGCTATGTGTTTAGCTATACTAAGGATACCGGTAACTAAGGTAACCAAGGTAACTAAGGGTACTGGTAACTAAGGATACCGGTAACTAAGGTAACTAAGGTAAACAACGTGCGCGTAACGACAAGACCTTGGCGGCCTCGTTAACGTCGTAGCCCGGCTCCACCTGGAAGTGTTCCGGTCGGCACATGTCCTTCTCTACGATGTTGTAGCGAAAGTTCTCCGGAGGGTAATAGGAGACGTGGCACGCTGACAGGGCAGACACACCTGGTGAGTGTACGCTTTGTTAATAACGAGTGACTTATTAACAACATGGTATTTATATATATATATATTATTCATCCATATATTATTAATCTATTATGATAGTATTTTATATAAACATTTTTAAATTATCGATAAATATAAATATTTATAAATTCACTTATTCTTAAATATATTAACGCACACTTAAATAACTTCCTTATATATCATATGTAGTACATAGTATTACATATTTTATAATAATGAAAAGATAAAAATATTGAAGACAATAATTAAAATAAAGAAACTTTTTACCAAATCTAAGATTGGATTAATAAATGCAATTATTCAATTTTAGTATATTACCATAATTTATAATTTAAATAAAAAAAATTTGAATTACTTAATTACTTATCGTAATATAATAAATAATACTTTTTAAATGAGAACAATATGAACTAATACTAAGTAAATAATTATAGGATAAAAATTATATATTTTTTTATTCAAAATATTTATCAAATATTGAAATGTGTCTCAAACCTTCATTATTTAACTTATTAACATTGGCTCCATTGTCTAGTAAACAATTGATAATGTCAATATGCCAATTTGTCTGTAAACAATAGTATATTATAATATTTATATAGTTTATAAATATTTGACGGCGATTAATTAATATTTATATATATATTAGGGGTAATTGTCTCGATATGCACTGCACTGACACTGCTTCTATAATTACCATGGTTGCCTAAATCTGATAATAATAATAATAATAATAATAATAATAATAATAATAATAATAATAATAATAATAATAATAATAATAATAATAATAATAATAATAATAATAATAATAATAATAATAATAATAATAATAATAATAATAATAATAATAATAATAATAATAATAATAATAATAATAATAATAATAATAATAATAATAATAATAATAATAATACTAATACTAATACTAATAATAATAATAATAATAATAATAATAATAATAATAATAATAATAATAATAATAATAATAATAATAATAATATATTATGTATCACTGCATTGGTAAAATATTAAAATATTTTAAATTTAGAATACATGAACAATGTATCATGTTGACAAATGTAAAAAAATTAAATAATAGTAATCATAAAGTTTAGTGATCACATGGTGATACATATGGCATATACTTGTGACGTTAGTTTTACATGTAATATTCTCTCTAAAGCACGTGTGTTTAGTAAGATTCGTCATAAGACACATTAGTTGTGATCATTAATACACTGTAATGAACTGTAATGAACTGACTGATATGCAAAAGTGATATTATTATTATCATATATATATATATATATATGTATATAATTCTGGGCGTTAAGACGTTTCCGATTGGTAATTGTTTTATAAATATTGAGAATTAGTATTTTGTTTGAACTAGATAATATAATTAATTGAATAAAATGATAAAAAATTAAAATAATTAATTATTGGCCCCCTCATTAAAATGTAATATTGAAGAGATAGGATTTAACATGATGGATATAGGAGATATTTTAAATTATGATTTATCTCAATAACAATTGTTTTTTAAGTTATTTCTTTAACTATAGGTTGAATTATATATTTTTCTATAGATAAAGTTGTCTAATTTTTTTTTCGATTTTCCAAGAATGTTTCAGAAAATGTCAGCAACAAATTATTTTTATTAAATTGAAAACCTAACATAATGAAATATAAAATTATATATCTAAATATATACATAATATTATTTTAATATTATAAGAAATGTATAAGAAAAAATGTATTAATAATATACATTTTTTTAATTTATTCACTATTTTAATGTAACACATGAGAAATGTTATTATTTGAAAAAAAAAAGTTTAAGAAATATTTTTTTTAAATGTGTTAATCAACTGGTTGGGGGTTAAGTGGTAGAGTAATAGAGTTATTTACATTATTTCAATCCTTCCTATTTTTTTTTTATTTTTCAGATCTAACTTCAAAGAAATCTGAAAAAAAATTCTTTACAACATTATTATTTTATTTCAAATTATATAATCATTAATTAATTGATATCTCTATTTTAAAATTACTTATTTATAATGTAATTGTCACGTGAATTAAATATATGAAATGGCGGTATTTTTTAAATATGCAAATATTTATAGGAATTTTTAAAAGGTCTTGTGCAGGTCAAATACTACCTATAAATTAAAAAAAAGTACACCATTGTAGCAGAAATACTCCAAACATTAAATGATATCTTAATTATCAATATCTGTAAAAACTTAACCGGCTTACAAGAAAGAAACTAAAGTATTATGTGATATCTTTTTAAGGAGAATTATTAATTAAAGTTAAAAATAAAATCACGTAAGAAAAGAGTAATTAAAAACTCAATAAATGTGTTCTATTCAATTCAATATATATATATATATATATATATATATATATATATATATATTTATATATATATATACATATACACATAGATATAAATCACATAGAACAAGATAAGCTCCGGTTACCCTCATCACCCAGTAGTTGACCACACGCTTCATACACGCTACACACACGCTACACTATACACAGCAGCTGCTGTTACTGACCGCCGCTAGAAACAGGGCGCTGTTTCCGTTCAGATCGGCTACGTCTACGTTGACGCGACAGTTGTGAAGGTCACACTTAATGAGGTCAAGGTCACCGACTTTAGCTGCCTCGAGGAAGTTGCGCGCCAACCTCTCGCGAATGCCTATCTTCGAGCTCATCTCGGCACTGAAACAATCAAACATCATGTTTATAAATGAAAATATCAACTCTTTAACTATAATATCTATATATATATATATTATGGATATATATATATATATATATTATGGATGAAATGACAATAAAAACATATATTATTCGCATACATATATAAAACGATGTGAGAGAAACAATACAAGATATTGAGAGATGTATCCCTACTTTGACACTCGATTAATAAATAAACATATGCGACCCGTATATCCCATTTATATACATGGTTAACGCATGACCGACCGACCTATCGCCGTGCAGAATAGCCTCCACCTTGACCCGTTGCTTGACCATGATGCGGTAGTGAAGCATCGTGTGCTCGCGCATCTCTATACTGATAGGGGTCTCGTTCAGCATGATGCAGCTGGGTATCTTGAGGGGGGCGGAGCTATCGAAATCTGACAGGTCGGTGTCTATCTGTGTGTGTGTTTGGGGGTGTGTGTATGGGGGTTGTGTATGGGTACTGTCTCGATATATCTGCATGGATTTGTAAGGGTATGTATGTATTAATTGCGGTAATTATTATATATTATATATGTCTATAACAATTAATAATATATATATATATATATATAGATTTAGTTATATTACAAGACTATTTATATATGTGATATTATTGATTTAATAAATATTCGTCCAAATATAGTAATGATTTTAATTATAGATATATTTTCGATTAAGCGTAAAGTTAGATCTGCAATCGTTGATTATAAATACATGATGAATATACATGAGTATTTTTATTGTTAGTTTATTTGGACACTTAATAACGTGTAAAATGTTTATTATATGCTCGAGCACCCGCTAGACCCAGTCAGTAAGTTAAAGGTTACAAATATCTTAAAAGTGTAAATGAATAAAGAAAACAATTATAATAATAACAAATAATTATATATATATATATATATATATATATATATATATATATATAAATATACGTATGGACGGCCGATTGCTTTATAAGCACAGTTCGCAAACAAATACATGTAAAAAATGTATGGAAACGTATGAGATAGTTGTACAGAACACCACACACATCGACTAACCGCTTGTCTGTAAGCTCTATCAAAGCTGTCCACATCGAGAGCCAGACTACTGTGATGAAGCGAGGTCATCATGCCTTCCTTGTTACCTGTTGTTAAGGGGTTACCTGTTGTTAGGGTACGCAAACATCACTAGTGGTGTTGTGATGTGGTAGTGGCAACCCCACTTGTCTAGTGCGGTCTAATGATTACGATAGCTCAGGGATAATGTATACGTATGCTTACTTTAGTGTATACTATGTATCTTAATGTATACTATCTATACGGATATGGGTATATATCAAATATTGTTAGAAATTTAATTTATTATTTTATAAATCCTATACGTAATCATTGATCGACTATATATTATTATATAACTATCACATGGAACCACATCCATACTTTAGAATATCGATTGCATGATATTTAATATATCTAGCGGGACACGCAAAGAAAGGACGAGAGAAAATCTATCGTCTATTATAAATATAAATAACGACTAATATCAGAGTTACGCGTGCACCAAACATTGATTTTAATAACAAATATAAAGATATCAATGATACGGGATGTAAATTTCACTATACTATGAATCATTCGACTTGCAAACAAACTACGTACAGTAGTTGCGTAATGTTTAAATACGTCACCAGTGATCACCAGTTATTGTTACAGATTATTACTTAATTTACTCGCTGATATATTCACAATGTTAAACTGAAAATTAAATATTTATCATAATAATTTGCATACATTTCATCAATTATATATATAAATATATAATTGTAAGGATATATGATTTATTATTATAAGTATTGTTATTAATTATTGTTATTAATAAAAATATATTCAAATATTTAGAATCTTTTAAATATTCCAGAATCAACTAAATTAATAATATAAACTTCTGCTGCCTCGGCTACGATATCATCTATCATGTATGATCTAGTACTTACCGTTCATCATGTGATGTATCTCCCTTTGACCGGTGGTCATTCGGCTGAAGTTAGTGTCCACTTTACTGTCCGATGTAATGGTTATGTCGTCGTATTCTTTCTAGAGGTCATCGTGAGGTCATCGTGAGTGTGTGGTTAGGAATTACGAGACAATATAGCATGAAAACTTTATTCGTATATTAATATATTTGTATTCTTTATTTATATAATTATTATTATATATATATATGCTATGTTATTTTGTTATTGTGTGTTTATCAACAACTTAATAAACGATAAATCAAAACATAAGAAAACAAATGTTACTATTTGTATTGTATTGTCCGGGGCCCCTCGCAGTTATTTATAACATGTACAAGTCTATGACTTCTTGATGGGTCCATTTGTATCCGCTATTCAATAAATAAATATTATTATTATATATATATATATATATATATATATAAATGTATTTATTTCTTTATATCTGTATTCATACATCTATATAGTAAAAATGTGGCCGCGTGAACCTGTTTGAAGTTAAACTCGGGGTAGTTGCCCATAGTGAAAGCTTCAGATACGACGCTGTTGATCCTGGATAGCTTACATCCCTGCCACATGCCTAGTGTGAGGTGTTGTAGTACGTTACGGTATAACATGCACGTTAAGAAATATTATACACGCGTTGCGGCGTATTATAATTATATATAGTTAGTGTATTATACTATTTGTTTGTAGAATGATGATTTATTTAATTTATATATGATCTTTTATTTATAATCGTTATACAGTTAAGGTATATATATATAATTATATAAAATATGAAACATATGTACAGTATACATGATATACTTCACTGTACATAGAATCCCGCAATGTTCAATGTACATTGTACAATAGACCGGTTCGTTCGATTCAATTTTTAATCCTTCATATAAAATATAATACATATCTATATTTTAGTATAATATGTGTTAATAATTTTTATAAAAAAATAGTTACCTTTGGTCACGAAGCATTTAAAGTTTGAAATATAAATTATTATTTTAAGATAAAATCTATAATATTCCATGTATAATAGTAATGACACCATCTTATTATCTTTGATGTTTACAAATATTTAAATTAATATTCAATATTAATTATGTATTTGTATTATATTTAATGAATTAATATAATATATACCATTATTTATATTTATTATTAATATAATATCTATATTTCATGTTTATATCTACAAATTACAAATATTAATGTCTCCTAAAACTCGAGAAAATACACCATTTTACAAAGTATTTATTTCAAAATAATTCAAAAAAATAATTAATTTTTTAAAATTAATATATATAATTATACTTTACGTAAATTTGAGTGATCAGATTATATTGAATTGTGGATATAAGTTAGATATAACTAACATTTATACAAATATAATTAAAAAAATTAAAAAATATGTAAACTTATTTTGTATTTCATATTTCAAATAAAAATCCAAAAAAATTTAAAAATGATGTTAATTTTTTTTCTAAAAATAATTTTTAATTTTTTAATAATTAATTTGAATTGTATTATTATTATCTATAAATTATATATTTTAATTTTTTAAATTAAATTGTAATAATTTATTTATATTAAATTATACGATTTTTAGATATTTTTTTTGACTAAAATTATTTTATAAAATTTGGGCATCTAGATTGTTATGAACAATATTTGGTACTGTTAATACTACTTGTTATATATGTTTCTAGGATATATCCATAGTTGGCTTAAAAAAAATCATCCAATTTGATAAAAATTGAATAAAACTTATTTCTATATCTCCCCCATGTTAACTTTTGTATGTATTCAATGTTAAAATAAAAAGGTCTCGTGACATAACAATATTTAAGATAAAGGTCTAAAATTTTAAACACTTATTCATCATAGCATACATAATTGTCACAGATGTGAAGGTTTTTAAAATTGCGAAATTTTTTTTAGTACGAACCGGTCTATTGTGCAATGTATCTTAAAATGGCATACTATATACAATATAAATTAAGCTATATAAAATATCTCATGTACGTTATGGGATTTCTTAAACATTAATACAAATCTTGTATACTAAAGCTTTCCATGAATAATAAGGCGTATCATGTTTATTGGCATGTTATGTGCAATAAAATATATCATATATTAATAAGTCATATCATGATTAGTATTTCATATCATGATTAGTAAATCATATCAGAATGTACATTACAGTATATCTTATATGCTAATACATATCTTAGGGCACGTCATAAAGAGTAAGGCGTACCATGTATATCACAATTAGTAAGTATTGTAATGTAAATCTGAATCGCTAATAACCGAAATCTGATATTGCCTCATCCACGTATTGAAATATTCCGGGTCCAAATCTTTTACCGTCTTTATACAGTCCCTGATTGAATTTTAATTTCGTTTAGAAATTGTTAAATATATATATATATATGTTATAGAGTGAGTCATGATAGGTTTAGATTGTATAAGAGCGCCTCGACTGCGAACGTATATTGTAGCTATCGCAATCGGTATTCCATAAATACACTGCCACTATCCGATGCACTGGAGTGGAACGCGTTCAGTAAATATTGATTCGCGTTTATGTTATTTGTTTCATTCTGATTTTGGACACCAAACGTATAGTGTTAGTTATTTACTAACTAATATAGAATCGACGAACCCGCATACACGGTAAACTATTATTATTATATTATTGTTATTATTATTATTATTATTACATACTATCCTATATAGGTTGATACTGAATAAAGTTGATTAAAATAGAAACACAGTTGTTCTTTCTTCTGTGGATAACAGTACTACGTCTATACGGCGACCGTACAACATTGGTGACAGCGGCTACTATTATCTCAACTGTAGACAACCGTGTATCGACGCCACGAGAAACCCGGAAGGACAACTGATACCCGGTAAAGCAGACGCCACGAGAAACCCGGAAGTACCAATCGGTACCCGGTATCATACACAACGGTGTATCGACGCCACGAGAAACCCGGAAGGACAACTGGTACCCGGTAAAAGAAGACGCCACGAGAAACCCGGAAGGACAACTGATACCCGGTAAAGCAGACGCCACGAGAAACCCGGAAGTACCAATCGGTACCCGGTATCATACGTTAGTGTATTTATTGAGTGCATGATTGTGGTAGCTAAGTGCAATATACGTGGACTGTTTCAGTGACCTATTTAACATTTTTTTTTGCTTTTGTAACTAAAACTATCATGACCGAGGTAGATAAGGATACCAAACCTGTAGGGAGGCCACCTAAGAGGGATTCGAGTTACGTAAAATTGTCAAATTTTAGTGATGGCATAGATGTGAATGAGTGGATAAATATGGCGGATGAATGCGTAAGCTTATTAGGATTTAAAGGGGAGGAGGCAGCTGGATTTATACTTTACCACATACGGGGGGGCGCTAAGTTAGAATTGTCAATGCTAGGCGAGGCTCTATTAAGTAAGCAAGCGATATTTAAGGGTTTGAGGAATAGGTGTAAGCAGAAGAGGGCACGAGGGGAGAGGTTAAGAGTAATGGTAGAAAGGAGACAAGGGGAAGAGGAGAGCATTACTTCTTTTGCGGATGATATTTTAAGATTGGGAGTAGAGTTAAAGGAGGATGTGGATGGTTGGGAATCGTTGATGGTAGACACATTCAAAAGTAATGTATGGGATAGGAGTCTAAGGAGGGAGTTACTAGTGACTGGGGAGCTTAAGACATTCAGCCAGGTACGGGAGAGGGCACGACTGTTCGAGTCACTTAGGGAGGAGGGAAGTGGTGGATATGAGACTCGGGCGGTAAAGGTAGATAGAGTAGATAGTACAGATAGAGATGAAATTAAAAGGCTGGGGAATCATGTTAGAGAACTAGAGTATAGATTAAGGGAGAGTGGTGGTAGACAGGTAGAGAGACATGGGCAAGTAGGTAGACCGATGGTTAGATGTTATCGGTGTGGTGAGATAGGACATATTTCGAGATGGTGTAAAACGGCAACCCATTTAAATGGCAACCCATCTCAGTAGGTCAGGTTACGGGGATGGAGAATAGGTCGAATTCCTGGTTAATAGGCGGTTGTCCGCGAGCAGGGGTTAAGATTAGTGTAGGTACGAAAGTGAGGGTAGTACAGTTTTTAGTTGACACGGGAAGTCAGGTATCAATAATTCCATATAGAATAGTTAAGGAGTTAGGGCTGGAGGTAATAGAATCCCCACAGCTAAGGTTAAAGGCAGCTAATGGCATGGGAGTACATAATTATGGCAATGTCATGGTAGATATAGAGCTATGGGGAAAGGTATTAAAAGGAGTAGGATTGGTAGTTACGAAAACAGACGGTGTATGTATATTAGGGATGAATATTCTTGCAATGATCGAGTATAGTAACTGGGAATTAGGTAGTAATCAAGTAGTAGTTGAATGTGATAAGGGTCTAGATATACATATTGGTTGCGATATAAGAAGTAGAAGGAAGGGGATCAAAGGCCTGATTGATCGCTATCGGGACTTATTTGTGAGGAAAGGTAGTCAGTTAGGGTGTGCTAATGTAGAGACCCATAAAATATGGACAGTTGACGAAGTTCCAGTAGCTCAACCATATAGAAGGGTAGTACCGACGGAGGTTGGACCGGTAAAAATGCAAATAGAAGAATGGTGTAGAGATGGAGTTATAGTTAAGTCAAAGAGCGCATATGCCAGTCCTTTAGTAGTCGTAAAAAAAAGTAATGGGGATCTGAGACTTTGCGTAGACTATCGTAAATTAAATGCTAAAACTGTCAGGGATGCATATCCCTTCCCAAGGGTAGATGATTCATTGGAATCTTTAGAAGGTGCTAAAATATTTTCATGCTTTGACCTTAAATCAGCTTATACGCAAGTAAGATTAGATGTGAAACACCAACATAAAACGGCATTTAGTTCGCCATGGGGCCTATATGAATTCACTAGGATGCCATTCGGTTTGGTTAACGCACCCGCGACTTTCCAAAGAATCATGTCTAATTTATTTAGGGAGGAGATATTTAAGTTTATGGTGTGCTACCTAGATGATGTTGTGGTATATTCTAAAACATACGAAGAGCATGTAGAACATGTAGAGATAATATTGAAACGATTAGAAAAGGTGGGACTACGGCTTAATAGTAGTAAGTGTAAACTGTTTATGAGGGAGATTACATTCCTGGGTATGAATATTTCGGAAAATGGGATTAGGACTAATCAGGAGAAAACACGGGCTATTAGTGAGTGGCCTAGGCCAAGGAATTTAAAAGAATTAAGATCTTTTCTAGGAGTAGGGTCTTATTATAGGAAATTTATTAAGGGATATTCAACATTAGTGTCACCATTAACGTTATTAACTAAGTCTGGAGAGGGGAAGGGTAGGATTTCTAAGAGGAGAAGTAGGAGAATTAATTTAGAATGGAATGATGAGTGTGAGGTGGCCATGAAATCTTTAAAATCAAAGATTATAGAGGCACCGGTACTAAGTTTACCAAAATATGGGTTTCCCTTTATTTTAGAGACCGATGCCTCGGACGTTGGTCTGGGGGCCGTGTTAAGTCAGAGAATAGATGGTAAATTACGAACAATAGCATTCGCGAGTAGAACTCTTAGTACAGGGGAGAAAAATAAAGCTAATTACTCTTCAAAAAAACTAGAGTTTATAGCGATAGTTTGGGCAGTATCTGATAAATTCAGACATTATTTAATGGGATCCAAGTGCACTGTATATACGGATAATAGTGCTGTGGCGTATATATCAAGGAAAGGGGAGTTGACAGCATTAGAGCAAAGATGGGTAGCTCGATTGGCACCGTTTGACTTAGATATAAAGTATAGAGCAGGAAGCTTAAATCAAGTGGCCGACGCATTGTCTAGGAAACGAAGTAGTGAAGTAGAAGGGGAGGATATTATGATATTATATGAAGATGACCTAGAGGTTACTGAGGTTAAGGTAGTACAGGATATTAGTAAAGAAGAGTTAAGGAAATATCAGTTAGAAGAGAGAGACTTAAGTAAGATTATAGGGGAATTAGAGTCGGGACATCCGAAAGGACACTATAGAATAATAGATGGTATATTATACATGGGTAGAGAGAATGGTAATGATGTTCTAGTAGTGCCAAGGGTAATGATTAAAGAAATATTAGTAGGATTACATGATAAGAATGGGCATCAGGGGATAGACCGTACTGTATCTCTGATAAATAGTAGATATACATGGAAAGGTAGATATAAAGATGTAAAGGAATATATACTAAAGTGTGAAGTATGCCAGATATCGAAGCAAGGTAGAATACCTAGAGTAGAGATGGGATCACTAGTGGCATCTAGACCTCTAGAATTAGTATTTCTAGATTTTGTGGGATTAGATAAGGCTTCAGATGGAAGAGATAGCGTCTTGGTTATTACCGACGCATATACAAAATTAGCAAAGGCAGTACCCACTAGGAACCAATTGGCCGTAACAGTAGCAAAGATATTGATGAATGATTGGATTTTCTGCTATGGGATCCCATTAAGGATACATACGGACCAGGGGAGGAATTTCCAATCAGAAGTAGTTCGAGAGATTTGCAAATTATTTGGTATAAGACAAAGTAGGACAAGTCCCTATCATCCGGAGGGTAATGGTCAATGCGAGCGAATGAATAGGTCAATAATTACTATGTTAAGGACTCTTTGTAGCGAGGACAAAAGTCAATGGCCAATACATCTACCGAAATTAATTCATGCTTATAACTGCACTCCGCATAAAACCACAGGGTTTTCACCATTCTTTCTGATGTTTGGCCGGGAGGAAAATCTACCTGTAGACACACAGATGGGTTTAAGTAGGAGAAATGTAGAAAGTGATTGGGTTTGGGAGACTAGTAAAAAGATGGGTGAAATTAACCGGCGGGTTCTCAAATTACTAGGGGAAACTAATAGAGGTAAGGAGGAATCGAGGGATGATCTCGAAGTTGGGTGTGAGGTATTAGTAAAAAATAGAGTATTAGGCAGGCGGAAATTAGCGAATATTTGGGGCGATGTAAGTTGGACGGTAGAAGGTAAAGTAAGAGATACGTCTGCATATATGATAATGAGAGGGGGGTTAAAAAGGGTTGAGAATAGAAGGAATTTGAGAAAGGTGACATTTAAGTAGTGTAGTATGAAAATGTTGGGGCAACATTTTTTTTGTAGTAGGGGTGGATGTTATAGAGTGAGTCATGATAGGTTTAGATTGTATAAGAGCGCCTCGACTGCGAACGTATATTGTAGCTATCGCAATCGGTATTCCATAAATACACTGCCACTATCCGATGCACTGGAGTGGAACGCGTTCAGTAAATATTGATTCGCGTTTATGTTATTTGTTTCATTCTGATTTTGGACACCAAACGTATAGTGTCAGTTATTTACTAACTAATATAGAATCGACGAACCCGCATACACGGTAAACTATTATTATTATATTATTGTTATTATTATTATTATTATTACATACTATCCTATATAGGTTGATACTGAATAAAGTTGATTAAAATAGTAACACAGTTGTTCTTTCTTCTGTGGATAACAGTATTACGTCTATACGGCGACCGTACAACATATATATAATAATTATATAATTTTAAAATTGTAAAGTATAATTTAAAATATATATTATATTTAGTCATCACAATTAATAACATGTTTTTATTTTTGATATTATACGATGTAATATTTATATATATATTTATCTTCTAATAACATTATATTATATGAATAATATGGAGTGATTTTAATGAAAAACTTTAAAGAAAGATCCGTCATTGAATGTAAAAGTTCCGAAGCCTTCTTTACGTTCCATGTAGAAGTAGCCCTCGTAGCTGTTCCCATTGGACCACTGGTACTTGCCCTTACCGTGCCTTCTGTCGGTGTAGTAGGTACCCTGGTGATCAATAGGGTTAATAACATGGTGTATGTGTAAGTCATTTATAAAGAATAATGTATTAAATTAATCATTAATATAATAATTATTTATTAAATTAATAATTTATATAACTTATTCATTTATTAAATTATTATCATTCATCATGTTAATAACGATTTATTAATAATTATCAAGTTATGTAATATATATATATATATTATGTATTCATGTTAGATGCATAACATAACTATTTTATTGTATATCAATTTCATTGTTTCCTCAGCTAAAGTATATATAAAGGTAAATATATATGTATACGCGTCAATATATTATTTATTTTATTATTTGAAGTTCTATATATACACATTTTTGAGAGATCATTAATGAATTATTATATTGTCTAATAATCTTTCAATTCAATTCAAATAAATAAACGTGGAGCGAAAATGTTTAAAATGATACTACATTTTATATTTTAATAGCATTCAAATTTATAATGTATATTCCTATATATATATATATATATATATATATATATATATATATATGTATACTATTAGATAACATTGTATATTACTATATTAGACATAATGCCTCAATTGGAACTAGTAATATACACAGATGTAACCAGAATGTAGGTATATCGAGGTAATTATACAAACATATATTAATATATAGTATATATTATATACTACTATCAAAGATTTTCCGAAGGAAAGATATAACACTTATGTGATATCGTATAATTCGAATTTGTATACAAAATACCCCAGTTCCACCTATAGCGGGTTACTTTTAGGAACTATGTGTTGTTTATAATGTAAATTCGTATTTAACTATACACTTTTAAAATGTTAAATAATATGCTTAAAATTAATATTTATATGATGAAAACTAAGTGTTCATTACTAATATATAACAAACAAATATGATGTCTATGTTTTAAATGCTATAAGTATATATTTAGTAAGTAAAAGCTAATTTATATTGCATGTAATTTAATAGAGCAATGAAAACATTGTTGTATGCAAACAGAGCCGAACTTAAATCTATTTCAGTGATTTCGATACTACTGCTAGCAGCGGCAGGGGATATTACTAAATTACGTCGCATACATAGGGAGTGTTATATCTTTGCTTCGCAAAATCTTTGCTATTATAGTAGAAGACACCAGACGAAGAGGACGATCAAGAAATAATTGGATGCTGATATTAATCAATGGACATAAAAAAAAACTAGTGTATAATTAAGAAAGGTCGAAGATCGAGAATAATGGACAGGCTTCGTTCAACATGATCCCCCTACGAGTAACGAGTCACAGGAGTAAAAGCAAGTACTATTATTCTATATTGAACTATACTGTAACCCTGACCTCATATTTCTCGCCTGACTTCTTCCACTCGTGAACGCCGTGTCCATGCCTGAGGTCGTTGAGAAACTGACCTTGATATCGGCTACCATCCGCCCATGTCTGTAAAGTTGGTGTGTGTGTGTGTGGGTGTGTGAGTGTGGGTGTGAGTGTGTATATGTATGTGTGTGGGTGTGTGTGTGAGTGTGGGTGTGTGTATGCTTGTGTGTGAGCTTGTGTGTATATATACGTATACTTCAGAATCATTATACTGCGTAAATATATCGTGAGGTAATGGTATACTATATTGCATGTAATATTTAGCATAACATATATGTTAATTATGTTCTAGATTATGTTCTAGATTGAAACTGCACATAATAAAATAATAATCATATAATGGTCATATTTAGCTCTCTTAATAGTAGTAAGTGTTTATAATACATATACTTAGTAGTGGCTATAGAAGTGTATTAGCCACTGTGAAGATATATAAGATTATTATCTTATATAATCTAGTATATAAAGGTTATATTAGTTATGAAATATATAAGTTATATTGGTGTCAATAGTATTGTGTGCACTAATCTTATTTAGGCAAATAGTGCTAGTAAACACTAGATCTATGTATGGTAATAGTGATAATATACTACTTATACTATTAAACATTATATATATATTAATACTAATGTATCTAGTATACACTATTTATACTTAGCTAGTTTACACTTATACTACTTAGTATATGCTAGTTATAAATGAGCTTATCGTACTAATAAACATTGGTCATATTGATTCTAATGGAACTAATAATGTTAGAATACACTAGATTTATTTGTGCTAATAGTGTAAGAATATACTAGTTGTAATAGAGCTAATACTGCCAGAATACACTAGTTTTAATAGAGTTAATAGTGCCAGAATACACTATATAAAATGATGCTATCGGTGCTAATATATAATAGATCTACTCTTCCTGAATGTGTTAATGTATAATATTATAAACGATATCTAATGGTGCTAATAGACCATAAAGTGCTAATAGGGTTAATGGTGCTAATAGGGCTAACCTGAACCCCGTGTCCGTTCCTCTTATCGTTGATGTACTGTCCCTCGTAGCAACCCCCGTCCGGCCAGGTGAATCTACCGCGACCTTGCTTCTCGCCCGTAGGTCGTACGTGACCTTCGTAGCAGCTACCCGTAAGGAATGTCTGACTCACCAGCGCTCCCTCATCATCGCTATCCACCACCTCCGCCTCCTCATCATCGCCGTTGTCACGGTTACTAGTATCCTCTACGGCTGAGATGAGACGAGGTAACAGGTCAGCCTGCGACATTATGCTCTCTCGGTCGTAACCACCGCTACCATTGTTGACACTTCCACCGCCACCGCATTGTGACATAGCTGTCAGTGGTGTCTAGTCTGTCTGTGTGTATGGGTGTGGGTATGTGTATAGGTGTGTGTATGTGTATAGGTGTGTGAGTGTAAGTTTTACTTATATATTATTTTATCATTTATTTATTTATGTATTATTATTTTGCTAATACATAAATGAGAACTATCTTTGTTATATTTGTGTATAAATAAATCATCTATCCATCTATTATTATTATTATTATTATCAGATGTAGGTACAAGTACCTGGGTAATTGTAGAAGCATTGCTGCTTGTCGAGACAATTACCCTTAATTTAACTTGTTGACAGATATCAAATAATTTAATTCCATTATATAAATATAATGGAATGTGAATATTGTGGAATATAAAATATATATAATAATAATAAGGTTGACTTCCTGTTTACACTAAGATAAATATAATATGATAAAATTGTGATATCTGTCAATTCGTTATTGATTAATTCATCATTTAATAATTAAATAAACTATAAAATAAAAGATAAAAATAAATAAAATTAGTGTAGGTATAAAAAAATAAAAATACAAAAACATCATTAAAATAATTTAAATTTCGATACTAAATAATAATACGAATATAATAAATAAAAAGATGAGGAAATCTATCTATCTATCTATCTATCTATGTGTGTATGTGTGTTTTCGTAGATCAAGGGTGGGATTTATGTAGCAGGAAAGTTGGTTAGTTGAATAGGAGGATAGTAGAGTGATATAATCTGTAGATATAACGGTAGCTTGTACGTCTGTCCTATGTTCAGAGCTACACACATCACGGCCTATATATGTGTCTGTGAAAATGTAAGGTAATGTAAATATGAACAATCCTATTTACCTATATCTACATATACATACATATATATAGTAATATCAACAACATATTTATGTATATTATAAAATGAAACTAATAAGGTAGTGATACCAATAGATGTATATTATAACTAAACATCCTTAACATTATGAGTTATCAGACTTTATAATTTGCACTGATATCTATATCTATATCTATAATCAAGCATTATGTTGGGTGTGTCATTATCATTCTGATACTTTATTAAATATATATATTTATAAATATATTTATATATAATTAAATATTAATAATTATTGAATCAAATATTGCATTTATATATATTTCTATAAATAGTCTACATCATGAATTGTAAAGGATATACCAAAGATTTTCCAAAGGAAAGATATTGCACTTGTGTATATTTGTGTAACCTAATAATTCGATATGGCCATCTAGCGATATTAGTCAGATATTAAGAATTTTCTATATGTATTGTAATTTCTTAATTTCTTAATTAAAATACACATGTTATAATATTTCATATACTATTTCGCCATCTAGTGTTAATGGTCAGATTCATTTTAAATTTACATTTTTAAAGGTACTAGAGATAGATATCGGGATATATATGGGAGTGCAATATCTTTACTTTGGAAAATCTTTGGATATACTATACTCACTAATTACATACGTATATATATATATATATATATATACGATCACTAGTTTTGTAAATTATTGAGTATATATATACATGATGAAAGCCGATCAATTACTAACATGTAATACATTAACATATAGCGAGTTATCAAAATGTATAAAAATAAACCTTAAATATTTAAATGTACTCTATTTACACATAATTCATCTATTTGTATTAAATGACAGTGTATAATCACATATTTATAATAAAGATATAATGTATAATTACTATTATAAATATAGATTATATTATTAAATATATAATTATTATGACAAGAAAAAACTAAACTAAAAAGATCAAGTATACATTTACTAATGAGTACCTATTTTATTAGAGTAACACCAAAACGGAGGGTTACTATATAAGTATCAATGTAATAAAATAAACTCGACTGGTATTACTATAATAAATATATTGTACAACTCAAATAGATCTAAGCTTATAATACAAAGTACACGGTAAGTGTATTAACTCTTTATTAATAGAAAGGTTATATTAAATTCAAAATTTCATTTTTATATAAAAGTTTCTAACAATTGTACACTATTAGTAATAGTATACAATATACTGTATATTACATTTGTGATTACTTACAAGACCTCCTATAACCTAGTGGTTATAGGAGGTCTTGTTACTTATAAGTTCATATATAATATATTTCATAATATTTATATAATATATATATATATATATATATATATATATATATACATGATGAATATATTGAATATAATATGTATCTTGTAGTTGAATATAATATTCAAATAAAAGAATATATAATATTTGAAAAACAGTATATAATGTATACTATACATACAATAACAAAGTTTTATTATAATCCGAGGATTATAAAGGATTATGATTATTTAATATTTTATTACATTATAAATTATAATAATTATAAATAACTATTTATTAATTATTCAAATTTTTAATAAATATCAACATAATCATTATGATAGATTATTTTAATACTCCTAACTTAGGAGTCCTAAAGTGTTTATATTTAGTGATACTAATTATATTTCTATAATTTAATCATAATCATTATCACGATTATGTCATCATAATGTATGATTATGATAGTTATTATCCTTGTAGATATATTCATTAAATATTTAATAATATTATTATTAATAATCAAAATATAGAGAATAGTGATTAACTTAGTCAGTGATTAAGTAACACTGTTATATTGATATATTATAACTATAATAAAGAATATATTGTTAATATAATATTAAATTAACACATTTAAAATATGATTTTAACGGTAATCGATTATATAAATATTACAATTTAGAATATATACTAGTTTAAGTGGCATTTAATAGATATAAAATCTAAAATACATATTACAATATATATAAATATGTATATCGTTTTAATACAACCGAAATAAAATAATAGTAGTTAATATTATTAACAAATTATAACTTTTTTAAACTTGATCTTACGCTTGTGTAGTAGTTTTATATAGCATTATATTTTCTAATATTATGATTTCTAAATTTGAAATAATAAGTTCAGGAATTTGCTTGACAACAAGGTAAATAAACAAGTGCTTTACTTTATTGATTCACTAGGATTATTACAAAGATATTGACATAGTGCTAGAGAGAATTCTATCCAGCTCTGAGTGAAATGGATAGCTATATAGATTTGTATTTTACTAATTTAGGTAAACTATAAATCTATAGCTATATAGTATATAGATCTATCATAAACAATAATCATATATATATATATATATATATAGATTTAATGATACTGAATTTGGTACTCTAAATCAATATTAGAATGTTAATTCACTAATAATATATATATATATATATATATATGATATATTATATCTGTGGAAATAATTTATATTATTTTGTAATATTTTTAGATATATTATCAAACATTAATAACTATAAATTATTAATATGGTATTTTACAAAATGATTATATAAATATAATGTATAAAATATATTGTATATACCATATTTGCATACAATTAAAAATCTAAATTTTCTTTAATATTTATACACTATTTATATGATAAAATGTGTATTTATTATATATAAATTTATATTATTTAATATATAATTGTTATATAAGTTAAATATATAATATATATATATATATATACATATATATATATATATATATATATATATAGATTTAATATATTTGTAGATATATTTTATGATACATATGAGTTTATAGTAATTAATTAACTGTGATTGTGTATATATATATATATATATATATATATTATTATTATTATTATTATTATTATCAGATTTAGGTACAAGTACCTGGGTAATTGTAGTATTCTTTATATATATATATATATATATATATATATATATTTATATATTTATAAAGAATATTAGCCCTATATTTGTGTATATGGTCTACAGAATAGAGAACGAAGTGAGTTCATTCTCTGTAGTCTACAGAAAAATTAATATCATGTATTATTTCTAAATATAAAATAAATTCTATATTTCATGGATTTATTTAATAGGTGAATTTTTATAATGTGGATAATATTTTATACCTATGGAATATTATAATAAAGTACATAGGTAATAAGTCAATTGCTTATATTATTAATTAACTAGTGATTTCAATAATACAAATTTATTATATTATGATT
Organism: Osedax fenrisi; assembly: GCA_964019155.1. Lineage (NCBI taxonomy): Eukaryota > Metazoa > Annelida > Polychaeta > Sabellida > Siboglinidae > Osedax > Osedax fenrisi. Next base: position 52,430,169 of record OZ025243.1, read on the forward strand.
TTTATTTCTATATTATATAAAAAATAGGACTGCTAATGCATATTTCGTGAAACTTTTATTTGCGTATTGCATCATGGTCCAGAAATACAAATTTGAAATTGATACAAAATTAATGCAAAAACATGTTTTTAAATCAATGAAAAATATGATTAAACATATGATTTAATTCATAATAAGATATAATACACATTATATTAATTGGAATATATACATAAATAATATAAAAAACATCGTTCAATTCTAACCTAATTTATAAATAAATCCATATTTTTAATAAAATATTTATATAAAAATATGAATGCATTTTTATTTGACAGATAAATAAATATCCTTGATATCTTTGATTGAAAGATTTAAATCATTAAATTATAATTAAACATACCACTTAGAAGTATAAAGCTAAGAGTACAACAAGTAACCATTACAGAGATAGTGAGCGGACAATGTCATGTCCTTGTGCATATTTATAAAATAAATTAATAATAAATTCTTATTATACTACAATTAAAATAAATATAGTAATAAATTAATTGAAATAACATAATTATAACTAAAATATAATTGAAATTATTAATGTAATACTAAATAAGTAAGAATATTAATACAAAATTATTATTAACTATTTATTGTAAAATTCAACAACGAAATAAAATATAAAATTTTATATATTTATAAATATTTATTAGATATATAATATATAGGATATATAAATTAAATATTTAAATATTTATTAGTGAAAATATTGTAATCATATATAAGAATGCATAACTTTTAATAGATTTTAATAAAAAATCACTTATATTTAAAATATTTAAAACAAATAATAACTGATATAATATTTCAAACTGGTAGATAATAAAACTCACCGATAATGACGATCATAAAACGAGCGATAAGGGATTAGTTACACGAGAATATCTTCAAATCCGAGACAAAATAATACGCACAAATAAATAACCTATAATGATAATACTCTGTGTTATCTGATGCACACACACATTACTATCGTACGATGTATCACAATGTTTAGGCCAGGGTTTCACGACTGCCTATGTCTGCGTCGCTTGCCTTACTATTCAACGAGTCACAACTGCAAGGGGAACATTAGGATTACTGTTAGCGTCGCATTGTAATTTAAATTATATATATATATATACTTCGCCGTATAGTATAAATATATACATATATAAATATATATATATATATATATATATATATAAATTTACATATTTTATTTTGTTGTTGAATTTTACATTAAATTGTTAATAATAATTTTGTATTAATATTCTTACTTATTAAGTATTACATTAATAATTTCAATTATATTTCAGTTATAATTATGCTATTTAAATTAATGTAACTTTTTTTATTTTAATTATGTTTATAATAAGAATTTCTCATTAATTAATTTATATATATATATATATATATATATAAGTTTACATATTATAAATATTACAATAATAGTTATATACGGATAATATAAAAAGAAGAAACTTAACTAACAATTTTTGATGTTTGAGAATCTCTTTTTTAGAGACCGAAGGACGTATTTCATTGGCCGCTTTGATCATGTGATCGCGTATTATTTCCAGTTTTAGATTCGGTTTCGTAACTTCGCCGCCTTCTTTTCGAATATTCTACAAATGTCCATAAATAGATTAAGTATTATAACTTCATTACTGATTATCGTAGTGGTATCCTGCATTATGAACCAATATTAATAACAATTCATGATGTGTTCATAGCATTACATTATTGGAGGTTAATTAAAATACGTAGTTTATCGTGCAATACGTTCAGTTAGGATGGAATTCGGTGTTATGAATGAATCGTACATTAACAATGTATCAGACAAATAGAAGATTTTGTACTAAGTATATATATATATATATATATATATATATATAGACTCAATGTGATTAAGGAAAGGAAAGATGAGTATTTATATGATTATATATAATAGATGAATGATATGAAAGATGTACCGAGATACTTAGTTAATAATGCACAATGAATTATAATCCATTACACCGAGATGGGAATACGTTCTTTGTAGATATTTAATTAGCATTTAGCAGCGACTTTCCATGATAAGATATATTCATAAATGTTTCTAGGTGAAGGGTAGGCTAAGAGATATCTATTACAATTACGTTTAAATAATATTTACTATAAATATATCGTCATCTTTTTTTAATGATTATTAGAATTTTATTTTGTAGAATTTTTATTTTCATAACCTATTAATTTTAATTATAACAATGAGTAATATATAATAATTATTATTCAGTTATTTAATCAAAGATATATTATATTAAAAAGTATCATAATTCATATAGTTGAGTTATATAATATGTATAATTAACTTATATTATTAACATCAACATTTATTAATATATTATATAGAGATTTATATCTAATGAATACTTTTTATATATTTATGTTCCTTTAATAAATAGTGATTCGTTTATAAAATAACGTTATCACCATCAATTATTTAGAGAAAATCAATTTTGATAAATATATACAATTATTTAATTTAAAATTAAAAATAATTATTTTTTAAATTTGATATTAAATAAACCAGTGTATTTGTTGTTTACTCACGGATGACTACAAGTAAATGTAGAGACATAGTTAATAGTTACTCTAGAAATTAGTTAGTATAACAATGGATAAGTGAAAATAAGCTGAACTTTAAGGGGTTATCCTGGTACCAGTATTGCAGGAAATGTTTGCTAGAAAGTGATTTTCTAGCAAGTTGTAGTGGGATACTCTCTTTAAAGTTACTATATTTCCGTCAAGTTGCCGGAAAGTAAGAGGGTATCCAATACAATTATAGTCAACTTGCTAGAAAATCACTTTCTAGCAAACATTTCTGGAAATACTGGTAGTGGGATGTGACCCTCTTAAAGGCACCTCAACAACTATAGGATAGTGTATAGACAGACTTCTTTAGATAAGTTAAGCAATACCCCATGACAACAGGTGACAACCTCTTTATCTTTAATTCGGTCCATAACGGAAGCTGGCATGTCATCACTGATACCGTCCTGTACAGCCCTTATGTAGATGTATTTGTTCATCTGTTCGGTAGGCTCTGTATCTGTCAACATATGCAGGTGTGTGTGTTAGTCATATACAATAATCATATCAATATCGAATATATACAAGTTTTAAAATATCATTATCGACCAATTTAGGACCGAGTTAGTAAGATCGACAAGTTAAATATCTTATGTTTTGTTTGATAACCGATTTATACTATGCACAGAGTAGTTAAATAATTAATACAAAATGTTATAAAAAGTAAAGAAAGTATATACGTATATATTTATATATATATATGTATATATATGTGTGTATATGAATTTCATTAATTATACATGGGGTTATTAATTAATATTAATGTGCGCTCTGAACTAGACTTTAATCTGTTATCTATAAATAATGTGTGGCGTGTTACATCCTTACAGCAGTCAAACATGACATCATCGTATAGGCTAAGGCTAACAAAACCTTTGCGGTCAGTACCTAGCTGTAGAGGTTCCTGCTGTAGAGCGAGAGCTTCGTGTATGCTCTCCAGCTGAGCGTTGTACAGCACTGCCTTCAGGTCTGCACCACTGAAACCTTTACATCTGTAGGGGGTGGGGGGTAGGCGTGTGTGTGTACTTGTGTGTATATATGTATATGTGTATATATAATATATACTATATTATATATATATTAGCTAAACTCTCTTTCTATCTCTATGTATATAAGGTTAAGATGTAGTCTCTCACTCTATACCTCTACTATGCAAATATCTAGTGCCTCTAAACAATTGAGATCAGTCATAAAAGAAGTTAGTTTAATGAATACAATAAAGTCCTTAAAAAGCATTCGGAATTAGAAACCACAAATTATTATATATATATATTATTAAATAGAATTAAAATGAAACGAGGAAATATTATCATATTCATATTAAAATAGGTAGTTATCAATATAGAATTTAATATTGATGTTAAGATCGTGTGATTATTTAATTAGATATTGTTATATATTAATTCAATTAGTGAATTAGTGTATACATTAATTCGGATGTATATTTATTAAATATAATAGGATTAATTACTAACAAAATTAAAATATTCATGACAAAATAGTGTGATATTATATTAATTTAATATGTATCTAAAATTATAATTTAAATCATTAACTGTAATAATAGTTATATACTATATGTTTTATATTTGTTTAGTATGTAAATAATATTAACTATTCTGTTTTAAAGAATAAAAAATTCATAATTCTGTTCAGAATGTAACATATGATAAATGATATGTAACTTGATATTAAGGACATTAATTATACCATACTTTAATCAGCACTACAATGATACTAGAAAATACTATAAATACATAGTAAAGATAGTAATAACATGCTAGCTATTTCCGATAGATCGACCTCAGCGCTGAGTTTCATGTCAGAGGTCATGTGACTAAGTATCTGCAGTCTCTCCTCCTGTGTATCGGGAGTGGCATGTGTGATGAGGCGTGAATAGTGGAGGGGGCATTAATCATGTTGAGATGAATCTATATCAGACTAGGCCATCGATGTAAAGAAAGTGGATAAGCAATTGATACATGAAGTAAATGTAAAAGATAGATATATATATATATATGCGAATGGCGCTTTTATCGATAACGTAAAAAATGGCATCAGCGATTTTGATTATATTATTAGTATATATAGGTAAAATAGTAGGATTTTTGTCGAAATAGGTATACATGATTTCTATCTGTATCTATGAATTTAGATTATAAAGGTCAATACACTAACATGGTATCTTCAATTAAAACACATTTAAATACCAACATTATGAGGAATGTTGATATGTTATATTTGTTATATATAAATATTATTTTTAGTAAGGATAGTATATTAAAAGTGATTGCAATTATCAATATAAATAAATAATAATAATTTTAAATTTAGTAGTAGGTTTCAACTATATCTCCATATACTACATTCAATTGCTTATCCACATTCTTTATATCTTTGGGGTAGGCATACAAATCTAAACAAATATTCAGTTTCATTTCATTATCTCACACTTTTATAGTAATAATAATTCTTAATCGGTATTAGTAAATAAGTCATAGACAATTCCTCCTCTATTTGTAGTTATTCTTATTGTTAATAGGCTTCGTATATTAGAAGTGCTTGTAACCGATACATCATGCTTCATTATTTGTTGATTTATAATTTCAAATATATATATATATATATCTTACATACAATATACTAAATAATAATAACAATAATTTTTTAATAAATATATTATCAATTAATTTATTTTCATGAGCCATTTTTACAAAGCCGATGAGATAGGTGCTGCGCCTAGTGGCAGGGGGGGACATTACTACTAAACCTCGTTAGGCATCTGACAGTGTATGAGTTTATCAAAGCGTCCGGGTCTTAGTAGGGCGCGGTCTATTAGGTCTGGGCGGTTGGTAGCCGCTATCACGTAGACACCTAGAGGGGGGGTCAATAGAGGTCATTATCATTATTAAAATTGTTTATATACTAAATAAAATATAGATATTTTGTATGAGTCATATAAATTAAACAAATTCAAATTTAAACGAAAATCACAAGTTATTCAAAGCACGAGGTTCTACTAATATAGAATTAAACTTTGTGGTATATTATGCTAGTATTATACATTACAGAATTTAATACGTATTTTTACATTCAAAAAAGCCTTGTGATTTTCATTTGAAAAATATCGCAGTTCTTGACATATTTGAACTTACACAGCATTTAGAAAATATTTATTGAGAGCGATATGCCGATAAATAATAGAATCACTATAATCCGTAAACATACGATAACTATATCTAGTCCTGAGTGATAAAGACATTATTAATAATGATGAAACCATCAATAATATATTATAATTTAACGTTAATGAAATAATACATTTACAGTAGAGATATTTCAATTAATAGTAAACATTATAAATATATATATATATATATATACACCTATATTAACTTAATATATAAATATATATGATAATCCGAAATAGTTTCCTTTAATAGTAGTCTAATTATAAGCAGATCCAGATGTAGTAGTAGTAGTAGTAGTAGTTACTAGTAGAGATAGCTACTACTGCTGCCGTTACCTTTCAGTGACTCCACTCCGTCCAGTTCAGTGAGAAACTGATTGACCACTCTATCCGTAACACCGGTGCTGTCGTGACCCCGTCTGTAGTGTGAGTAGTACAGGTTAACAGCTATAGGGGGACATACTAGTGGTCGTCATCGGTAACAGTGGTATTGCCTAATGTAAGCGCAGTGATTTTGATTAAATTCACGCGAAATAAAAATGTTTATTTAAATTTCGTATACATTCAATTTTAATTACAGAAAATTAATGTTTATATTTTACAGTAAGTTATAAAAAATCGAAAGGGGGGATGCTGCCGTTCATCTAAACAAAGCTATTTTAGCCCTATCTAAAAACGGTAATGATACATAAGTAATGCAGATAATTACATAATTTGTTGTTTATTCAATAGAAATTTCCTCCATCATATAGGATATTTCTTTATATAAATGTAGTTAATATAAAATAGTGTACAAAAATAGTCTCAATTAGTTAAATATTAATTTTTTATTGTTTTTCATAAAAGTGCAAGTTTATCATAATTTATTTAAATAATATAAAATATAGCAATAAATCCAACAGGATTTATATAGATGTATATGTTGTAGATGTATACATTTATAATAACAATTTCAGATAAAAATAATAAAAATCAAAAAAGTAGTAAGCATTTACATGTGGTTACTAAGTGAAAAAGTAAAAACTTGAGAAAATGACATTCAAAGTTAAATATATAAAACTTAAGTAAATATAATAAATACAATTTCCTATCAATTTCACATAATTATTATATCAATTACATTCATAAAACACTTTATATTGATATAAATACAAAAATATAATTTGAGAAATTTTACAAATTTATAAATAAGATATTAAATCATATTAAAATCATGGAAAATATATGTAATACAATTTTGTTGTTAAAATAAAAATATTAATCATATTTTAACTTGCGCCTCATAAGTTTACGACACTATGGCATAGTGAGTGTGGCTTAGTTATAAAGTAGAGATCACCGCACACGACTATTGTAGGGGGAGGCACTAACTTTGGGGCTAGGGCGTCAAATTCATCAAAGAACAGGATGCAAGGTTTAGCTGCACTAGCCCTGTTGGTGACACATTATTAGTGGTAGAATGCAGAACAGTGAGATACGAGGGTAATAACAGGGGTGGTAAGGGGTGCTAATGCAAGAGTACATGGATAGAGGGAGGTAGATTTATATGATATCAACGAAGTAATTGTAATAATTTGTATAATATTTATAATCAATTTATATAATATTACAAATTTATATATAAGTTATATAATATAAATACATATGATTAATACTACTACATTACCAATATACACATACACACACGCACACATACACACACACACACGCACACACATACTCACATACTCACACAGACACATACACACACACACACAGACACATACACACACACACACAGACACACACACAGACATGTGTTAACCTCTGAAATGTATCCCTGACTGCTTGTTCACTGGCCCCTATGTACTTATTCAATAGTTCTGGACCCTGTATGTGTGTTAGTAGTATTCGTAGTAATACATTTAACTCATAACATTATCAGTATATTAATGTGTCTTAATATATAACATGTAATGCGTATTAATAAGATGAAGTAATGAAATAATTAAATTAATTAACTCCGAATTCTAAATTTATTTAATCACAAATTAGTAGTTAAGATCACTATATTATGTAACATTACATCATACGCAGTATTATATAATATTGATTTATATAACTAATATATATCTCAACCAATCATCTGATGGGTGTTGGGGATTTTATGAGAATAGGTGTAATTCATTAGTATAATAATCAGAATACAAGTTACAAAAATTACTAAATTATTAAATTAAAGATTAAATTAAATTAAATTAAGATTAAATTAAAGATTATATAAATTAAATTAAATTAAAGATTATATAAATTCATAAGCATCATGCGGTGATGATGATGATATGAACAATAGCTCCGTTTAGTGTCATCAAAGGTTGGTTTCATAGGGCTGAAGTATGCCGTATATTATTTAATTATACCAGCAGGTGATCGCATTGAAGAGTATAGGATTGAAGCTTGAATACTCCATTTGGCTCCAATAATACAATACATGTTGTACATAGTGTAACCCGCTAGTTTACATCACACTGTTGGAGCAATAGGGGGGCGGGGCAGGGGGCGTGGTTAAGGCTGACCTTGATCTGTATGAAGTTCAGGTGTGCGTGGTCAGCTATAGCTTTAGCCAGTAGGGTCTTGCCCGTACCAGATGCCCCGTATAGTAGGACTCCTGACTTCAAGCGTATCGGGCAGTTGTCGTAGAGTTTAGGGTACTGGGGGGAGGGGCGAGGTTAAGGGAGGTTAGGGTTATAAGCATTTAGTAGAGGGTATTGAGGGTGTAGGAATAGAGGTAATAGAGGGTACTGGGGGCGGGTATGGTGTGGGGTTGTAGAGTTTAGGATACTTGGATGCAGTGCAAAGTTAGTGATTTAATAATAGATAATGGAGGGTGGATTGATGGATAGGGGGTTAGAGGGTGTATAGATGAGGGTAATGGGGGTAAGGGGCAGAGGTAAAGGATCTATATAATAAGGTACTCGTAGGGGTTTGATTATAGATGTTATAGAGTAGAGGGGACAGGTGTGGTGGGGTTAGAGGTTATATAATAGAGAATACTGGTGTAGGGGTAGAGGTATTATTATTATATTGTTATCCATGGTTATATAGATTTATTTGTTATCTACTAATTTGTTATCATATTGTTATCTCTTGATCTACATCGATATGTATTACATTGTATCAAGGACAGGACATGGTATACTTATGAATATAATTGTGATATTTGTTGTTACGGTTGAGTGATTTAAAGTTTTCATCGATTACAGGGATTACAGTTATTGATTTACAAATCATTAGAAATACCTACTTACTTTGTAAACAATCACTGAATGAGAATCGGTGAAAAGTATATATTTCAGTGTACTAAATACATAATGTAACAGAAAACAGAGTGACCATCACAGCAGATGGAGGACATATGTCCTATACTAGGGCGTATTACATAAATAATTCATTTGAAAAGCATCGATATCACTCCTATATAAATATATCATTCTAAAATAATGTATAATTAATGTATTACTTAAATATAGTGTAATGAGTATATTTACATTAGGCATTATTATATGTTATATGTAAGCATTGCGTTTCCCCATATGATGTTGAACACATGATCTGCCAAGAGATTATAATAATAATAATAATAATTATTAGAAGAATTACATTTTTTTCTTCTGTTAAATTACAATGATATTTATATAATGTTTTCTTCTAAAGGGCTTCAAAATAAGATGACTATTTGCTGTTGTCATTGCCCATAACTATGCACATGTAGTTTAGCGATGGATTTATAATAACAGCCGAAACATAACACTGAGATAGTAAACCTTCGTGGGCCAAACTATTATTTCCTCTAGGGTTTGTTTGACCTCCTCATGACCCCCGATGTGCTGCCACCTGGTGTTAACGGTTGGTGTGTTCAGATGCACCGAATGCAGACTGGACGGCTTGTGATTCTCTAATGCGGACGTAAAGCTTGCGTCCTCCAATATTGTTTCTGGGGGAGAAGAGTATTTTGTATTAAACGTTCATATTCCATGCAATTCACATTCATTTAAAACTGAATATAAATCAAGAAATAGATATGCTATAAATTGGATGCTGGACCAGGATTGCTGGTGTGGTATATATAAATATGTATATGTATAAGTCAATTCTATATATATATATATATATATATATATATATATGTATAGAATTGACTTATACAAATGTTAACTATTTGAATATTAATTTGAAATCCTTTCGTAATAAAAAATATATTACAACATTATTATATTTTATTTTTATATACATATATATTATATCATTATAAATAAAAAACTTCTAATAAATTAATATCAATATTATTATATATATAAATATAGATATAATATGGTAAAGCGTAGTATTACGAGATATTGTATAGATTAGAAAGCCAGCCACCCCTAACGTATAGACTATACACACAAACCACTTAACTCGCACACACAACCCGTGAGGTCACCTGACTAACTATTCGGAGCGGAGAGGTTAGCGTGAACAGCCTTCGCTACCAGCGCGACCAGATCTTGAGCCTCGTAACCTTGAGTGACCTTGGCGACCCTGGCGAGGTCGGCGTCCAGCGATAACGACCTCTCGTCCACGATAGCCCTGAGCATCTGTTTCCTCTGATTCTGTGGGATAGGTGGTAGGTGAGATAGGTAAGCATCACTCCCTTATAGGCCGTTCACATCAACTCCGTTTTTACCTCCGATCCGATAATTAGCTCCGAAAAGTATTTAGCTCCGGTAAATAGCTCCGAAAAATAGATAAAATAGCTCCGTTTTATGGGATGTTGAAGAATTATTTTAGCTCCGGTAAAATCTCAACATGTTGAGTTTTTACCGGAGCTAAAAATTTACGGAGGTATTTTATATCAATTATAATAAAACAATATAATAAAGAATTGCATTGTGGGATTTAAATTTTAAAATATTGTATTCAATTTTTATTTTATATTATATATAGTTAAATAATTTATAATTCTTTCGTAACTTTTGGATTCTATTTTAGATATAGACAAACATATAGACTTACTAAGGATAATAAACATCGTAATATGTAGATAGGTTTAGTAATTCGAAATATAAAAGACGTATAATAATCAAAATAAATGAGGCCGTAAATATATATTCACTTAATATTAATAAGTATAACATAATATATATATATATACATAATGTTATTAATTAATCAAATTACTCAAGCATGATACAACTTGAAAATATCATAATTTGTATGACCTAATTATATAGGTGTATATTTAACTGCACGATATGCGTATTGCTTGGGTTATATATTTCAATTAAAATTAGTATCTATGATCTATATGTAGATTTGAGTGACACATATGATGTGTCACTCAAATCTACATATAGATCATAGATACTAATTTTAATTGAAATATATAACCGATTAAATGATGTGATATCATATATAATATTGTACATTATTAGAGATAAGATATATATCGATCAAATTTACTGCTGGCAATATAATTTGATAGAATTATATAGAATGATCAATTATATTTTGTAAGATAGTATAAATATACATGATTAAATATAATGTATAATCACTGAATACTGATATTGGATTATAATAATGAAATATTATCATAATAATTATGTATAGAATATAATTATAAAATTAATATTAAAATCCTTTGATGTGTTATAAATTAATTATAATTCTATTTACATAATAAATATGCCAAAACAGCACTTTTAAACTCATATTATGAATATAATATACATTTTTGTAATTTGTTAACTCGACACGTATTATTAATTAATTAATATTACATATATTATGATAAATCTATTCGCATGCATATTATGCTTTAATGTAAGTTACAATATTTATTAACAAAGATTTCGAATTTTGTAAACAAATTAATATAATAATAAATTTGAAAATTAATAAATACAATTATTTTGTCGGAGCTAATTTCGGAGTTAATTTTTCGGAGTCAATGTGACGCCGACTACAGAATTAAATTTACGGAGCTAAAAATCGGATCTAAAAATCGGAGCATAAATCGGAGTTAAAATAAAACGGAGTTGATGTGAACGGCCTATTAGAGTGTAGTTATTGTAGTAGGACAGATGGACGGTTGTCAGGTGATACATTACAGAGATACAACGGTAGACTGTTATCTGTCCTACTTTCCGTGCTACAAACACTACTACCTTAAGATATCGTTAGTGTTATGCTTGCATCAATGCCGCGAATATATGTGTAGGGGGCATTGGGAATTATACCACACATTATAATGTCCTATGTATTATGCAGTAATAGTTTTCTTACAGTACGTTGTGTTCTATTTAGTTATCTCTTTAGCTTTTCGTACGATATCTGAACTATTTCAATCATTACAATAAGATGCATACAGATGATGGGGTAGATCAGACATGTCTGAATCACTTTGTATCTCTAGCTTATTAAAAATAATGGAAAATAAGAGAAGTCTAGTGGTATATAGAAGTGGACAACTGGTATATAAAGTGGACAACTGGTATATAGAAGTGGACAACTGGTATATAAAGTGGACAACTGGTATATAGAAGTGGACTACTGGTATATAAAAGTGGAAAATGGTATATAAAGTGGACAACTGGTATATAGAAATGGTCATATTTGTATAATGATATATAAATGTGGACACTTGATATATTAATATATATTATATCAAGTAATATATATGGTATATAAAAGTTATATAGTGGTATTTATAGTGATGTAATAGATAATATAAAAGAGGACTAGCGGATAATATAAGTGGTATTAGGTAAGTGGACGAGTGGATAACACACAGAGAGAGCGAGCGAGATGGGTAACCAGTGTCGGGGGTTTAAGCTGGTATGTTTCGTGGAAGAAGTGTGTATTGATGTTGGGATGTAGGGAGGCTGCGCTGTTGCTTGTAGCTATTAAGCAGATGTGAGTGTTGCCCGTCTCCTTGAACGCATCTTTGATAACTGTGTTATGTAATGGGGTGTTATGCAATGGGGTGTTATGCAATAGTGCAGTCAGGTGTCTTTTTGAGGGGTATATTGTGGGAAATTGGCCCCCAATCATTTATCCCCCCCCCCCCATTTTCAAAGTTTGGCAAACACAAAAGCAGATTTTTTCATAACCTCATAATGATATTTATTTATTATAAATCAGTGGATATATTTTATTAGATTGTTTTTTAAAAATACAATTGAAATAAAAATAATTATTTTGCAATTTGCCCCGCACATTAAAATCCTGGCACTAATGTCACTAGCACAAAGGTACTAGATAGCCCATTCCTATTTAAATAATGCAATATACTCTACAACATACTACACACACACAGACATCGTTACCACCGCTTTAAGCCACTACTACCAGTGAACATCTAATAGGGCAGTTGCAGTGTTATTAATGTAAATAATGTCCGATATTTTACACACTTCTAAAATATCCGGCAAACCTATTCCGATTTCGTAAATTATAACCTACATATTTCAGTGTAAACAATGCTTAATGTATGCAACTATGTGGAGATAATACATCAATGCTTAGTCCTAGATTAACGTTCATAGCATATCTATGTATTAATCAAACATCTCCACAGCCTAATTATCCTAGTAATACAGCGTGATCAGGTAACATCTCAGGTATTATAACACAGGCACGATATACATAACATTAACCATTATTTAAGTTTCTGTTCATTATTTCTTAAATATCAATATATAATTTCTATAGATATTATTTTGTATTTACTTATACTGGGATTCAAACTGCGACGTTTTCATCTAGTTAACATTATCACTACCTGAAACACTATAGTAGTCTATACTAGATATATTGTAGAACATCTGTATTATATCATACGACCTTCAGATATTCTGTAGGAGCGAAGGTCGTCGGGCGTATCGTTCTCGTCAACGATCGGTATCAGCTGATCGATATCGTCCAATAGCACGACAGCGGGCGACCTGAAGCGCAGTTCATCGAGTAGAGACGTGAAGAAGTGCTTCAAATACTCGAGTCTTTTACCTGAGTGAGTGAAACGTTTCATTATTTAATTTAACATAATATTATGTATTATTTTATTTAAATTTAACAAATATTTAATATAATGTTGAAGTTCTTTAGTAGATATAGCAAACACTATGATATAAACTACATGATATCAAAGAGAAAACAGAAATTTCTTCAGATAAATTATTATTATTATTATTATAGAAAAAGATCAACAAATTTCATATAGCCTAGAAGGTAAGATATATAATATAGTTTTGTTATTTAAATTCACTTTTTACATAAAACAAACTCAATAAACTAAATATCGCTTGCTCGGTGAAGCGGATAGTCTCTATTTAGGCATCTTTTGTAAGTGCACAAATAATAATAAATGTATTATTAAATAAGTATTAACATATATGTGAGTGGATAATTAGTATAACATATATAACTAGGCAAGTAGATAAGAGGTATAACTTAATAGGACAAGTGGTATAATATATAAGTGGATAAGTAGTATAATATATACACATAGACAAGTGGACTAGTTATATAACCTTTGTATTGGCGACATTTCACAATTTGCACATAGGTATGGGTAGGAGCTTGAGACAGTTCATTACAGATAGCCTGACTGAGGAAAGATTTACCTCGGCCCTAGTGTTATAGGTAGTGTTATAGGTTACAATAGAAGCCTATTAATAGATTGTATAATAAATTAAGTGAACTAAATAAATCTAATATTACATAATATATATATATATATATAATATACTATTTTATCAACAATTACAATAATATTTATATCTTATCTTTAAAGGCTACTTTACTTTAGTGCAATAATATTTATGAAATATGCTGTCTACCTGTATTCCTGTGATGAGAATCCTGTGAGCTGTAGTACCGGTGGTGCTCACTAGGTGGCTAGAAATAGGACCCGACGACAAACAGAGACGACATGCACGCAGAATGTTGTTGCTGACTTCGTCGACACCTCTGATTACGCAACAGGGGGGGGTGGGGTGTTACTTAACAGGGGGTGGGGTGTTACGTAACAGGGGAGGGATGTTACGTAACAGAGGGCGGTGTATTACAAGATATAGCACGCTTAATTAGCGCGATGTAGCTTACATTTATAATCTAATATTGCTAAGTTTTGTATTTTATTATCTCAATATTTAATTTAAGTTAGTAAATATTTAATTTAATTGAGTATTTATTTAAATTATCACATCGATTGAGTTATTTTTTTAATATAATAACTAAGATTCAAAATATAATCAATTTATAAATAATCACACTAATTTAGGCATGATTGATAGAATACTGTAATTATAGCTACGTATAATGCGCGTGGAGGGTAATCTATAACAACCCCAATTGTAGTAGAGTCACCCTCGGCAGTGACGGGTCGGCGCAGGGGGCGTGAAGATAGGCCGGCAGACGACCTCTATCCTGTTCCACAGTGACCCCTATGCTTTCTGAGAGGTCACGAGTTAGTACCACGAACAGGAGCGCAGATTTACTTGTTTCTTCTGCGTCTTCTTCTTCTGCTTCGAGGCATATCGTACACTCTATCGTCAACTCTGTGAAGGCGATACATGGTTATCATCGAGGGTAACACAGGTGTAGTAAAGGGGTATATGAAATTAGGGAAATATACACTGTATCTTTGATGGAATAGAATTACAATTAATGTATATGTATGTATAAAGAACATATAATGTAAAGTTGACCTTTAGTTAGATACTCAACTCTCGATATCTTAGAATTCAAGGGACCGACGAAATGTGTCTGGAATATTGAGTTTCTGAGATATAACATTATTTTACATGTATTTATGTAGGTATAAAACAAAACTAGCATTGTAAAAAGTCTGAGTTAGCAGAGTTTTCTGAGATAGCGAGAGTTGACTGTACAAGGAAACACACATACACACATATACACATACATATACACATACATACATAAAAAAAGCTATTACCGCAATGGATATTACCCAATACTGCAATAAAATTACAATTCATGTAAATACATATCCAATTTAATATTAGATTGGATGTAATAAAAATACCTGATCAAAAGTTTGGTGATTTGAATGTCCACAAAATTGTATATTAAAATTAATGATTTTATAATAGTGAAACTACATATATATATATATATATACATATATAGAGTAATGATTAATCTGTTAAATTGGTAGTGTACCAAGTGAAGCTTGTGCAAGATCACGGTGTAATAGTGATGCACTATTACGCAATAGACGCGCGATGCAGTGTTGTCACCCCGCTGACCTGGTTTAATAGGCACAAAGATAGTAGAGTTGTGATTGAGGAGAAGGGGAGTCTCCGATGAAGAAATCAAACAACGGAACGATAACTCTAGTAGGTGTTCATTTACTGATGTCGGCTGTGTTTAGTGTTGTTGTTACGTCATTACGTTGTTACGTCATATCACATGAAGTGAGTCATCTATTAGTATTACATTATTATCTATGAATATATAATTAGATCTAGTCACATAACTAACTATTACTGAGGATGGTTATGTATATTGTTATATCATTAGATATCATGTGCTTCATCGATTAGTATTACATCATTAGCTATTATTACATAATTAACTATTACTATGTCATCCATTATTAGGAGGTCGTATAATATATTACAGTACGCAGTACAGTACAGGACGCGAGTCTATTATATCTTCAGAAATTATTACGTAATTACAAGTATTCTATCATTAGTTATATTATTACATCATTAGTAATACATAATTATATATTATTACATCATTAGACTTATTATATTATCGACTATTACTACATCATTGTATATTATTGTAGTATTACTATTATATCCTCACATCACGACTATTACATCATTGAATGCATTGATTACATGACAGTATGACATCACAGCCTCTACTTCTAACTACACTAATCTCTACTTCAGCTATCCTAAGCTCTACTTAAGCTCTACTTCAGCTACCCTAAGCCCTACTTAAGCCCTACTTCAGCTATCCCCCAAGCTCTCTCCGTAACCAGTTCTTTGTGTGGTATCAGCGTAACGAAGTCGGTGGGAGGTGAATACAGATGTTCTCTTAGGGGTGAGAGTTCAACTTTAGCCGTCAGACCCGCTCCTAGGTGGTGACGTGTGAACTCGTCGATTACCAGGTGACCGAGTTGTGGTTTGATGTAACGAGTCTATTAATATCATCATAGGGGTTGTGAATTATATTTATATAAGTGTATATATATATATTAGTAATTGAATGGTAATTCTATTAGATCAGTTTAAAATGAGCTAATTTTTAATGAAAAAAACAATATACATATAATAATAGGAATATTGATACATTTATTTAGTATAAACAAAACTTAATGAACCAGCTAAGTAATATCTGCTACTTGATATGTTAACATAAAATACTAATTCAATCTGTAATTATTTGTTATGTTATTTCTGAATTGTAAATCATATACATTTACTATTGAAAATTAAAATTATAATTATTATAATATAGTTTATAATGAAGCCTAGGAACATAAATAAATTAAATTAAACCTTTTACCAGTATATATCGAATTATATAGGAATTCAAAATATTCAAAAAATACATCGTACGCTAAAATAATCTAATTTTATGTAATAGTTGAAGTATATTGTATCGAAACTTGAATTACTTTAAAATTATATAATATTTATTAAACATAGATCTCTGAAAAATGTCTACTACAATAGTATATATATATATATATACGTATATACTATATAAATAACCTTTTCACTTGCTATAACGACTCTCACAACAAGACTAGTAGACACAGGAGGTGGTGCATCCTGTGTGTGTGTGCGGTTTATGTAATAGTAATGTAGAGTTAGACAGTACTACGATTATAATCATTGTTATACACTGCTGTGAGGGCGGGCGAGCAGGTTGTGGTTCTGTGTATTCATCACAAGTATACGTTGTCATCTACTAATTTATGACGTGGGAAATATTGCGGTAAATTCAAAAAATTGTTGAAATTCCGAATATAATTTTTCTCCAAAAAATATTATTTTAAATATTAGATTTAGTAAATAAAACTAATAACTCCATGTACCTATACATATTCGTAATCATTGTAACCCCGTTACTAGCCTTGTGTTGAGGTTTAGCTTTGTATAGGGCGTCGTTCTGTAGTGGTGAAGGCACACTAGCGATGACTGCCAGGTATTCACTGGGATGGGGAGGAGGTGAAGTATCATCACCCTCACCACCCCCATGGGTTCCGGGTGGGGCTAGAGCCGCTATAGGGGCTGAGCGGTGCAAGTAGACGGTGCAGTAGGGGGAAGGTTCTCCGGCTAAGGGAAGTTTCTGCACGCGGTACAGCTGTACGGGGAACTCGGGGCTAGTCTGCGTTATGGGGGTGGGGTGGTGGGGGTTAAGGGGGGTTAGGGGGGTTAGGGGGTTATGTTCCATGCTTGCATGTGCATGTTATCTATGTATGTGTATTTGTATTTGTATGTTGATAATCTATATATGTATGTATGTATGTATATATATATATATATATATATATATATATATATATATATATATATATATATATATATATATATATATATATATATATATATATATATATATATTAGTTATATGATTGTATACATATATTCTGATATGACTTCATATACATTTGATTATAACGATTGCCTACTTTAGATATTCTATATACATATTAATTTAGCACAAATAAATGTACATATCTAAATCTATGAATTATGTAGTCATAACAACTGACAATAGTAATTTGACTGTAATTTGAAAAGTAATTGGTTTTTACTTGTGATCAAGGGCAAAACACCTAATCTCTGCAATAGTAAATGTTAATACTCCGAAATATTAAGCATTGTTAAATAATTTCATAAATACCAAATATATTTTTTATATATTTTTAAAATAAAAATGCGTTCATTAGATTTTATTTCTTTAATTTGTACACATTATTATAATTTTAAAATATAAATATTCATCAAATAAAAAATTTTAATTTTATAAATATTAAAATATTGTCCGGACAAATGTTGATTATTTGCCGGTAAGCATCACTTTAACACATCACCCGCCTAAGTATGTTAATCAAACTATATTTAAATAATCCAATAAACTAAATAATTAATGTAATGACTAAAATATTATAATGGAATTCACTGTAATAATACATTAGGCATGAATATTCTCATCATATGACATCGCAACAGTAATGTATGTGATGCCAAGTATGATAGAACAATGGTAACTAACGATACAGAGGTCACATAGATCGGGGGCAGAGGTCGAAGGGCCGTTAAGAATACGACCTATATAGGAGTAGATACGGTAGAACATACTGCTATCTTGTACTGTGATAGCAACGGGGGTAGTGGGGGTAGTAGGGGCTGCGGTGGTGGTGGGAACGGGGGTAGTGGGGGACTCCGGGGAAGGGGCAGAATGTTCGGTGTTGTGGGCGTTACCCGAATCACCTTCGTATTCTGGTTTAGAGGTCGTCGGGGTTTTCTTCGAGGTTCTACCCAGGGGTTCGATGATGAGGGATGTAGTATTGCTGATGATGGAGCATGCTGAATAGTTATCAACCTCTCCTGTAGGTGGCGGTAGTAGTAGTGGATTAGTTAACTATCTCTACTATAGGTGGCGTTAGCAGTGTTAGAGTATTAAATAATCATATAGATAGCGGTAGCAGTGGTGGATTTATTTACCGATGTTGGTGGATTCAATATGTTCCCGTGATCCAGTTAACATCTATAGCTAATCATAACATCTTTACAGACGTATAGAACATAATGAGATACCCCTGACTATATGCATATCTGTCTATATCATAGACTATGCTACAGACAGATATCTGTTAATCTAGGGGTACACAGTAAATACATATCATCAGCCAGACATAAGTCATACACTACAATCTGTGATGATGATGATATCATCCCACTCATTAAGGGCATACGCTTCACCTGAGAATTCAATGTAAAAGATAGGGTTTTTTTATTTTTTAAAAAGTCTATTAGTCTAAAAATAATTAAGTTATTTTAATTCGGAAATTTAGTAAAAGGTATATTGTAGTGTGGAATGTTATTTACAAGAAATTATATAGATCATAAGATATAATTATTTATTCGGAAATACGAGACATCTAGTAATGGTAACAAAATTAATGCTATGTACAAGATTCTACTAGTTATGACTACCTCAATATCGGGTCATAGAAGTAGGCCAATGTACAATAGTATGATGATGTTCGGGACTATTCGTTTACCCTGGTGTAAAGCCACTCGGAGCCTACGTAAACGTTTAAGTTAACCTATTGACCCCACCCTCCACCGCTGTTTACTTTACGTATAGTATTTATAATTCTCCAATTTGAATTTTATTATCTATTTACTCTATTATTTTCCTTGCACTTTATAAGAATTATATAATGAAATAGTGTTTAAATGACTTATCTATATGATTAATTCAAATAAAAAGAGTACTTTATTGGAATTACATATATTGAAATTTTAAATCGAATATATATTTTAAATCACTAGTAATAATCACTAAATAATCCGCCAAATAAATGCTGTATAATATTGTGATTTATCAATCTGGCTGGCGTGGATAATGTACAGTACTATTATAAGTCATCCGAGAAGTTAATCATTTAGTAAGTCTATAAGTAAATATACCGTGTGTGTGCATGTTTCCCCTGCTCGACCAATGAGATCGCTCGCTTGACCCTTGCTCGACCAATGAGATCGCTCGCTTGCCCTCTGCTGACCAATGAGATCGCTCGCTTGTTGGTTACTAACGTGCGCGCAGATAGATACACGTGTGGTCAATCCAGACCGGGAACACTAGGTCAGTGTTGACCACTCGCAGCTGTGACAGTAGACGATCCTCTATCTTGTAGGCGTTGATTTCCTATTGGTCGGTTTTGTTTACATCGGTTACGCGACGGTTTGCGGAGTGAGGTGACCAGTGTAGAGTTTGTATTACTTGAGTGATAATGTATACTATATTCATATTATTTATAATTTATAATATATATATATATATATATACATATATAAATATCTTTATAATATGTTATTACTAATAACTTATTAGTAATATACTAAATTAGAGGTCATATTCTTTAATTTATTATTCTTATCAATAAAATGTAAGATATTATTGAAATCTACTAGGTTATGATTATATCCTCACAATCCACAATCTCTATTGCTTTACACCACCACTACGACATACATAGAATGTTGACCTGTAACTATTGAGGTTTACATGTATAGAGATATGCTTATCATGTTATATTATATTGTAACCGTGATAATGGGGTAAATAGTACTAGAATATGCGTTCATATCTTATTGTAGTTTTAATAGTGTAGCCTGATCAGGAAATAAATATTTCACTTAGAAAATTGAATTTAGCGAAGTTATTCATCGATAATATCCTGATTTGTATGAACAATAAGCGAGTGTGTGTATATATGGGGATGTGTGTGGGTGCATAAGTGGGTATGTGTGTGGGTGCGTACTTGGGGATATGGTATGGGTGCATATGTGGGTGTGTGGGTGCATACGTGGGTATGTGTGCATGTGTAGCTAACCACTGAGATCACAGTGACTAACCAATATCTCCCAATCATCGGTAGAGCAGGGTTCTATGTGAACGCTACAACAGTAGGCAGACTCCTCGCAGCTTATACTGGTCACTATCACCTGTAGTGGTAGCGGTAGTAGTACTGGTGTTATGGGTAGGTAGTTAGGGGACATGTGTACATGTGCGTAGGTTTAATCATTTAAGTATGTGTTATATGATTGTTTTGTAGCGCCGGATTAGATTGTTAGATTAGTTTACAGTTATAAAAATCTATAAATATATGTATATTAAAAATTATGTATATGAATATATAAATATATAAATATTCATATATTTATCATAAATATATATAAAATTGATCGTGTTAAACAAATAACTAGTATAGTTTATAGGTATACAACTGACGACATATATGTTTTGTACGTACAGATTACGTGTGCATATCATTAGTATACCGGACAAGTATTACAGGTCACCACAACACACACATCGTACTTTACTATATCGTACAGTCTATATGATGTATCAGGAGATATCGAATCAATGAAACTTATCGCTTTCACTAATCCTCCTTAGACTTTAAAGTACATACGCTACCTATAAACTGATTTCATTCATTCATCCGTATTGTATATAACGTAACGATGTTCTAGTCGACTATATCACTAAGAGATCACTCACAATCTATTTCATTAAGAGTAATACAATCATAGCAATTCATATTGTAGCCGATTCTAGTATAGAATATACTGATTCTTGATGGTTTAGGATAGGATAGGATAACTTATATTGTTTTAATTGAAACACGCACAAAATAATAAATGGTCAAACATAAATGTCCACTTTAAGACTTTAAGACGAAGTGTTTGACCATAGGTTAACATTAAACCAACATGATAAATTGTATTACACAGTCATCTGCTAATACCACAGAACTGAGAGAATGCGCTACTAAACTAACTTAGTCTGTTAGTATTGCTTACATACTATTACTGAAATATGTATTTGATAGAGTATATAGTATGTATTTCACCTCACCATTCTATACTAAACTATTGATACTATATAAACCTATGATAGTAGTATTACTACAATATACTCAAATATATTCTACAATACAATACTATTATATTATACTATACTATAATGTAGTATATTTAACTATATATATGCTACTACGATATAGTAACTTACATTATCGCCGTGTTTGAAGCCGGCTTTATTGGCGAATAATCCATTAAGAAGACACACCTCCTCGTGTTGTTTGGTAACGCCCCCTTCCCAGCTTACGTACAGAGAACTGGTATCGTTGTGGATCCGGAATATTGTGCATATCTTCGCATGTGAGGGGAGTATATAAATATGGGTGATATGCGATGAACATTACTTTAGATTAACACTTATTATACAGTGAAATATAATGCTAATTGAGATAATTATTACAATAATAATAATAAGTATAGTTTAATAATAGTAACGCCCCCTTTATATAGATACAAGATTATGATAATAATCTTAGATTATACAATCACTAATTTGAATAAAAAATTGTTGTCATTCAAATCATAATTATTTAAAAAAATTGCAAAAGTGTTGACATATGTATATCAAGTTGATAATAAAACTAATTATATATTTTAATATTACCGTATTTTCGGTAAATATTAAATTATAATTTAATAATATAATATTAAATATATCACATTTAGATTCAATTGAACTTTACGATCAACGGAAAAATTTGACGGATATCGATGTCCGTCGATCATAAAGTGAAGTATATACATAGTTGGCATCGTGAGGTTTTTTGGTTTTTTCAAAATGCAGATTTTTGGTTTTTTGGTTTTTTGCTCAAATATAAATTAAATAGCATATATTAAATATATGATATATTCTATTTTATTATTATAATAAATTATTATTATAATTATTATTAATAATTATATACACTTTAATTAATAATTCATTTTAAAACTTCAATTTTATTAAATAAATAATAGTTAATTAAGCTTACTTTGTTTTTTTGTGAAGGTTTTTTGTCTAAATATAAATTAAATCTCATATAATATTATATACATTTAAATGTATTAAATTTAATTCATGTTTAAACTTTAATTATTAGAGTATATTATGTTTATACTTGTAGTTTATTTATATAAGTAGCAAAGATTTTTCTAAGGAAAGATACAAGTTATATGTATAAAATTGAATCATACGATTTTATCGTAAGTTTTAGGTGCGTTTTTTTGTGATATACACACATATCAAGGTAGCAAGTTTTTTTTGTAATGTACCAACTACCCATCTGTATTATTATACATGTAAATGCAGATTGTGCGTTGGGACATTGGTACATTGACATGTTACAAAAAATGCAACATCCCAAAGATAGTATATATTAGGAATGCATTTTCCGTAGACATACCAATGTCCCAATATACCATAGGACGTTGGTATATTATAAAAAACGCTCTCTTATATCATATAAAACTTACGAGAAATCTGTGTGATTCAATTTTGTATACAAAATACCTAGAGCGCCACCTATATCGGGTTAAATATGATTTTAAATGATATACATATCTATGTAGTGAGTAAATTCTAATTTATATTGCATGTAATTTAATTGTGCTATATAAATATTGTTGTATGGAAACCGCGCAGTACCTAAACTATTTAGGTGATTCAATAATACTGCTAGTAGCGGCGTGTATTAGTTATTAATTATGTAACATAATTTGTGTTGCATATATATGTTATATATTATGTTGGATATATACTATATTATATAGTCTATGTATATATATATATTATATAACGAGTGTAAGATACAATCTTAGAAAAATGTTTGTTAGTAGTAAATTAACTTTAAATATAAATTTAATAGCTATTCTATTATATATAAAGATTATGTATTTACATACTATATTAAAATAATCATATATTACAAAATATAATTTTTATATTATTATATAATAATTATAATTTTATTAAATAATTATTTTCATCAATGTAAAAACCAAAAAACCATAAATAAACCTTGAAATAACCAAAAAACCACGACAAAACACAAAAACTAGCAAAAAACCTACAAAAACATGGAAAAAACCAAAAAAACCAAAAAAGCTGGAGCCAAAAAAGCTGGAGCCAAAAAAAATGTTTTTTGCCAACTATGAGTATATTATATACTATATATTATATAGATAATATATAATAAATATATTATCTAATATCTATTAGATATTCTTAATATAATATATAATTATTATAATTATTATAATTATTATAATAATATATAGATTATCTAATATCTATTAGATATTCTTAGGTCTGTAGACAAGTTCAGCGCGTTTTCAAAAATATAAACTACTGCAATAACGCGCGCGGGCGTCGGGAGGTCACGGGAGGTCACGGGAGGCGTGGTTATAATAATACATCACGCTCTAGTGCACACATACTAATTTACGTAAGCAGGCAACATGTATAATATCAATATACTGAATATATAAATTGGTATATATATAAATATAGACACACATATATTAAATATATATATATATATATATAACATTATATATTTAATAGTTAAACCATGGGTTGCATAGTATACCCCCCTATTGCAATAAATAGGTAACATATATAATGTATACATATAATATATATATATATATATATATATATATATATATATATATATATATATATATATATATATATATGTGTGTGTGTGTGTGTGTTTCTATATATATGTATACAATATATGTTATATCTTTATTGTGTTAATTATTAAATATATCTCTTTTATATATATAATATGTAAGTGTATTTATATATATACCAATTTATATATTATAATGATATATTTAGTTGTATATATGTTAACATAATAAATGTTGTAACATATATACCAGGTGAAAATATACATCAATTTAAAAGGATACATTATAGTTACACAGTAGTAGTTACACACATATTACATGTGAATGTATCTAGGTCATTATTTATTTACTTAGTGATGTACTCAGTATATTTGTATTATAGTTTATGTTTTCTATATTTATAATGTGTACATGTAATACACATACATAATATGTACTACATATATATGTATGAGTGACCTATGTATAAGTTTATACACTATATAATATATGCTTGGCAGTTAATAAATATGTCCATAAAGATATATAATGTATTATCAAACTTATCAAAATATTATAATTAATGATTTATTAATAAAGAATATATTTTATACATATGCTTGGCAGTTAATATATATTTCCATAACACCATGTAATGTATTTATTATTATCTAAATATTATAATCAAAGATGTGTTAATAAAGAATGAATTGATTAGATATGCTTTGCTGTTAGACATGTTTAGAATGTATTTGTTAAATATAATTGTAAATACATAAATGATCTAATAATATATCTTATTAATTCATTCATTATCTTCTACCTGTAAACCTATTTTCCTAGCATGTCTAAATACTGCCTGACTATAATGAAATAAGCACCCTTACTTTCTACTCCCGGATATACCTGCCTAATAGCCTTCCATCTGCCTTAAATCTATAATAAACCTACTTACAATATTCTCATGTAAAATTCCATTTATATGCCTAAATACGACTATATCATATTCTTTTGCCTTCCCAGTCATCATAATATAAGTTACTGGTATTTGGTTAATACAATACACATGTTTTATAAATCTATTAATCCCAAATAACTGTTTAAAAGGTATCCTGATTATATTAAATGTCCCATCTATATACTCAAGTGTTAATATTTCCCAATAAACTTAACATATCCTCTGTCATTAATATAATATGCCTTTAAAAATGTACTATAATATCCCTTTTATAAACCCATCTGGTATTAAACTATAATATAACTTAAAATCTAAACTATCCACTTTATTATTAGTCCATTTAGCCCTATAAATATATTTACTGTTTTAACTATATTATATTTTTTAGGAAGTTTGGGTAACTATAATAAAATAAGTCTATATTATTAATTCAACTATTGCTTAAATCTTAGATGCTGATTCATATAGTGTTTTTCTACCGTATCTTTTAAATCCCAAACTACCTCATCTGTTTCTTCAGCTGTTTCTGTTTTAGTTATAGATGTTTAATAATAGATTTCTAATTTACAAACTATTTTGTAAACTATAAATCTATTTGTTTAATACCAAATATATATACACAAACACATATACAAATGCATCCAAAAACAAACACACAAATAAATACACAAACAAACATGTACAAAAACACATATACACACAATCATATATCAGCTTTGATTGTAATATGTTTGATAATAATAAATAAAT
Organism: Osedax fenrisi; assembly: GCA_964019155.1. Lineage (NCBI taxonomy): Eukaryota > Metazoa > Annelida > Polychaeta > Sabellida > Siboglinidae > Osedax > Osedax fenrisi. Next base: position 52,456,984 of record OZ025243.1, read on the forward strand.
TATATATATATGTGAAAATATGTATTATATGTAAAATATGTATTGCCAATAATATCAAACAAATCCATTATGTATAAAGCTTTTATTGTAATATTTAGATAATATTTGATAATAATACATAATATATCTGTATGGTACTATACATAAACTACCAAGCATATCTAATATAGTATATATATATATATATATATATATATATATATATATGTGTATGAAAAACTTATATTATTCATTGGTCACTCATACATATATACCTATGTGTATTATATGTATACATACATACATACACATTATAAATACAGAAATCATAAACTACAATACAAATATACTGAGTACATCACTAAGTAAATAAATAATGACCTAGATACATTCACATGTAATATGTGTTATAGTGTTATACCAAGGAATAGGTTATACCAAAGCCCTTGGTATATACTGTGGACTTTGGTTATACTGTGTAACTAAAATGTATTCTTTTACATTAATTTATATTTTCACCTGGTATATATGTTACATATTTATTGTGTTAACATATATACAACTAAATATATCATAATAATATATTAATTGGTGTATAAATAAAGAATCACACATATATTAAATATATATATATATATATATATATATATAATAGATATATTAATAGTTAACACAATAAAGAAGTAATATATATTCTATACAAATACCCACACACACACACACGCACATACACACATATACATATATATATATATATATATATATATATATATATATATATATAAATATATATATATATATATATATATATATATATATATATATATATATATATATATATATATATATATATATATATATATATATATATATATATATATATATATATATGCAGTTCCTATACATTATATATGTTACCTATTCATTGGGTTAAGTATTAAATATATAATTTTATATATATATATATATATATATATATATATATTTAATATATGTGTTTGTCTATATATAGACTATAAATATATTTATATATACCAATTGAAATATTCAGTATATTGATATTATACATGTTGCCTGATTAAGTAAATTAGTATGTGTGCACTAGAGCGTGATGTATTATTATAACCACGCCTCCCGTGACCTCCCGACGCCCGCGCGCGTTATTGCAGTGTTTTATATTTTTGAAAACGCGCTGAACATGACCACACTCGTATTCTTAATATAATATACGCATAGCTTCTGAATATCCTTCTATATATTAATTCAATATTCAGTAAATAATTATAATTTATTAAATTAATTAAATAATTATTATAATATTTAATATTATAATAATTTAATAATAATTATTAAATAATTATAATAATTATTATTATATTATTAAAATAATGATTATATAACATTAGTTTACCTCTTTATTTGTAATTAATTCTAGCCAATTGTGAGGTATTGACAAAAAACAATTTTTATCTGAATTAAAGTTTAAAATACTCGTTTTTGTTAACATATTTGATATTTTATAAATAATTAAAAATTAATATTTAAATATATCATTTTATTTATCAATAACAATAAGAATATAATTTATTATTTGTGGTTTTTAATTTTCGAAATATTGTGTTGTCATTGACAATATTTGTTGTTGTTATATTTTGAATTGAATTTTGATTTTTTAATTTAGAGATTAAGCTTTCTACTTTATAATATCATTGATATTGTTATATATTATAAGAATATAATCCACTCAATATATAATAAATATATAATATAATCCATTAAAATTTAAGACGCAATAATATTGAAGACTTTCAAAGTCACTTTGCTACCTGGCATTGACAGTGTCAATAATTATTTAACGCATAATTTCGTCCTTTATTAAACTTAAATCATCGTTTATATATCATATATTCTTCATAGTGTGAGCTCTCTTTTTATGTACTTTTAAAATAATCACATTTGTACAATGTAGTATATATTTAATTTAATATTAAATCATATTACATTTAATAAAGTATGTATTAAAATTGAATAGTATTATGTGTAAAATAACTATATCATATATGTGATACCTATAGACTATAGTATATATAGGCTATAGTATATGTGATATATTAAATATATCAATATATATATATACTACATGGGTATTTAATAAATTACCTAGATAACCACTCGTGATATTAATATATTACATAACAATAGTAATATAAATAATAATATTATAGATATATTTATAAACATAGTTATTTACTATTATTATAATTATTAATATATAATTAAAAAATACACTATTATTATTCAGACGCTTAATTTATGAATCACATATGTATTTAGCTTATTATTTATTGGATAATTTATAGTAAATATATTTATTTTCGCATTTATAATTAAACATTATACTATAGCATATTATAAATTATAATTTATAATATACTACATATATAATCATTCATTTATATGTTGCTTGAACTATACATATATGTATACAATATACTCTTTGTAGTTGTTAACCCTATTCAATATATTGATATATCAATATATAAAATATATTCGCACTGTTTTTTTAATTATAAATAAATTATATATATATATATATATATGTAATATAAGTATAATTTATATATTTAATTCTCGATAAAATATTAATATTATTAGTTATATATATACAGCAAAACTTATAAATATCTATATATTGATATGCACGATTTTAACTAAACTACCTGTATTATATGCGTAGATTTATATTTTACATAGGTCAACTATACATCATATGATTATGTGATATACCATGGCCTCCTTTAGCTAAAGGAGGCCATGGATATACCCAAAGCTGGTACCTATTACATATAAATGAGAATGATCACATAATCATAAATGTATAGTTGACCTAGTAAAATATAAATCTACGCATATATATATATATATATATGTATACATATCCCTTCTTAAATGCATATATACATATATGTATATATGAATGAATGAAATCAGTTTATAGAACATTTTCTAAGCAGGATCATTGAATGTTATAAGTAGCTTTATTAAATCGATACCACCATACATAGAGAAATCTCTAGTTATATGCCTCCATAGTATATGAATATAATAGCTTTATGACAGTTATACAATACTAATAATACATATATAGGTACATATATGTCTCTATAGAGAACGAAGTGACTTCATTCCATCGATATAAAGAAACTTTATTTATATCGATGCATCATTCTCTATGTATATAATATATATATATATATAGGTGTTTTATTTACATATAGTATATACATATATATTAAATACAAATGTAAACATTTTTAAATTACATAATAAACATATAAGCCAGGAGAACGTGAGTATATATCAACGTTCAAAGTGTAATTAATTTCGAAGAAATAAATCATTCAATTGACAGCATCCTTGTTTCTTTACATTGATGATTGACAGTTGACCCTGTGATTTAACTACCGCCACTGCTACTGTTTTCAACAGTATTTGAAAACATCTTTTCATTCGTCTTCAATTCACCCATCCTCTCAAGAAATAGATATATTTATTTAATTATGTACGTTTAAAATAAATACAATAATTATAATTTGTATAACTATTTTCTATAATCAATTTTGTATATCAATTTGATATTTCACGAGTTCTATGTTGAATTATTTTTGAATAATTTGTGTAAATAAACTGATATTTAAATTATATATTTATCTAAATTATATTAATAACGATTTGAATTTATTATAAACTATAGTTTATATATGATATAAACAAGGCAGATACAATGAGTACAAAATTAGAAACTTATATTTTCACGTACGGAACACTAAAACGTAATTTTCCGAATCACCACTTCTTAACAAATGAAAGAAACGCCGCCCAAGTTCAAGATAAGGAATGCGAAATCCCCAAATCTGAATTCGTATCGTCTGCTAAAACAAAAGACGCTTTCCCTTTAATAGTATCGTCTTCTTGTACAATTCCGTTCATGTTGGATGCAGTGGGCATAGGAAAAGTTTGTAAATCGTAGTTACTTATCACTGTAGTGAACGTTGTACTTGACTTCAATTGTAAGAGATATACTTATATAAGCTTAAGCTATGCATTCATATACACTTTATATTATACGGTTCTTGTTAAATAACATCTTGTCAAATTTCACCAGGCTAACATTTAACACAGGCTGTATATGAAGACCTGTCTTCTATCTTTACAATTGAAGTGTAGTATGATATTTACGTATTTATCACAGCATGACTGAATATTATTATCATTTTAACAAATGTCCCATGAATATTCTCTTATCCTAGTAGTAGTATCATTTATTTAGTCAACAAAATATAATTTATAATAATAATAATAAATGCTTTGGAAATGTGTGAATGTGAATAATAAAGATGAATCTGCATAATAAATACAATACACTAATCTATTAACTTTAAATAAACACGACTACTAAATGACGGCTAAATGCTAGAATTGTGACCCCAGCCCAAATCTATTAATAGAACATCTGCGGTGAAGTGTACCTAGTGAACGACGCGATGCTTAGCCTACTGGACACACTGGAATCACACCCGACTGCGTACGTCAGGAGAGTTATCGATATTGTTCTAGATGATTCAGAGGAAATAAAGGTTACATTACTTACTGCAGTAACTTAAGATATGATAGCAAATATATACACAATAGATATACCTATTTAATGGTTGTGATATTTTAGGAATATAGTTGAATATGTGTTGTTTGCGAATAGACGTATAAATATATCTTTTCGTGTATTTATATTTAAAACGTGTATAAATTAGTTGATTAATTTTGTTGTCGACATTTTATAGTGATCACATTGATAATGTAGATTTAATGTTGACCTACAAGATGGAGAGGTATTCAGCACAAATGGCTTAGAGCTAGCTATACTATCAAGGATAGGTTGTTGAGTCCGTTGATACATCGCGTAAATATAATGGTGAACTATCCATACAACTATGCTACAAAAACCACAACCGTATTGATATTCAACTCGCTCCACTTTTAGATGTGAAGTAGCTTAATTCGACGTGGTCTAAATATATACAAAAACTCAAATCCACCTTAATTTTATATTAAGCAACATATTATTGTTATATATTTTAACATAATCTGTGCACAATATTGTGTCAGATTTAAACGATTCTACTACATATAGACCATATGTATACATACTACAATGTATATACTACGTTATTATTTTTTTAAATCAGAATAAAATATCTTATAAAGCATAAAAAGAAAAAAAGTAAAGTAATTCAACAAAAAAAACGTTCCAGTGATGGTGATTCGGGCGACAGCATAGAAAAGATATTGATCTTTATCTGAAGCCCTTTAGAGGAAATAACAATATAATTAATGTATATACTTCATACGAAAAGAATGCATAACTCTCTTCTAATAAATATCTATTATTACTATACATTCACACACACTCCACGCACAGGGATGCTGGACATATCTGTTCCCAGACTTCAAGCCTTCGCTGCTCGAGTTACCTCAGATAGATGACTATACCTCTTCCTACCAGTACGTGCCCAAACACCTCAGAAAGGAAGGCACCGACACATACCAGGATATTAGGAAATGATCTGAAACACATCTACAGCTATAGGGTCATACATGTATTTGATAATCATATTCTATCTCCATCCACGATGTATACTATTATAGTGTTACTATATACGTCGATATTCGAATGTAAATATTAATATAAAAATAAATAAATGAATTCTTAAATATATTTTAGTATTACATACTATAAAGTAATATTATTAAATAATGTATTGTTTATTTTTTGATTTTCTTATTTGTTAACAGTCCGGTTTCCCACAAGTATTATAGAATAATATTCTTTACAAAGAGCATTACAAAATAAGTAATTTATTTTTTGATATTCTTCATTTTAACGTTCCCGTTTCCCATGAGTATTACGTGATAATTTAGCGTAAATTCCGTACACAAAGTATTAAAAAACAGTAATTTATTAGCGCGCGGTGATCAATCGCTTTCGTAGTTATTCATCAGATCTTGCATGTCCACGTCACTATCTGAGCCGCTACACGACTCCATCTCGGAGGGGGAGGCGGCTTCGTCTTCGTCCGTTTTAAGGGCGGGCCTAGTCTTGGCCAGGTGGTCGAGCGTCGTCAGGTAGTTTATGATGTACTTGTTGTGGTTGCAACTGTGGGGGGGGGGGGGTTTGAATGACTTACCGATGTTTAGCTATATAATTCTATGCGATTACAGTCTATAGCTAGATAAGATATAAGATGTACGTTTGTTGAGAGTCTACGTTACATAATATCAAATCACTATATATTTATATGTTTGTATTATCAAATTGAAACTCAATAGTTATATATAATATAATTTACGGGTAAAGCATATATGATTCATTATGTATAATATAAAATAAGCTATTTGTATATTCGTTTCCTTATTTATTACTACTAATTTTGTATCTTGACTCGTAGTTTTGAGTTAGTAATCAACATTTGAATATCACAATAAAATTCACTATATTTTATATTGAATCAGTTATAAAATTGAATACAATAAAATGCTATTATAAATATTCCTATACAACTAGTATAGGAGGCTTAGATACAATACTATCAATATTAATATCATATCTGTACACATACAGTGACTAATAGTGACTCACTATAGTATACTAGTAAGCCTAGTAGTAATACTACATGGTCTGTTAAGCACATACATCTTGGGGAGGTAGTCGTACCTTTGAAATAATATACCATCACAGAATAGCCAGCTACACATGTGTTATTAGTAGATGTGGCTGGCATCTAATGAGGTATAACTGTACTATAGAACTTAGATCGGTATTCTATCTAGATCGCTAATGTATGACTGTTGAACACGTCCGGAGACTAACACTTTGGAGAGGTCGTCCTGTTTCTTAGTGAGGTTACGCTGCAGCAGATGTACTACGGGCATCACCTTAGCGCTGTGCTTCTTTATCTCTCGGCCGTGTATGTACAGCATGTGTTTACACCTGTAGTAGTAGTGGGGGGCATACCAGAATAGTGCGGTTGATGGTGAATAGCAACATATGGATGGTTTATAGAGGCAGGTTTATGTATATCAAATTAGGTAGTGGTTATTTAAAAATCGGCCGAATAATATGAACATAATTTAGGTAATACTTTTTGGCAATAATGATTACAATCTTTGGTGTGATGTAAGCAATATAGCGTACACTAGGATATAAGTGTGGGGTATAGGGGAGATAGGGGTGACGCTCGTATAAGGTGTAGGCTACTAACCACTTAAGATAGAACTGTATGTGTCGGGTAGTATCTATTTGTGTGGCGATGAAGTTCAGCAGCTTGTAGATGTATTCTCCGTGGATGTTCTTACACAGGTATTCCACTGTGAACGGGGTTGGTATTAATTTTGGGATATGTTTAGTACATGGCCCATTTAAATCAATTTTTGTTACCAATTTTATAATATATCTATTATTATTTATGTTTCGTGTCGGTTTGTTTCGCTTTATTTTAAACTCACTACTATTATTATAATTTTATTCATGTTGATAAACAATAAACTATTTATTTATCTATCTATCTATAGTCACCGTCACCGCGATAGAGAGGGGGCTAATCTAATTGGCTGGGCTCTACGGCTCAGTGGAATAGTTACTCGATGGAACGTGAGAGGTTCTTGGCTCGAACCTAGATAGTACTACTAGTATTTCTCCCGTATTTATCAAGATCTTATAAATGGTGCATCAAAACAAAAGAGAACAAATATTACATATTTATTTTGTATTTTCCTAGGCCCATTAGTTATTTATAACATTTACATATCCACGACTTATCGAGGGGTCCATTTGTATCCGTTATTTGTATAATTACGTGATTAAATAAATAAATATTAGTATTATAATCGCACGATGAACTATGACCTCTTAGTGTGAAAAGTCCCACATCACAGTAACACATAGTAGTTATATGTATATAATCGGTACATCGTAATGGGTGGTAAATAAGGTCTGAGCGTAAATATTGTATAATATAGTGTATAGAAATAGAAGTCTAAAGTGTGTCGTAAATCAAACTGTATGTTATTACTAAAAACTACTTTCATATCGCGTGTTGTTTATTGTTCTATTTGAAAATATCTTTATATATATATTAATGTATTTTCTAATTAGGATCTAGTTCATATTTAAAGTATTTCGTAAGCTATCAATCGTACTCTGTGAATGTTTATCTAAAGTCATCGTTAGGTATTTACGTAAAGGTCACACAACGAACCCAATGTAGCATAACAATGACCTCAGTATAGTGTAACAACGACATCTATATAGCATAACAACGACCTTGATATAGCGCAATAACAACATCTATATAGCATAACGACGACGACCTTGATATAGCGCAATAACGACCTTGATTGAGGGGAACGCACTCCACAGCCCGTACGAGATACTCGGTTTCGTTGAGACGTAGGGCTAGCTCTAGAGCGACCGCGTACTGATTGGTTGAGATGTTGAAGAGCACCGCGGCAGGGGTGACCTCTAGTCCGAAGTCGTAAGGTCGGAACACTTGAGCCTCGTCAAGACCGTACACTAACAGGCCTTCGGTTGTTGTGGCTACCCATTCTCTACCTGTACGGTGTCAGAGGTGAGTTGTAATAGTGGTGGTAGTGGTGGTGATAATAGTAGTGGTGGTGATAATGCGGTAATATCGGTGATATGGTGGTTGATACTTATTATATATCAAGAGGCGAGGGGGGGTAATTAATAGGGTAATAGGGGCGGTAGTACTAATGATTACTAATTATCTAACTAGGAGCATGTAATTGTAGGTATTCAATAAGGTGGTAGTTCAGATAGAGGTTACCAATGCTCAGCCTAATGGTTAGGTGGTGAGGGTAGATAATACATGGGGTTATAGAGGCTACCCAATATGTATACTTATGGAGGGTGATTAGACAGTACGTCGATGATTCGTATAATTAGGTTAAAGTACACTCTTTAAATTCATTGAAATTCAATGTTTTATACACATATAAAGTATAGAAATCGAGTTATGTTACAATCAATTACATATTAAATTGTTCCATTTATTCGGTATAGAATAGACTAGTAATTTTGAATGATGTAAAACTATAATACAAGTTTAACGAGAGTAAACTTTTCAAATATATAATGTAGATTTTAGGTATATTTAAAATATATTGTTGGTAAATTACAAAATAAGTTTTATTTAACTAAATATTTAACTAAATGTACTAGTACATTATATAATATTACATCATTTGATCTTAAAAACTATTAATACCGGATCATAGTATTATGATTGACATATAAACATATACATCTAATATACTGAGTGTATTTAACATAACATTAAGGGCTTCCCTACATGGTACACATTTACATGCATTTTTTATATAAATAGATAGGCACCACTCTAAATAACAATAACAATAACAACTATAAATAGCCCGCATCATTGATTATTTGGCTAATTGCCAATATTTTGTCAGCAGTATATTTAAATTATATATATATATGTCTATATTATAAGTGGGTTAATTTCTTAGAATATATTTATATAGTTGTTTATGTAATGATATTTTTAAAATTAATAATTTGTTGTTAATTATTTTATAAAAAAATATTCATAAATAAAAATCTATAAAACTAAATGCTTAAACACAAACCCAGTTCATGGGTGTTCATACATATTCCTTATATATAAGTAAATTGCGGGAATATATACGAAGTTGGCCATCGAGTTAAACTGGGCGAGGCTAAATACTTAAATATAGAAGTCCCGTTTGTAAATATTATAATATGTAAATGAATATAAGCGTATGCAGATGTTAGGTTATATACTACTATATAATATATTATATATATGTATTCAAATGTACGTTAAAGTTACTTGGTGAATAGATATTTATTTATTCGTGAGCGATATCTCGGTATTAATAAATATAATATATTCAAAATAAAATACAATACATTTACTGTCAATTTCAAATAATTATTATATCGATTACGCTTATAAAAACACTTTATATTGATATAAATACTCAAAAATAATTAGAGAAATTTTACAAATAAATAAATAAGATATTAAACATGTAAAATAGGTAATATTTTTTTTTTGTTAAAATAAAATATTAATCAAATTTAACTCGCACCACCACCCTTAAAGTTAAATATTGACTAGTATAATCCTTAGCTATATCCGTAATTTTAAATATTGACTAGGACAATCTTAGGATAATTTATTTTATCAGAACAACTGGCTCCTAGAGAATATATTGACTAGTTGGTATAGAATATATTGATCAGTGATATATAATGCACTGATTAGTAAATACATTAGGATACAGTGACCGTTATTATGATAGATAGTCTAGAGCAGTGGTTCCCGACCTATGGGTAATGACCCAAATTTGGGTCATTGGGTTTTTTGTTCGGGTCATGAGCATATTTATAAAAATATTTATATCCAATATATTATAGTTTATATTATTCGTTTATGACTAACGTTTAATAATACAAAATAAAAATTGTCATTGGGTCATGGTATATTTATAGATTAAAATTTGTCAAAAAAAGAGTCACAATGAAATAATGTAGGGAACCACTGGCTCCTAGGGAAAACACATTGACCGGTGGTCTGGTTGGTAACACTGACCCGTGGGTGAGAACCGCACACTGGTGACCCTGACCCGGGGTTTCCAGCTACGACTGCTCATGTCCCCGCGTTTAACCCCCGGCAGACTGATGTCCTTCTTAGTGCCGTCCTGATCCTCGTCTATTAGCGCCAGGTTACCCCACTCGGTCATCTTACGCCTGTCTAGGAACTCCTGTTCATTGTATTGAGTGATTGTTACGTGTTCTATTTATTAGTTTGTTGTATCGGTGAGGAGGGTGGAATATGATATACGATATATAGACCCTAGAATACGAGTCGAGTTGCCCGAATTAATATAAGTTGATTCATACTAATATTAAATAGTAATTAGTACAGTTCTGTTCATTCAAATTAATTATTATAAGATTAATTTAATTTAATCAATAATTATGTACTAATAATAATCAATATTGTGTTTTCCCTTATCGGGCGAATCGACCATCTAATATATATATATATATATATATATATATGTGACATATATAATACAATTGTTAATTTTAATAATTTATTTATTTATTATATTTTTGTTTCGTGCCTTCTTTTGCAAATTATTTCATTTTATAATATCACCTACGTTCATATTAATGCAATAAACCATATAGATCAATGGTGATACATCACGGATATAAAGTGTGTAGATGACATCAACAAGATGTAGGTAAAAGTTAAGAATACGAGAAAGTGTCATTACAAATATCAGGTACGCAAACCATTAGATAACAATAATCATCTCAACTATATTACTGATCATATGAATCATGTATGAACGATACATTCAATAAACACTACTTATTATTAATAACTATACTGTATCGTATTTTTATATATATATATATATATATAGGTATAGATGTCGTTATTATATATATTTAATAACACAACAATTATTTGAGTGAAATGATTGGGATACAAAACACATGTATATATTGACTATCAGGTATTAAAAGTCGACAAGTACCTTACGTGGGGACGATGGTGTATAAGGTCAGTAGGAGAGATATGGCAACTAGCTGTGGGGTACCTGAGTTCCATCCATGGAGAGGTTACAGGAGATCTGGAACCTCTTGAGCAGGATCTGGTCGCGAAGGCTGTAGATACAGATGTTCTTAGTGTTGCCTCCAGCTAGCAGACAGAGGCCATCCGCGGAGTAACAGATCGTTGTGAATGCACTGTAGGGGGGTGTGAGGGTGTAGGGGGAGGAGTAACAGATAGTTGTGAATGCACTGTAGGGGAGGGGTGAGGGTGTAGGGGTGGAGTAACAGATAGTTGTGAATGCACTGTAGGGGAGGGGTGAGGGGGTGGAGTGAGGGGGTAGGGGGGTGGAGTAACAGATAGTTGTGAATGCACTGTAGGGGAGGGGTGAGGGGGTGGAGTGAGGGGGTAGGGGGGAGGAGTAACAGATAGTTGTGAATGCACTGTAGGGTGGGGGTGAGGGGGTGGGGGGGGTAGTAACAGATCGTTGTGAAAGCACTGTAGGGGGGGGGTGAGGGGGTAGGGGGGAGGAGTAACAGATAGTTGTGAATGCACTGTAAGGGGGGGGTGAGGGGGTGGAGTGAGGGTGGGGGCGAGGGGGGGAGTAACAGATCGTTGTGAACGCACTGTAGGGTGGGGGTGAGGGTGTAGGGGTGGAGTAACAGATAGTTGTGAATGCACTGTAGGGTGGGGGTGAGGGGGGGAGTAACAGATCGTTGTGAACGCACTGTAGGGGTGAGGACATGTGTAGGACATGTGTTCACCACTATCTACATTACATAACTCTCTGTGTATGTGTATATATGTGTATATATATATATGTGTATATATATATACATTCTACAGTGTTATTCTGGGTTTGATTCAGGACAAGTTTTATTTCATAAGAAAGTTTTTTATTTGTACTTTGTACATCTATTCAATATATTGTTATTTATTTATTTACTAACATATATCTATATGACTGAATACATATATAATTAGTTAGTGGTATGTCCACAAGCGTCTAGATATAAGAATAGCGTGTCCCGTAAGTTATAGGCGTACGAACTTTGAACTGGACGCTTTCTTGCCGGTGAGTTTATCTCCGTCACCTCGCGAGTATCCGAGGTCACTCTTGCCCTCGATGGAGGCGGTCTGGATACCGTTAGCGACGTCCCAGAAGGTTATCTGACAGTTCAATGTCGACGCAGCCAACTGTTTACCGTCGGGTCGGAATGCCACAGCCAATACTACGCAGTATAGAATAGATGTTAATAATAATGATATTTATTTAAATCTCATATATATATATATTGAATAGAATACGAATACAAATGGACCCCTCAAGAAGTCGTAGACTTATACATGTTATTAATGGTATAACATACGGGCTGACGGTATTAGTAATATGAACAGTGAGAGTTACATAAGACATACACATAGTGTGAATGCCAGCACCAATACTACATGCGTTAAACACAGTGTGACATCCATAGCTAATGATACAGACACATCCAGTGTGGGATAGGATAGGTTGATTGTTATGATGGTAATTAGAATACAGAGAACGACACAAGGACAAACACGAGGACAAATAGTCAGTAGAACTTGCGAGGTATTTCACCGTATGTATGTTATATGAAATAACGTGTATAGTATAATATGAAATGTTATAAATTAAATCGACTAATCGAACAACTGAGCTAAACACATGAACGCTATCTGATATCATTAGTAGTATTACTGGGTAACGACATAGCATGTATCTACATTATAAGAAGCCCTCAGAGAAGGAAAAACATATCCCATTATATTTATTTATATTATACCATTATAAATGATAACTTCTAATAAATTATTATTATAATTTTTATGAGAGGTTAATTATAGAAGTAATAATACTTGTAAAGATAATTTCCCTTTACATTTGTATATATATATATATATATATATATATATATATATAATTAGTATATACTAGTGATGTAAATTAACTCACTTTTTATTAATATATCAAAACTTGTTCGAACAAAATTATAGAAGTATCGATACTTGTATATAAATTACGCCAAGCATTTTGATAGAGCTGTGCCTTTGGGTAAATGATGCCTATCCTGATGCCTATCCTTTACTATACAAGCAAAACACGAATCAAGACTATTACGTAATGGGTCAAACCAAATTGAGACTCTTATAGATATAAACGAGCACAAACGATGCTTTTTATATTACATTTTAATCATAATTTGTATAGATATAAATATTAATCTATATATCTCTCACATAATCTGTGTATAAATAAATGTTATTATGTCTATAGGTGGCTAATTTATGTTTTTATTATTTTTAGTTTTTAAAAAAGTAAGTATTTATTTTGAATCCTAGGTATAAAGAGAATATAAAATAGAAAATTTAAATATTTTGACCGATAATATTATATTTAACGGAATCAAATATAATAAAAAGTTTATTTACTAAAAATAATATAAATATATTATATGATTTATTTATAATTAAATATCAATTAAGTTTACATATTAAAATTAATTATAATTGCATAAAAAGTTCGAATTACGAAAGTTTGATACTTGAATTCAAAGTTCGAAAGTCATAATTTCAAAATTTTGAAACTGATTTTTTTTCAAAGTTCGAACTGTCTGAGTTAATTTACAGCACTAGTATATACTAATTACATTGGTAATATACACTTACTCAATATTATACAGAATTTATAATCGTAATCAAGCAGTGAATTAAATTCTAGTTTACAATATTCTAAATGAGGCAATTGAATATAAGTTTAAATTAACATGTGTTGGATCACTAAAATCGTTAACATTAAAATTATCTTCAGTTCAGTTAATATGTACACATAATTTTACTTCATTACAAACCGAAATCAATAAAATATCGGAGAGGTTTGTTCTATATCCAAATAGCATTACAGTACTAATGCCGTTATTTAATTATTCTGAATATCAGTAGATTATGACATTGAAATCATCAGAATAATTCATAAATATAGATTCAGGTTTACGTGAAAGTAAGTGAAAATAATTAAAACTATTATTATAGTAAATATTTATAGAAGTTACAGATATAATAATAATAATAATATCTATTAAAAGAATTTTAATAATAATTTTTTTTCTTCTGTTAATTATAATATTTATGTTTTCTTCTAAAGGGCTTCAAAATAATATGCCTATTATCTGTTGTTGTTGCCCAGATATATTTTATAATGTGTATACAATAGAAATTCTATTACTAACAAAGACTGTTACATGTATAGTTAGCCCATCACGATTGTTAACCATGTAATTAAAATGTAAATATATATATATATTTGATAAATATTATTTTTTACTAGAAAATAGGTTTTAAATGATTTTACATCTAAATTACTAATGACATCTATATCGGTGGTAATGCTAAATCATTACTAATTATAATGGTATCACCAAAGATCGTGATCTAACCATCAGATCCTAGAGTTAGTGTTTCCTTGCTGCCTTTATTCTCGAACACGTCCCACAATTTCACAGTCTTATCCCAACTAGAGCTGGCCAGGATGGTCTGGTTGCAGCTGAATGACAGACCGCTGATAGGACCTTCGTGACCAGCCATTATCTAGGTAGGGGGGGTGTGGGTGTAGGGGGTGTGGGTGTGTATAGGTGTGTGTATGTGTATGTGTGTGGGTTATTATATATGTGGGTGTGTGTATGTGAGGGGGTGTATATGTGCGTGTAGTTTGATGTGTGATTGTGTGTGGGTTATTGTATATGTGGGTGCGTGTATGTGAGGGGTGTATATATGCGTGTACATGTATATATATGTGTGTGTGATTGTTAATTAGGTATGTTGTGCAACTGTCTTCGATTGGTTGTTTAGTTCTAAGATCTATATGAATAATCTAAATATGTTAATCTATCTAACGTGATTACTGAGAATATATTTTGATTATTTTTCATAGAAACGGTATCTTTCGATGAACTCTATGTAGATTTATATATCTGGGTATCGTGTATTAATAAAATGAAGTAGATTCTACCCGCTCGCTCGATTGCTGCGGGAGTGATGGGTCAATAGACGGGCAAGAGGTGGTCTCATTCTAGATAACATTACGTTACGACCTAGTTGCTTAATTATCCAATATTTACTCTACGCGTACAATATTAGTATTAGTTTTCATCCGGGTATTTACGAATTAACACAAATTCATTTATAAACTTGGTCTATTCATTAAGCTCCCAGTACATACTACAAAGTAGTGATGTAAATAATGTTGAGCCGAGACTTTCATTTTCAGAAAAAAAACGAGCCCGAGCCAAGTTGAGACTTTAGGTAACTGAGACTGAGACTGCATCATGCTTTAGATTTGGCTGGCATCATTTACATCGCAACTAAATAGTATTTACCTACATATATGATAGACTATACTCGCCATGATACCTTCTCACGCACTGTGGCTAGGGTGGGGTGTGTGCTTGACCCCTACTGACCTCCAACAGACGTCCAGTCTTCATTGACCACACGAACACCTCGAACACGTCATGTCCTCCAGCACAGATAATCTCACCGCTGTGGTCAACTGCTAGACAGGAGAACTGGGTCGGACGGGGGGTGGTCAGCGTACGGAAGTTACGGTACCTGGACGAGGTGTGAGGTTAAGTAATGAGGGGGCGGTGTGAGCAATAGTTATGATACCCGTATAGGTAAGGTGGTGGGTGAGGTGTTAATACCGTGCAATAGGGGCGGGGTGAGCAATAGTTACGATAGCTATATTAGCTGTATATGGCTATATATGGCCGATAGAGGTGGTCGGTGTACGGAGGTTATGTAGGGGTGGTAGTCGGGGTGAGGTAGGTGAGGGGTAGCTAAGAGGGGTAGTGTGTGTGTGATCAGTAGTTATGTTATGCATAACGGATGATAATCATAGTTAATAGTGGGTGGTGTTAGTTATGATAGCTGTGTAGGTGTGTCGGGGTAAAGTGTTAATACTGGTCAATAGTGTGGTGGTGAATAGGGTGGTGCTGTAAGGGTAGGAGAGATATGATGACTCATGCACCTACTAACCTAGTGGTATCGAAAGCTCTAACAGTACCGTCCAAGGAGCAGGTGACCACAACTTTACCACTCTGTATGAACTCTGCACCCGTTACCGCTGACTTGTGTTCAGTGAACGTCACGAAACAGAAACCACTGCTCGTATCCCATAGTTTTACCTGAGCGCGAGTGAGGGTAAGTTAGTGTGTGTATGTGTGTGTGTAAGGGTGCCAGTGCGGGAGTGAGTGTGAGGGATACATCACAACAGGGTTGATTAGACAGTAAAACGTAGGTTACAGTGAAGACTCACTATTAATGATTAACTACGCACGTGCATCTAAACACAATCATATATGTATCAGAATAAAATATGTATATAATATATACATTATATAATATACCCTAATTATTATATATATATATATTTTTTTTATATTGTTATTTTTATTTGGTGGAGTCCTTTCATCCCATCCAGGAACTTAGATGAAGTTTTTCACTTATAACCATATATGGCTCTAATATCCCTTCGAAGCCGCTCTCATATTAAGGCATCCATGGTTTTAACGAGAGCCGATCATTTATTTATACACAATTATATAAGATCACATCTAAATAATATTTTAAGACCCATTTTATAAAATTAATTAATGGTCCGGAAGAGGCTCGAATCCGTGTCCTACTGCTTGTGTGTCTGACGCCTTAGCCACTGAGCCACACAGGCAGTTAATATATATATATATATATTAATTTATACACTACGATATACACTCCACTATATAACATACACTATATAATATACACTACATATTATATATATATATACTACTTTAAAATATACATTAATATATACACATTACGCAAGATACCAATTACGTTACACGCCCCACTATTAACACACTACCCCTACCCTACACACTAGCCCTAAACACACTAACCTTTCCATCGTCAGCCCCCGTCGCAATGTACAGACCATCAGGAGAATAGCACACCGTATGCATACTATCGTAGTGGCCCTGTTGCTTCATGGCGAACGTCTCGCTCTGCCACTCCCAGACCACCAGTTGACCGCGGTCACTGCCACCCAGCGCTAGCCAATCACCGCCCGCGTTGAACGCCACCGAGGTTATGGAACCGCCCCCTTCGATGCTGCGAGGAAAGGGGGTGTGTATTACCGCGCGGTGATGAGAGATAGCGCAGAGGACTGGAATAAATAGTTATGTGTTTATTCAGATTGATATTCAATTTTGATTTAATCTATTTATCCAAAGAGATACATCGATTAAGTTTCCATGTAATATTATTTATCTATTTTTTCCAGTTGAGATTTTCATCTATAAATATACCTAAAAACAATGGACATAGGGACGATAATGTTGGTATTAATATATGAGCGGCTAATTTTTATAAATAATTAAAAAAACTAAATATAATTTTACTTATTTTATTGATATACTTTACCAAAGTAAATCAATTTACATAGTAAAGATATCAAACTAAATATACTTATAATAATTACGGAATATATATGGTTCTTTTGTGAAATATAGTATTCGTAAACAATATATATACTATATCACCTACGCTTGTGTTGTATTCATATGTATAGACGTGTAACAAATGTCAATGTGTATATAGACTACAAACACTATATATATATATATAATATATATATAAATAACTTCAGTTTTATAAATTCTATTAGGCTATATATGGGTATCAAAATAAATTAATTTATTAGATGTTTTTGAATGTAAATATTTAATATAAGTATTAAAAAAAGCATTTTAAAATGCGTAATTTAAAATTTTCGAGAAAATATATATCAAAAGAATATATGTAATTCGAATAAAATATTAACCTTTTCAATTAGACATTTATAAAGTTATATTTTACTGATTTTAAAACAGTTTTTAGAATTCAAGAGTAATATATTCTGTAAATACATATACGTCAAAGGTTATATTTATATCCGCAATCATTTCATTGGTCGAGTAATAATGACAGGTATTAATTTATAGAATTATTTCGTTGAAAGCATTTTATTTTTATTTATTATTATGCATATATATTAGTTTTTTATTATATTATTGCTAATACTATATTTCTAGGTATATATAATAATATATAATAATATATGAAATTATTATGAATGCAAATGTGAATCACCTTTTATTTTATAATTTAGAAATCTATAAATTCTAAATAATTTAATAATTCTATTTTTCTATAGCTTATTGTTTATAAATATAATATAGTTTATAATTTATAAATATAATATAGATTAATATTTATAAAATATCGTGTAATAAATTATATTAAGATATAATATATATATATATATATATATATAAATATATATATAATATATTTATAATTTAAAAATTAAATAAAAACTTAACAAAGTGTTTTTAATGTTCTAATTACTATTATTCAATCAATAATTTACAGATTTCAATAATTTTGTCAGAGAATGTATATTATATAATAATACACAATAATTAGTGAACACATTTTTTTTTCCAGTAATGTTTGTAGATCAATACACTAAATAAGTTTCAATTTATTTGAGGTTGATTCATTAATTATTGAATGAAAAGTAGTCTTTAGCATTAAGGTATTTTTCCCTATTCTTATACATTAGATAGCCCATATATAGCCTTAATCCCTCATTTTAGAAGAAATAAATATATATATATAATATAAAAAATATTTTCTAATAAATAATAATAATTATAATAACGCGTAGCTATGGTATGCGATCTGAACTGAAGACGAGTGGGCGCCAGTTGAACACAAACCTCAGCGAATGGATCAGATTGAAGTCGGGCATTTCGTGCAGGAAGAAAGAGCCGTCGTCGAAAGCCGCCACTAGAATCTTCAGCGACTTATGGTAGGTGGCGCTAGTTACTCTGGCGTGAGATTTGGAGTTCTCGCCTCGCGCTTCACGGTAATGATGTCTGCAATAACATAGAATGTAGGCATTATGTTCTCTTAATATGTTGTATAATATATATATATATATATATATAATGATATAAGAGACTTCGAAGAGACATTAATCGATATGGTTTTAAGTGAAAAGTCATCTAAGTATCTGGATGGGATGTAAGGACTCCACCAAAATACAATAACAATATATATATATATATATATATATATATATATATATATAATGTGTGTATTTCTGTAAGGTGATCAAGTTCATTACAGTGAATTTACACTTTATTTAATAAGAATAATATTATTTCACTAGTAAAATACTACATAAAGTAAACCCTATAATTAGATATTATTTCATTACCATGATTAGACAAGGCATTGCGGTTCACATAATACTTCTACAACAGTCACCCACTACTAGTATCTATTTAACCAAGTGTATTATTTTAAATGATTTCTAATATTAAATATACTATAATTTATTAACTTCACCGTTCCATTTAAGAATGAACTAAACAGCATGTTAGTGTGATAACATCTCATTGTAACTATCGATACGTAGAAATAATGCATTTTTATTTATATACGACAGAGTTTACTTTTATAACAATATGTATAATATATTTGTATTTAATAATAATAATAATAATATTTATTTGAAGAATTTTAATTTTTTTTTCTGTAAAATTATAATGATATTTATATAATGTTTTCTTCTAAAGGGCTTCAAAATAATATGACTATTTTCTGTTGTTATTGCCCATATTTAAATCTGTACATTATTATTTACATAATGTAAACTAAGTGTTCATTACTAATATATAAAAGCAATAGAATGCACGAGTTTTAAATGTTATACATACTAAAGTAAACAAAATGGATGCGTTTAATTATTAGGTATATTTATTATTATGGTACATTATATTATATCGTTATTCGTATTATAAGTATCGGTTATATATATATATATTAAACTAAATAATCAACTAATGTGGGTATATTGTTTGATTGAAATTTCTGTTAGGTACATACATCTAATGATGAGATGAATTAATGATAATTATTCATATATACTGTGTAATTGAGGTATGAATAATTTATATTTGCAGATTAACCTTGATACTTTCTTATATTTCAGTTGATTCTTGTTGCTCTTGTCCAATTTAGTCATTAGTTTTTCTAAATTGTCATTATAATGAATTAAAATTAAAATATAATATATATATATATATATATATATATGTATCACATGTTTATATGTATGACAAATGTATGACAAATGTGGAAATATATTACTAGTAATGTTAATAAAATCTGAAATTAAATTCATGCTTGAATATAATTGATTATTTAATTGCATTATAATTTTTAATATCTAAATTTACGAATATATATATATATAGATTGAATTAATAAATACAAATTCCAATGACAATTAAACAGTATTTGTAATGCAATTTATACTTATGACGATTATTTACACACATATTTCGTAGTTATATCTCTAACTAATTAATATTGAGATAATATATAACTCGAAAATTGTAGTGATTTAGTAAATTAATTTAAACGATATTTGTATGTTAACTTTTCTAGTTCCAGTTCTCTTACATATTGTGTTTATAGTTACTTCTAATTATATGTGAATCATTGAACGCTTTATTTAGTGATTCATTCAATAACTAAGGGCGTGTTTACACGGAACAATATCTACGATGGTAAATCATACTCGTACATTTCGTGGTACTTCTGCAGCGCAATGAAAAGGTAGCCGTAGATTAGCCACAATTTGAAGATTTTATTTAGTGCGGAAACACTCCCTAACTCAGTAATTCATTCGCTGATACGTCGATTCAAAAATTGATTAATTAATATATTAATTCATTTAGTAATTGTTATTGTTATTGTTATTTGGTGGAGTCCATTCATCCCATCCAGGAACTTAGATGAAGTTTTCACTTATAACCATATATGGTTCTAATGTCCCTTCGAAGCCGCTCTCATGTTAAGTTATCCATGGTTTTAACGAGAGCCGATCATTTATTTATACACAATTATATAAGATCACATCTAAATAATATTTTAAGACCCATTTTATAAAATTAATTAATGGTCCTGACGAGGGTCGAACCCGTGTCCTACTGCTTGTGTGTCTGACGCCTTAGCCACTGAGCCACACAGGCAGTTATCAAAAAAGTTAATCAAAATTCATCATTTAATCATTGTTACTTCTATTCACTTTAATCAATTTAATCATTATTACTTCAAAATAATGAATTAATTAATTCATATCTATTCAGTGATTCATGTATATTAATATATAATATTCTTGTGGATCAATTCATTAACGTATCGCGTACAACCTTCGCGCCTAGTCCTCCTTGCTATCTGAGATCGGCGAGAGGCTCTCTGTTCATCATTCTCCGACTCGCTCCCCCTATCAGCCTCCTCCTCATCCTCCTCTTCCTCATCTTCCTCTTCTGTGTCGGTATCCTCAGAGTTATCTTGGAACAGAGGTTTGTAGGGCAGTAGGGCGTCGAGGTCAGTGTCACACTCCCACACGCACAGTACACCGTTAGCACTCAGCGAATACACCTGAAGTAGGTATATGGAGGGGTGTGGGGGTTAGGTGTAGGTGAGGGTTAGGTAAGCATGTTGGGCGGAGGTTAATAGCTATGGAGAGAGGGGATGATGCAAGGGGAATAGAGTATATGTTATTATCTAAAAATTAATTTATTGAACATAGTATATGATTATCCATAACTATATATATATAATATATAACATAAAATATAAACTATAACATGCTTAACTATAAGGAAAATAATTATAAATAAATTTATAAATTATATAACTGCCTGTATGGCTCAATTGACTAAGGCGTCAGACTCACAGGCAGTTGGGTGCTGGTTCAAGCCCCATCCGGACCATTAAAATAGGTTTTGAAATAATATTTAGAAGTGATCTTATATAATTGTATATACAAAATGATCGGCCCTCGTTAAAACCATGGCCTTAACATGAGAGCGGCTTCGAAGGGACATTAGAGTTATTTGTTTATACGTTAATAACAAAAAAATTCATCTAAGTTCCTGGATAAAAATAAAACAATAAAGAATATAAATATATGCACTTATAACTAAGTATACCAGTATTAGTGATAGCGTAACCAAGGTAACCGGTGGTACTAACATCTAGGGAGTCCTTCTCGAAGAAAGAGTGTATAACGCAGTCCGTGTGTCCCCCCATGGAGTATATCACCAGGTTAGCGAATCTCTCGACTCCGTAGATACGGGTGTTCATGTCCTCGCAACCCACGCACAGTACTCTAGTGGTGGTGATGGTGGTATTGTGTGTATGGGTGGTATTGGTGGTGGTAGTGGTGGATGTGGTAGTGGTGGTTGTAGTGGGTGTATGGGTGGTAGTAGTGGGTGTATGGGAGGTAGTTGTAGTGGTGGAGGCAGTGGGTGGTAGTAGTGGATGTGGAGGTAGTGGTGGATGTGGTAGTAGTAGTGGGTGTATGGGTGGTAGTGGTTATATTGAAATGTATATAATATTTATATCTTTTAACGATAGTTCAGACTTCTAATATGAAATTTAAACTCATTAGGAAAGGTATTCAAGTAATATTTCAAAAATACCTAATATATATTAACATCGGCCTAATATAATCATAATCTAGCATCATTAGCATATACCATATAACCATGCACACAAATATAAGACGTCAGCGACTAATCTGATTAGGATTACAACGTGAATACAACGCGTAATTAACGATAAAAGTTACGCAACAGGGTGTTATGTAATCACCTTGAATCGCTGGTCCAGTCGATACTGGTGTTGTCATCGTATGAGCCGTACAGTGTGCGCTTCAGTGTGAACGGGTTGAACTGGCGCTTACATAGGGGAGCATTGAACAGCAGTAGCTTTGTACCCCGGGCTACTGCGAAGTGTCTGGGATAGGGGTTAATAGGGGTTATATGGGGTGTTACGTAGGGGAGCATTGAATAGGAGTAGCTTTATACCACGGGCTACTGCGAAGTATCTGGGGTAGGGGTTAGGAGGGGTTATATGGGGGTTAAGTAGTTGAGCATTGAATAGGAGTAGCTTTGTACCCCTGGCTAATGAAAATTGTTTGTTGAATAAAGGGTGGGCTCATTAATATGGGGGATCATTAATACATGTGGTTTTTAATACGGGGTCTCATTAATAGAGGGGGTATTAATACGAAACTAGTTTATCACTGAAGTATTACTTAATGAATACAGGTAAAGTTTATATATCTGGTATGAAGAAGTTTGATGTAGTAAATATAGGTGAAGCTATATATCTGCTACGATGTATTATATAAAGGAACGCTTATATCGGGTAGAAGTATTACATAACGAATGAGAGGCAAGGTTATTATAAATAAGAACTATGAAATAATACACTAAATATTAGATATTTAGGATAGAATT
The DNA here is from genome assembly GCA_964019155.1 of Osedax fenrisi. Taxonomy (NCBI): domain Eukaryota; kingdom Metazoa; phylum Annelida; class Polychaeta; order Sabellida; family Siboglinidae; genus Osedax; species Osedax fenrisi. The sequence continues at coordinate 52,481,084 of OZ025243.1, forward strand.
TATTCGAGAGATGTTAAAATTAACTGAGATCTCATCTATGGTAACATTGATTATATTAATATATATATATATGTGATATATAGGTTATGATATATATATATATATATATTGATTATATAAGTATTACATGCGATAATATATTTGATAACTAACTTTCCATCGGGGCTAAAGCTGATAGATCTTACGGGTGCGTGGAAATCATACTTTTGTATTACTTGTCCATTGATCATATTGATTAATAGCGCGCTTCCATCTGCAATAATAATACTAATATACATACATCGTAGAGTATGCATAATCATACAGATCTAATATGAACTCAGTTTAGGATGATCAATATATTTTAATATTACCAAAAATGGTGGAATACATTAAAAATTCCTATAAGTATTTATCAATCTTAATTTCGTTGGTGTAATTATTATATTATTAAAATGAATGGTGTATTATTTATATATTATACATTCTGACATTATATCTATTGATTTTATATAATTAAATCTATAATCAAAATTAAGAAAAATTCATATATATTAACGATATCATACATTAGTGGAATAGTTTTAAACATTGATTTTATATCTACATACAAATATTCGCTAACATAGATTTAAGTATTGATTTCATAGTATTTTATAAAATATATGAATAACAAGAAGGTAATACTCAATCAGATCTCAGAACGCATAAAGAAAGAGTGAGTATGTTCTTTCCACCGTGGCATAAACCTCCGGCGAAAGCATTACGGCGGTAATGTATATTTAACACACACATATAGGGTTGTGAGTTAATAAAAAACACGTTTTAAACAGACGTTTTAAACAAAGAATAAAAAACGAAAAAAAAACAGAAAAAAACGAGATATTATTTAATAAGTGTTTAAAATATAATATATTATATATGTTTATAATATATTATTATTATTATAATAAAGTAAAATTAGATTTCTTTTATATTTTGTATAATAATTGAAAAATGAATGATTATAATCAATAAATTAAATAATTATTTAATAAATGTATAAAATAAATATAATATTATAATTATTATATTAATCAAGTAAAATTAGATTTATTTTATGCTTTGATATAATATTGTATACTAATTTAAAAATGAATGATTATTTAATAAATGTATACAATTATTATTATAATAATAAAGTAAAATTAGATTTCTTTTATATTTTTATAATAATTGAAAAATTAATGATTATTTAATAAATGTATAAAATAAATAATATTATTATAATAATCAAGTAAAATTAGATTTATTTTATGCTTTGATATAATCAATTGTATAATAATATATATTATGTTTAATATATTTATTTTATAATAATTTATTATAAAAGAAATATGAAAGTTCATACATTTTTTATAATATTAATTATATACAAATACAATGTATATTATACATAGATTGTGATATAATCTCCATATCTATAGCATTAAATAATACATGAATAATCAGTGATATATTGTAACAAAATAAATATTATAATTGTCATACTAATGTAGAGTATGACAATATGATTTAATGATGCTAATAATACAGATACTATATTATTTGAATATTATATGAATATTAATAATGAATATTCATAATATATATTACTTTATTATTATTTTATTATTTAATATCTTTATAATAATTTTTTTTGTAATAGAAAAAAACGGGTAAAAAACGAATAAAACGAATTAAAAACGAAAAAAACCGTTTAAAACATGTTTTAAACGAGCATTAATAAAAAACGCGTTTTTTAACAACCCTACACACATATATATATATTATAATATATATATATATATATATATAGATAACAAGAATAGTGTAATGAATTAACTATATAATACAGAGCGTACATACCGGCGCCGCGTAAATATTTTGTGAAGCATATCATGATCTCGCACATCATGAACTTCATACGGGGAGATGGCGGTGATGTTGTATATATATATATTTAAAATATATGGATAACGAGGTAATAATATAGAAGCCACAGTGCATGTGTTCTGACCTTCAGCGACGCAGATCATGAGCTTGCCGCACGGCGACAGCGTAACGGCGGTGATGTTGTACTTGCTCTCGAAGGGCAAGGTCGCCGACCTGTTGTTCTTGAGGTCGAACACGCTGACCCGATTACCGACGGGGCTGACAACGCTGCTACCGTCGGGCGTGAACGTCAGGTTTCCGCGGTTGTACACTGTACCCAACAGGTTCGTGAACTGCGCGCGGGGTGCAGTGGGGGATAGAGTACGTAGAATACGGTATAGGTAATACTATATACTCTTGTAGGTAACGAGTCGATTCAACCGCAAAATAAGTCGTTTCGATGTCAAGAATCGACTTAAGATCGAGTGAATCGACTTTTTTGTGTAGGCGATATGAAAATAAATAAATAAAATATATTAAAGGTAATGATTAGTGTACTATTATAATGTAATATTAATAGGTGAATAATCTATTTAGTTAGTTATAGCGCGCACTCTATTATATTATTAAATATTTGCGGCTATAACTCTGGTGGATCAAAACCGGCGCCAAAAATATATGTCTAATAGTTTATTCAATATCGAAGCTCGCGCTTTCGTAGTTCAGACGCCCGCCTCTATATATAGGCGTGTCATACTAGATAAACTCCGCCTATAGATATACTACGGACATGTATGTCCTTAGTATATACTACGTGTACATGTAATATACATTGCAGTGTACACGTACTATATATCTATATATATATATATATATATATATTATATATATATATATATAATATTATATATATATATATTATATATATAATAAGTGTACACGTACTATATATCTATATATATATATATATATATATATATATATATATATATATATAGATATATATATAGTACGTGTACACTGTACACTGCAATGTATATTACATGTACACTGTACAATGTACAGTGTACATATACCAAATATATATATATATATATATATACCAAATACCTATATATAATATATGATATATATAATATTATATATATATATTATATAATATATTATATATATATATATATATATATATATATAATATAGGTGTGTACACGTGTACAGTGTACATTGTACACTGTACCATGTACAGTGTACAGTACAGTGTAGTACTGTACACGTAGTATATACTAAGGACATACATGTCCGTAGTATATCTATAGGCGGAGTTTATCTAGTATGACACGCCTATATCTAGAGACGGGCGTCTCAACTACGAAAGCGCGAGCTTTGATATTGAATAAACCATTAGTCATAGATTTTTGGCGCCGGTTTTGATCGTGTTCCACTCTGATAATTCAAATTTATATAATTTTTTCATTTACGAAATATGAATTGGTTAATTGTATATTTATGTTACTAATATACGAAAATAAAACATACTAATATAATACTTATATGTTTAAATAGTAAAAATATATTGTTAGAGTGAATAGTACAATTTACTATTTATGTATACATCATTTTAAAATATATTAATCATTTTGAGCGATATTATAATTCATAGATAATGAAATATATTATATTAATGATATATAAAATAATAATAATACGTACTTTGTATGAAAACTGCATGTTTTGTTTTTAAATAATATATATTTTAGATAACAATAAAGAGCATAACAATATATTTAAAACATAAAATATAGATCACACGTTTATAAATTTTCAAATTATAAATAATTATTATGATAATTATTAGGATCAAAGATTATCAAAAATATTATTTAAATTTAAAATTATTTAAATTATTATTTATCCTCTAAATTCAAATAACTGATATAACATATTTTAGCTCAATTTAATTACACAATTTAGTATCAATAATATTATAAAAAGTATTTTACTAAATACCTGTTAAATAATATATTTATAAATATATAATAGTATCTATAAACTCTAAATTAAACTTTTTTTAAATAATTTTTTTTTATATTTTTTTTAAGGATTTTCAAGATACTCTTATTTACTTATCTCTTATTTATCATATACATGATTTGAATATATACATATATATATATATAATATATTATATTGATTACTATCTGAAACCGCGCCAAACACAATGTGTGTGTATGTGGATTACCATCAGAAACGGCGCACATTTTTAATAAAATGCGTATTTCTTTAAAAATTGGCGCCGTTTCAGATAGTGTGACACACATATATATATATAATATATATATATATATATATATATATATATATATATATATATATATATATATATTACTGCTATATGAATCTAATCAGTGAGTTTATTTAAATAGATAAGAGGTTTATTTAAGTATGTTCAATAACATTTTAAATAAAGAATCAACCCAGTAATTACCATATTAATAATATATGGTAGTCAATGACTACCATATTAACTTAGTCACTTATTAACTTAGTAAGTGCATTCTAAGGACATTTCCATTACCTTTCTATTAATTGTTTGATTGGTGTTAATTACTGAGTAACTTTTCTGTATTGAATATGTCCCTCATTTATATTGAGTACGATTCATGACGTAACATTTAAAATATTCGTATCGGTACTTGACTCATTAGTGTACATGTTAAACTAATATTGACAATGAAAATACAGTATATATATATATATTATAAGATATATATAAATTAGTTGTTATTATAATTTTAAATTATATATCTATATATCTATAACATATTTTAAATTTTAACTAGGAAATCGCAATCAAAACAAATATGGCCATATTCGATATTCTCCAAATGATTATAACAGTGATAATCTGATTATGATAATGATCATCATTATAGTAATGACAATTATAATGAATATCATAATCATTATCACTATAATACTATTTATTATAATCGTCATAATTATTATAATATGAATACGATGAGTATTTATACTAATAATTATACTATACTCATTATAATAATGATAATGATCCTAATCAATATAATAATGGTGTTTCTTAAGAAACTAATAACTAAGTTTCTTAACACGTGTTACCTATATCTTTAATATTTATATTAAATAAAGATAATTGCACTAATTCTTTTACTCAGTCAGAATATATTGAATAACTAATTATTATTTTTAATTTATAATATTATATCGAATTTAATACCAATATAAAAATATAATTATTCATAGGATTATTACATGAAATATACGATGAATTAACTACTATCAGCATAATTCATACATATATACTTAAATAATAATTTTTCAATTATCCTAAGTAATTTGTCATAATTCGTAGAATTATTTATTAACATGTTAAATAATCGTATATATTTAGATTTCTGGAATTTAATTAAAATGAAAAAAAATGCTTCGAAAAATCTTTGGTTCTATTGTATCTTGTACAAATATAGCATAGACACATATATTACTCATCGATGTAAATAAAAGTTTTATTTACATCGATGATATTATATATGTATATTTAAAAGTTTGATTTATATGAATCTAAATCTATATCCGATTATTAATAGCTATATTAATATTAGAGTCCAGTTTTTCTAAGAAAATAAATTATCCTAGGATCATCTTAGGACAATCCTTAGCTATCTCCGTAATGTTAATATCATCCTAGTATAATAATAGTACTCTACATGTTCTCAGAACCACTGGTCCCAGGACTTCAGACAAGAGGACATGCCCGTCCATGTGAACTTCCTGAACCTAGGACTGAAGTCATTCGCTGAGGCTTATCGGATACAACTCGCGATGTCTACGCGACTTATAGATAGGATCAAACGCGACGGATCCAATAGTAAGGTCTGTAGGTAATGGTTGAGTAGAACCTACATTATATTCATATCTTAGTTACTGTTTACTTCCAGTAGATTATTACATTTTATAACTTATCAATATATGATCAGCTATTTCCTAGTTTATCTGATTGCATAGTAATACTTATAATATATATATATATATATATATATAGTAGCCGTCCCGACCCGGCGTTGAAGAAAAAGAGAAAATTATTTGTAATTAATAAACAATAATTATATTTTTTATAAAATACGCTATCTGTATATCTTTGTTAATTTATTATGAAATAATTATCACAATTTAAATTACGCACAGTTCTCATATATGTATTACGAGGTATTGTCAAGAATGTCAATAATATTAATCTGTCTATTGGTTCCTTCTAGATTATTTGTGCTGGGACAAATCCATTAACAACATCGCTTATGGATATTTGATAAATAGTTAATAACTATGAACTAAAGTAAATTGTATATTAGAAACACTATGAGTAAAACACTAGTGGGCAGACAATTTATAATAAATGTGATAATTACATGATAACAATTAACAAATTATAAATAATACTGAACTAGTACTCTATGATAACACATTATTTTGGTCGATGGATTTCAAAAGATTTAAAATTCGTAAAAAAACTACGGATTATTTTGGAGACCCGTGCAAGAGTATTTCGAAATCTGACGAACATTTAGATGATGCACTAATATAACTTCCCAGATCTAACTGAGCTATGGTATATAACTCCTCACACAACAGTTACTAGATGGAGAAGAGGCTGATACGATATTACCTGTGGAGATAGGAGATCAAGTGTATGGTACTAATACAGTGCTACTGGTCGAGCATCTTTCTGTGTATACTGTGGGCATGCGGAATGAGGTTAGTAGTAGTAGTAGTAGTAGTAGTAGTAGTAGTAGTAGTAGTAGTAGTAGTAGTAGTAGTAGTAGTAGTAGTAGTAGTAGTAGTAGTAGTAGTAGTAGTAGTAGTAGTAGTAGTAGTAGTAGTAGTAGTAGTAGTAGTAGTAGTAGTAGTAGTAGTAGTAGTAGTAGTAGTAGTAGTAGTAGTAGTAGTAGTAGTAGTAGTAGTAGTAGTAGTAGTAGTAGTAGTAGTAGTAGTAGTAGTAGTAGTAGTAGTAGTAGTAGTAGTAGTAGTAGTAGTAGTAGTAGTAGTAGTAGTAGTAGTAGTAGTAGTAGTAGTAGTAGTAGTAGTAGTAGTAGTAGTAGTAGTAGTAGTAGTAGTAGTAGTAGTAGTAGTAGTAGTAGTAGTAGTAGTAGTAGTAGTAGTAGTAGTAGTAGTAGTAGTAGTAGTAGTAGTAGTAGTAGTAGTGGTAGTAGTAGTAGTAGTAGTAGTAGTAGTAGTGGTAGTAGTGGTAGTAGTAGTAGTAGTAGTAGTAGTAGTAGTAGTAGTAGTAGTGGTAGTGGTAGTAGTAGTAGTAGTAGTAGTAGTAGTAGTAGTAGTAGTAGTAGTAGTAGTAGTAGTAGTAGTAGTAGTAGTAGTAGTAGTAGTAGTAGTAGTAGTAGTAGTAGTAGTAGTAGTAGTAGTAGTAGTAGTAGTAGTAGTAGTAGTAGTAGTAGTAGTAGTAGTAGTAGTAGTAGTAGTAGTAGTAGTAGTAGTAGTAGTAGTAGTAGTAGTAGTAGTAGTAGTAGTAGTAGTAGTAGTAGTAGTAGTAGTAGTAGTAGTAATAGTAATAGTAGTAGTAGTAGTAGTAGTAGTAGTAGTAGTAGTAGTAGTAGTAGTAGTAGTAGTAGTAGTAGTAGTAGTAGTAGTAGTAGTAGTAGTAGTAGTAGTAGTAGTAGTAGTAGTAGTAGTAGTAGTAGTAGTAGTAGTAGTAGTAGTAGTAGTAGCAGTAGTAGTAATTATAATAATGTATTATGTATGATTTAATTTTATTTGAATGATATCTATTTATATGATTTTTATTAAAAAAATATTGTATAATGTATATATAAATTATATATATATATAGAAATATATAAACATCAAGTTAGAATATTTATTTCTTATTAATCAATTGTACTTGATATATAATTTACTATTATTTTTGTATTTAATAGAATAAATGTAAATATACTGACTTATAAATGGTGTTGAGAACATATATAATAATATCACCTAATCAACCTAATGCCTCCATCTGACCCGCCCATCCTCAGAAGAGACCGACGGAAGCTGAGATCACGGGTCTACGGGCTAAGGGGGCTGACTATCACGAGACTAACCGAGGAGGTCTGATCACATTCCACGGGAGGGGTCAGCTCGTAGCGTACCCTATCGTCAATCTGAAGGTGTTAGGGGCGGGACATGCGCGCGACTCTTATGTAGTCGTTATAGTGTACGCTTGATTAGCTTTACATTTATATGTATAATTATATTAGCATATAAATATACATATATATATATATAACATTACACTAATAAACTGATCTCATTCATTTATTCATATATGGGAATCATACATACATTTATATAAAGTAGTATACGCATGACATACTGATACACTACCCTATATTAACCCCTACCGCCCCCCCCCCCCCCCCTATTACCCAGGAGATTAACATGGGCCTAAGGACATACGTGTGCTCCCTGGAAAGAGCGCTGATCTCCACCTGCGCCGCGTTCAATGTTACAGCCGCTACTACAGCTGACACAGGGGTATGGGTCTCGGGCAATAAGATAGCTGCCATAGGTTTATACCAACACGTGTGTGTGTGTATGTGTACAACAGGGTTTGAAAGTGTTGCTATATCACTCACACACACTAGGTGAAAGACCTTACATGTTATAATAAACATATTTGTGAACTTACATCACAATATATTTAATATTAATAAAATTAACAAAAGTATTTGAAGAAGAAATATTTGATATATTTATGATTTATTTAATGTAAATTCCCATTTTACTTGTGTTTTTATTTAGGCGTGCATGAGTTGTTATAAAAATTAAGTATTTGTGAAAGTGTATAAATAAATTCTAATATTAATAAAGTACAAAACTACGTAAAAAATTAAAAATATTTGTTATTTTTGTATTATTAAATGTCTAGTTTATTCGATTATTTCTTTGATACATTATTTAAATTAAACATCAAACTTTGTTGTCTATAAGAGATATTTGCGTTGTGTAAAATTTAACAAAATATAATTTTTCCAACAAAAAAAAAATTGACGACTAGTTTACCAACACAAATTGTTTTCGTTAAAATGTGAAATAAAACTACTTTTTTAAATAAGTATATCATATTTGTTATAATTTTATATTTATATAATTATGATAGACATATATCATAAACATTAAATTAATTAAATTATACTATTGATAATTTTTTTTTTCGATTTAGTAGTACAATTTTATTATTTTATGAATGAATGAATGAATGAATTCAGTTTATAGACAATGTCTAAGGAGAATCAGTAAAGCGATGAGCTTTATTAATTCGATATCTCCTAACAGTAGTGTAATGTCATATTTCATCATCTTCATTCGGATAAAATACAATAAAATTACATAAAATAGATATTAAAATAAACAATAAACACAAATATAAAAGAAAGAATAAAACAAAACTAAAACAAATATTTGATTCCCATGTTAGCTTAAACATATTTACTATGTACAATGTAAATTATCTCACTGGCCTTATATAGGGTAATATTTAATATAATTTTAAATCTGTATAATAATATATAACAATATATATATATTTATAAACTATCTGTATAATAATATATAATAATTTGTAATAATAATATGATATCTCTTTAATTAAGATAGTATTTTGTTTATTTATTCACTTAGTACATTAATTAGTAGTCGCACTTTACAATGTATAACACTTTATCATATTGATCTAACTAACTTCACTAGTGATCAAGTCTCTTCTATTCGCGATGCCTGAAGGGAGTATTATATTTAAAATTCGTTTCAGAAGTGTTATAACGTGAATTTACATTATACACTCTACTTTATGCACTGTACATTGTATAGGGTAATTATCACAATATCTTATATGTTATTTCATTGAATAATATTTCATTTTAATAATATTCCTAGATGATATATTTTATTTTTGAATTTGACTTCATTTGCTTTTTTATCTTACGCGAACGTCGTAATCAATACTTAATGTAACGAGACATCATCTAATCAGGATATCCTGCCACACTTTATTAAACCAGATCGTCTACTACTATCGCCAACAGCAACAATAGTATTATATACGCCTATCTCTATATCTATATATGACGATAGCAAGAATGCTAGTAATAATGATTATTAGTAGCTGATTATCCGAGGCTTTAATCGTCTAGTACACATTATTAGACACGCCTATTCTATACACACATACCCACCTACACCCATACGTGTTCACACCCACCTATACACTACCAGGCGTAAACGCTAAGAGGTACGTATCAACACATGGGGTCTCCCTGAATTGTGACGTAGATCTGACGTGGTTCGAACACATCACTCCGTGCGGGCTCGTCGATAAGGTTACGACGCTAGTCACCACGCGTGTATAGGTGGCGCTACTTCCCCACGCATACTCCTTTATTAAACTCTGTCATTATTTAGACACTAGCTCATTATTTACCATTATTTAATTAGACTATCGGCTGCATTATTTTACGATTAAATCACTCTATCTTAACATTAAATCACTCTACCTTAACATTAAATCACTCTATCTTAACATTAAATCACTCTACCTTAACATTAAATCACTCTATCTTAAACATTAAATCACTCTATATTAACATTAAATCACTCTACCTTAACATTAAATCACTCTATCTTAAACATTAAATCACTCTACCTTAACATTAAATCACTCTATCTTAAACATTAAATCACTCTACCTTAACATTAAATCACTCTATCTTAACATTAAATCACTCTATCTTAAACATTAAATCACTCTACCTTTACATTAAATCACTCTATCTTAAACATTAAATCACTCTACCTTTACATTAAATCACTATATCTTAACATTAAATCACTCTATCTTAAACATTAAATCACTCTACCTTTACATTAAATCACTCTATCTTAACATTAAATCACTCTACCTTAACATTAAATCACTCTATCTTAAACATTAAATCACTCTACCTTAACATTAAATCACTCTACCTTAACATTAAATCACTCTACCTTAACATTAAATCACTCTATCTTAAACATTAAATCACTCTATATTAACATTAAATCACTCTACCTTAACATTAAATCACTCTATCTTAAACATTAAATCACTCTACCTTAACATTAAATCACTCTATCTTAAACATTAAATCACTCTACCTTAACATTAAATCACTCTACCTTAACATTAAATCACTCTATCTTAAACATTAAATCACTCTATATTAAACATTAAATCACTCTACCTTAACATTAAATCACTCTACCTTAACATTAAATCACTTTATCTTAATATTAAATCACTCTACCTTAACATTCAATCATACGATGATATTCGTAAACGGATATCCTATCTTCGCTAATAATGCATATCGTATATTTGATAATAGATATACAGAGTGAGTTTTAAATAAATATTATTTTAAATTTATAATTATTTATATATTATTGGATAGTTATTAAACATAGTTACTTATGGAATAGTGGCATACACCATAATGCCAAATTAATGTACCATATTTTTAGGTTCATAATTAAATTTAATATTTTAACTATTTTTATTGATTTGAAGAAAATTTATAATCATAATTAAATATTGTTCTGTTTATTCTCGTATTTCTGCATATTAAAGTCTAATATTATAATATTTAATTATTAATATTTCTAACATTATCATCATCTTCGCAATTATCATCACTATCACCATCATATTTCAGGGTACAACGTCTATGACTAAGGAAACAGGAACAATCATTACAATAGACGAAGCCCTACCATCATTTATAGATTCATTTTCTAATGTATTCAATATCAAATCTAATAAAGTAATTTCATTATAATTAGTCATATAGTATTTATATATATATATATGTATATATTATTATAAAGTACAATTATTAATACATATAATTACGAAATGTAAATATATATATGCAAAATGTTTATATATTTTCTTATATATATATGATATGTTTATATATTTCCCTGATTTACTAAAATATAAATACAATACAATGTTTATTATATTATGTTTATATACGTGATAAATAATGCAATATTATATTATAGTTTTTTTATGAGATTTATTAAGTGTGACATTTAAGTAAAATAGTATAGATAAATTGTCAGGGTAATTAAGGTATTAAATATATGATAATATTAGATAACTTAGTAAGAAAATATAATGTGTTTTCTTATTGTGAAATTAATACATTATATTACAGTATAGTTTACAGTTAATGATAAAGATGGCAAGGATTTTCCGAATTGGTCTATTAACGGAATATCGCGTTACTCCAAATAAGATGTCGTTATTGGCGAGGTTCTATATATTAATTAAAATATGTATTTATTGAACCACATATAATAATAGCGGATACAAATTGAATAAAAATTGATCAAACGAAGTCGTAGACATATACATTTTATAAATAACTGTTAGGGGGCCAGGAAAATACAATAAAAATAGTAACATTATTTGATTTTGTTTTGATTTAATGTTTATTAAGTTCTTGATTAACACCAACAGTTGGGATACACACAAGAGAAAACACCAGAACTACTTATGATCTAACCCGGGACATCTCCATTACTATAGTAGGGACTTACCTATATATTACTTACTATATAGTAGTACCTAGTATATATCATATACATCATATTATATGATTCATATATAATATATGTATATACCTATATATTTCAACTGTTCAAATATTGTATTACTTATAGTAACCTATAGGTTATTTCCTATTATCCGATAGTAAAGAAAGTGCGTTACACGTTAAGTAGGTTCAGATGTTGAATTAAAATATAATGGTCAATATTATTAACCGCTGAATAGGTGTATGACATACACCTATTCATACACTGTATGTCAAATAAACTATGTGAGCAGCGATATATATACGCCAATATTATTAAGAAGGAATTCAAAACAAATATAGTGTAATTTTAGTGCGCTGTACTTGATGTAGTTATACATAGCCATATTTATATACATTTATATATATATACGTTGTAAAGGTTTTTTTTACTAAGATTTTGTGTTAGTCGACACGATCAACGATCGTCGATCGTGTGTTAATAATTCATTCACAAATATTATATATAATTGATTCTGACTATTATATTAATGAAATTATGATAATTGTATGTATGAAATTGATATTTTATTTTAATATATATATATATATATATATATATATATATTGGAACGGGATCTCTTATTGGTGTGGTATTATATAAAGATTAATTTTTGTGAATATATATATCAAAGGGTTAATGGGGTGGTATGTTAATATTGCACATGTGCAATAGCTGCAAAGCTGCAGCTAGTTATTATTACCGGGTATTACATAGGATTACATTTATGATATCTATATATATATGATATGTATGAAATTTATGATATATAATATATATTATAAATATATATATCAAATAAATGCAGTATAATCTGAGTATTAAGTTTACGTTTTTTTATTATTGTTTATATTTGTATTATTTAACTAAATAGTTAAAGAATATATGTGGTGTAAGCATATATGTATACACTATAGGTAGTGGTATACCATATAGTATAAATCGATATTGTTCGTTTTAATTATATGTATACATTATAGTATAGTGTATAGTATACACTGTATACACTATACGGACTTATGTTATGCATATATAATTAAAATTAAAATAAATAAATAGGGGAAAGATAGATAATACGGCCAGTTTTAGGTGATGTTGGATACATTTATAAATATAAGTCCTAATTCGATATATCAATTAAATGTATACTTTGATCAATATAGATACATAGTATTATATACAAGAAGACTGGCGAATCATATTAGCTCATCTAATTGAAATTATGAAGGCCACACACTGTTAGAAATAAATGGTATAACATTGATTAAAAAATGGTATAACCCCGTGGCGCCCTGGTATACCATTTACGGTATAACTAATTAAAAAGTTATACCATATTTTATAAAAAGTTATACCATATTTGATATAAAGTTATACCATAGTTTATACCATATATTATATAAAGTTATACCATATTTTATAAAAAGTTATACCATATTTTATATAAAGTTATACCATCATTTATTAAAATTTATACCATATATTATATAAAGTTATACCATAATTTATAAAAAGTTATACCATATTTGATATAAAGTTATACCATTATTTATTAAAATTTATACCATATATTATATAAAGTTATACCATAATTTATTAAAAGTTATACTATATTTTATTTAAAGTTATACCATAATTTATTAAAATGTATATTATATAAAGTTATATCATAATTTATTAAAAGTTATACTATATTTTATTTAAATTTATATCAGTGTTTATAATAACTTACTATTCTATATTATTAATTTATATATGGAATCGACATTTATAATGATAATTTATTTTCTAAAAACCACATATTTTGGTGTAACAATATTGTTTATTAACAGATACATTTTTAAATAAATAACGTGATACAAAATTACATAAACAATTAATGTTTGTAGGACATGTTACGTGAAACAAATAAAATTAACAATACCACTTAATAAAATACGAAATAAATTATTTTGAACGAAAACCAAACAATTATCGACACACATAATAAGCATCCTCTTTTCTGATATATGCATATATCCATGTATCCATGGAGTCATTATTTCCTGCAATTAAAATTCAAATATTTATATAAGTTATAATTATATAAGTTATAAATACCTATATATTCATACTAGAGTATGAATAATAATATTGTATATTATATAATAGTATAAATATGTATCTTATAAGAAACTTTATACAGTTAATATCATATATGATAATACTATATAAAGTATACTTTATAATTGTATACTTTATATACGTTAGAATTGTAATTAGAAAAATCCAATATATTATATTAATTAGGATACCTACTGCAGTTATATATATAATAGATTATACTATACTTTTGAATTAGCATACGAAAAATCATAAAATAACTATAATATTAAATCTATAGTTAATAAGTAATTATTAAGTAACCTTATCTTTATTTTAATTGTAAATTCATTTTTCAATAATTCGCAAACTCCCATAATAAAATATATGATTCCCGCATCTATTTTAGGAAATATTATATTATATATTTAATTATACACTTTATAATCTATATTTGATTAAGGAAAGAAGGATATTGATAATATTTGTACAACAGTTAACATTATTTATATATACCTATTAGTAATATTATTTAAATTTAATTACATTGTGAACTAAAAATAAAATAAATAATTGACCATATATGGATATATAGTATACTATCCATGGACTAATAAAATATAATTGCATATTTATTGTATATAGATATTTAACTAATGTTATTAATTAGATAACTAAATTACCTGTTTGATCAGTTTGCGTAGTAGCGATACCTAGTACATCAATATATTCGTCTATATATATTTGTGTATATACGTTATATGCTTTATCATCCCCATCAACTCACTATTCCTCTCCGGCAGTTTTTCTAATATTTTAAATGAAATTTGAAATTCTGCAAATAATTCTACAGTTTCCTGCATATTAATGATTGGCATATAGTTATCATAATTTTATAATATATATGTATGTAATAATGTGAATGTTCTAATACAGTTTATTAATCAAAGCAAAGACCTGTTGAACATAATTATAATATAACATAATAATAATTATAATAATAATAATAGTACCTACCCAATGAGATGCAAACCGAAGAATGAGGCAATCTCACCGAGTGGAATTTATTCTATAGACAAATAACGAAATATACTTTACAGACGATAACAATATAAAATACCAGAAAAATAAACATTTACATGGCTATGGTTATAGACATATATGCATTTAACACAGAGCGAGACACCGAAATCTAGTTTAAAGTTTTATGTAGATATATCGATTTCTGTTACGTAATGCTAAATGCATTTAAATGTATATTACATTAATCGATATACCTATCTACAACTTTGACTTTATAACATATATATATATATATATATATATATATATATATATATATAATTATATAATTATATTCTAACAATTTAATTATATATTATAAATAATATATAAATATATTATAAAATTATATATTATATAAACTTTTATATTATTATATATAATATGATATAATTTTTGTATATATATATAATGTAGTATAAATACCTTATGTATATTGTAATGTGTTGAAAAATAGATGCTTCTCATGTTGAGTGTAGAGTGGAAATAGAATATGTTAATAAATAAAATGGAATTATTTATATATATATACATATACTCGAATAATTATAAGTATTTGTATATGAAATATAGGAAATATGTATATGTATACATATTTCCCTATGGGGAATCTATATAGTTTCTGAAAACCAGTTTAATTGCAATTAGAAGCAATACATGCTATGTATATAATAATATAACACAACAATAAGTCGACTGTTATATTAAGGATATTATGAAGGATACTATTATGAATTATATGCTTATACATTTTATTTTCAATCAAATATAAACTTAATTTTAAAATGTTATGGTATAACTGGTATTTCCATATTGTATACCATATAATTCATAAAGTTATACCATTATATTTAATAGCTAATGGTATAACTACAAATTACAAATGTTATACCATATAATTCGTAATCTTATACCATTTAAATTAAGCTATATGGTATAACTAAAAAAAACAAATGTTATACTATATACTTTGTGATCTTATACCACTTCAATTAATCTATATGGTATAACTAAAAAAATTAAATGTTATACCATATAATATGTGATCTTATACCATTTAACGTAATTGTATGGTATAACTCGTATTTCCATATGTTATACCATTTATTTCATAATGTTATACCCTTATTTTTAACAGTGCATTACCCTCCAGGCCACATTATACATATTTCCCCTATATATTTCATCGGTGTATTTTGTAATGACTAGGATTTATAAATATACTATAGTTATAGGATACAATAGTTAAATAGTATTAGTTGTTTATTCATTATGTGTGATTATTAGGGGAATGTAACATAATACGGACACTTTAACAATAAATGGTATTAACATTTTATGACTCATTATTTTTATTCAAAAATTACAATATATTAATATTATATGATTATAGATATTATTGTGATTTTAAAATTTTATTTTAACTTTTAATTCCATAGATAACAGGGGTGTCCGTATTCGGTACCCATGTCCGAATACGGATACTCTGTGTTATAATACGGACACCCTATATACCACTAGATAAACTATATATTATTGATGAATCAATCAGACAAATTACAATTACGTTATTTATAATTAATTTTATGAATAATTTATTCTAATTTAATTATTTAATAATATATTTATTTTTATTATTATTTTAATTAATAATACAATTTAAATATCTAAATAATACACATTTAAGATTTAGATTTATTGGTGGTATTAATATTATAACGTACGTGATTTTTATGAAAATTAGAATAGTTCATACGCTGTGCGCTGATTGGTTATAGGGTGTCCGTATTAATACATCTAAAGTGACCGTATTAGGGACTTATATGACCTCTAGATATATGCTTATAACTTAATGAATATTTGATAATAAATATAGAAAATATATATATAATTTTTAAAATGCTTTATTTTTTAATAATATAGTGTTATATTTTATATCGATACATTTGTATATTCTTGAGAAGGTTTTAAGTTGAAATTTTTTCATCATAAATTTAAAAACGTAATAAAAAAATCAGTTTATTGGATATATAAGCAATATTTTGAATAATTTAAAAATAAAAAATACTTTTGTAGACTATTTTTATATTTATGAATATTTTATTCAGTACACATTTGTTTGTAGGATTTAGAGTTTCTGAGATACCGAGAGTGTCCGTATTCGGCACTGTCCGTATTCGGTTACTTTCCCCTTATATATATATATAAGCATTATGTTAAATAATAAAAAAATAAAAAATACTTATTTAGACTATTTATATAATATTAAAATTGTATTCATTACATATTTTTGTAGGATTTATGGTTTCTGAGATACCGAGAGTGTCCGTATTCGGGCACTTTCCGAATTCGGTTACTTTCCCCCAATTCAGTAATTTAATTTAATACTAAGTTAGTAAATATTTATTTACTATAATTCCATATTTATAAGTAACTGTTACGAAGAAGACACATCACAGATGATAACTGTATGTTAGATTTATTTAATAATGTCGATAAACGTCGATAGATTCCCGTTCTTCGAGACGGGTCCGCATTCCTGAAGGGGGCGTGGTTTAACGTTTAGTAACGCCCACTTCTAGTGACGCCTCCCTTTACTACGACGACGTTCTATGTTATACATGTGACGATGGCTGTAAGGACTGAGCAACATGTCTCGGAGCGCGGCGAACTCCTTCCACAGGGCGCTACCCTCCTCGTGTACCGGTCCCACAGGGTACCTGTAAAATATAGTGGGCGTGTTTTACATTCGGTGGGCGATGCATACACATTATTCACTTATAATAAGACGACAACGTATACGTTTTTATAAGATACATATTAGTTTTTATTTTATACATCTTATAAGATAACGGATAATACTGAGATCAAAGAAAACTATTTATCCCATATGATATGGAGAAAATATGAGGGTAATACATGATTCATTTCCTATTAGGGAAATATTAATATTAAAATATTAAATATTAAGATATATAAATGATATTTAGAATAGAATAACATTTTATCACGAGAACATGCTAATAAATTAATAAGTTTTCGAAATTTGCTATGACCACTATACTATTATATATCTATATATAGATATATGTATACATATAGCGATATATATATGCATACAATACTTATTTAATTACATAAGTAGTGTATGAGACTATATTATAAATATATATGTAAGGCATAAACATATACGTAATGTAAAATCGAACCTTATTCTGACTCGACCAGAGATTCCTGGTATCTTTGGTAACAGTATTCTGTGTCCCGCCCCTCTCATCTTGTGTACCGCACCCTGTTTGTCCAATACTCCGAACATAGGCTGTCACGTGATAACATATATATATATATAACATATAAATAGTTGTAATATTGCATCCGCTACGATACTATACTATATGCATATATGCAGGGAATATTCTATGTGGGATTTTTTGAAATATCTTACATCATATATATATAATATTAATGTAAGCCTACTATTACTACTATTATTATAACTATTAGACCTACCTAATATGTAAATATATTTGTTAATTAATTTACAGAATAATTTACATATAAATAATTGTGTTTTATTCTAGTGATATTGTCTATTATTCTAGAACTTTTAACTGTATACAATATACGCATATACACTGTACATGTGATTCACATTGTACATTGTACAGTGTACAGTGTACACAGGCTACCACTAGTGGTAGGAATAGCTATTAATTTACTGTATATAATTACATCGATTATTATTTAAGTATCTATTAAAATACTAACCTACCTATATAATGATGTATAACTTATACCATAATTATGCCTCTATTAACTAACCATTCCGGTATCGGCTATATACATCTCGTCAGGCTGCGATGCCGAGTAGAATGCTTCAGGGGTGGGGAAGTAGAGCCCGTCGTTGATACCGTCGTAAGCGGTGTCAGAGGTCGTGCCCCCTGACCTTCCGTCGGCGTTAACCCGACGACCTTCAGCGGTTAAATCAGAACCTCGGTCCAATACGTTGTGAGGATTCCAATTGGTCAACGGGTTTGTGTATATGATCTGTGATACGCGGAGAGAAAAATATAATTTTGATCAGACGATATATTTGTAATTATTTAAAAATGACTCCTATTACTTTTATTCATTTTTTCCAAATATGTTTTATTGACTTCTCGTAATATTTATAATATGCATCGTTCGTAGACATCATAATTTGGATTATAATTATAATTGGAATCTCAACTATAATGTCTGTGATATAGTTATTCTGGAATATTCTGTAACCTCTAGCGGAATAGCGTACGTCCACTTCTGTTCGAGATCTTTGCACTCGGAATGATGGTTGCAGTATTCTAATTCGGATAGAGTCATCTGAAAATAGCAACAAGTTAACATACACTATATACTATATCGCTATAATATATACACGTTATATTAGTATTGTAAATAATGGTTCTTATAGGTAATAGGAATTTTATTATTGAATAGGCACGTCTATTAGACGTCGTCCATTGGACATTGTCTGTGATACAAGATATAAAATACATGATATAATTCAAGTATATACACGATATAGGGGAAACTAACATAATACGGACACTTTAACAATAAATGGTTTAAACATTATATGACTCATTATTTTTATTCAAAAATTACAATATATTAATATTATATGATTATAGATATTATTGTGATTTTAAAATTTTATTTAATTTGGTAATTCCATAGATAACGGGGGTGTCCGTATTCGGTACCCATGTCCGAATACGGACACCCTGTGTTATGATACGGACACCCTATACACCACTAGATACACTATATATTATTGATGAATCAATAAAACAAATTACAATTACATTATTTATAATTAATTTTATTAACAATTATTCTAATTTAATTAGTTAATAATTTATTTAATTTATTATTTTTAAATTAATAATACAAGTTAAGTATCTAAATAATACAAATTTTAGATGTAGCTTTATTGGTGGTATTATTATTATAACGCACGCGATTTTTATGAAAATCAGAATAGTTCATACGCTGCGCGCTGATTTGTTATAGGGTGTCCGTATTAAGAAATCTGTCCGTATTAGGGACTTATATGACATCTAGATATATTCTTATAACTTAATAAATATTTGATGAGAAATGTAGAAATTATATATATAATTTTAGAATGATTTATTTTTTAATAATATAGTGTTATTTATATCGATACATTTGTATATTCTTGAGAAAGTTTTAAGTTGAAATTTTTTTTCATAAATTTAAAAACGTAATAAAAAATCAGCTTATTGGATATATCAGCAATATTTTGAATAATTAAAAAATTAAAAAATTAAAAATACTTTTTTAGACTATTTATTTAATTATGAATATGTTATTCATTGGTTTCTGAGATACCGAGAGTGTCCGTATTCGGTTACTTTCCCCTATATACATGATGTATATTACATATATATTTGGAAATCTATATATTTAATAATGTCAACATGGACGCGTATGTTTACGATTACATAATACACATGCACGCGTACAATGTACGCCGTACATTGGTCCAATGAAACCACCCGATTTACATCACATGCCCGATACAGCGCCATCTAGCGTATGTAACCTCGGGTCGACTATTCATAGCCATGAACATAGTCTCATCTGAGAAGCTCCTCCTTAACGGTAACATTGTGGCGGAGTTGTGGCGTTTGTTGCTGTACAGACGATGGTAGAAGGCGGTGTTCAACAGGGGTGCTTCCTCACTGCCTACAGCGCTGAATCTGTATGGGAATGTGGGCGTTATATAATAGTGGGCGTGGTAATAGGCGTGGTTCAGGAGTGGAGCTTCCTCGCTACCTACTGCGCTGAATCTATTTTGGAATGTGTGGGCGTTATTTAATAGTAGACGTATTAGTAGGCTTGGTTTAGGAGGTTCTCGCTACCTACATTGTAGGCAAGGACATTGTTGTAGGTCCTACAACAATGTCCTTGCCTACATAACTGAATATTTCTGTGTGTGGGCTTTATTTAAGAGCATGCGTGGTATATGTGGCGAGCATCATACCTATCTATAGATATATATATATTTAAAATATATATATATATATATATATATATTAAAACTATATATTTAAATATGTATAATTAGTGTTAATATAGATTAATATGGTTAATATGGTTAATATAGTCTATAGACTTTACTGTAAGTTAATTAATAGTCAAAATAACATAAAACAATAAATAAAGAAAATAAACGAACTAAAACATGTATATCTATTAATTTATATATATATATATATATTTCTAAGTTATGTGTTTTTAATAGTGTATTTACTATATTTATTGTTTTATGTCACTTTGACTGTTTTATATAACTTAAAACAACTTCTATACGTCAATCTATATTATCACTAATTATACATATGTAAATAAGTAAAATATTTATATTTATACTATGCATTTATCCGTAGTAATATATTACTTACCACAATAGTAAATATATGTGTGTATGTAACTGAAGAGTGTATACGGACTAACCCGTAGGTAGGTCCCCCTAGTGAGATATCCTGCAGACTTCCGGGGTAGTTATCTTTACCGGGTATCTGCGACATCAGTTCGTCGAGTAGACCGTATTGGGGTTCGCGGGGCATGGGTCTAGGTTTGTGGAGCTCTTCGTACGATTCGGCCTTCGACTCGATGTTGAAACGAGCCGTTCTAGAGGTTACGTAATCCTGTGGCGGGCGTCGAAGGGGCGTGGTTTATTGTATTGAGAGCGCGTATGGGGGCGTGGTGTAATATTGCGAGCGAGTATGGGGCATCGATATAAAGAAATTGGATAAGCAATTGAATGTAGTGTATGGCAATTTGAGATAAGGCGCTGCAGTCGCAGCCTACAGTATACTACCTGGCCCACTACTTTTTATTTAAAATAATATTTATTTATACATATATATATATATATATATTGATAATTACTACCAATTTTAATTATACTATCTAAAAATAAAATTATATTTTAAAATACATCATATCAACATTCCTCGTAATTTGTGTATTTAAATTGAATATATCATACTAGTTTATTGATATTTATAATCTATATCTATTGATATAGATATAAGTCACTTTAATATATGTCGACGAAAAGCCTACTGTTTTAATATTTGACATATATAATATAACTAATATCCTATCAAAATCACTGATACCATTTTGTTAATTTATCGATAAAAGTACCATTCGCGTATCTATCTTTTACATGCATTACGTGCGTCAATTACTATCCACTTTCTTTATATCGATGTTATGGTGGCGTGGTTTAATATTACAAGCGCGTATCTAGGTAATCGATGTAAAGAAATAGACTTTCTTTAGGTGAGGATCTTGAGTGTCAGAGAAGAATAAGTGGGTGTGTACATTGATCGTAGGTGTGTGGGGGTGGGGATGGTGTAGTGT
The DNA here is from genome assembly GCA_964019155.1 of Osedax fenrisi. NCBI lineage: Eukaryota > Metazoa > Annelida > Polychaeta > Sabellida > Siboglinidae > Osedax > Osedax fenrisi. The sequence continues at coordinate 52,504,244 of OZ025243.1, forward strand.
ACTTTGTGTAAACTCTCAACGAGTATTATAGATGGGTTTGTACGCGTGAGGTGTTCTGAGTAAGTGGATACACGGGTGTGGTGTGGGGCGACACGTATATCATATATCGTATACGTATCGCCTGTATGATAGTATTCGAATTTAATATTATTTATCATAATCATTAATAGCATTAGTTACCTAATTATAAACTAATTAGTTTATTACGTAACATATTCAATACCATATATGGTTACGTAACACAACGATAACATGTGACTAACGTGTTGATCTTGGATATCGGCCATTCTCTTAGCGAGGTCAACAACGGGAACCATTGCGGCGGTGGGAAGGTCACCGTCCAGCCTATGGCAGGATATAACATAGGTCCACTGGGCGAACTGCGGTTTAATGCCGTCTGATAGGCCCGATATCTTACGGGGTAGATAGGCGTAGTCCTCGCTGGGCATGTGAGCTCCAGTGGCGGTCTCGTAATCAAACTGTTCAGAGTGTACCGAGGGTTGTAGTATATATACTGGTATATACGGTATATCGGTGAGTTGTTAAGAGTTTTAAAATGTGGAAGGGTGACGGGCGATTATAAAAATAATCATTTTGTTTTTAATATATGAAAAACAATCTAAAGTATATCTACAGATTTATAGTAATTATAATTATATATACTACTGATTATGATATAATTTATTATGAAAAATCTGATTTTTTGTGTGGAAAAAATACAAAAGTTGGGGAAAATTACCTCAAAATATATTTTAAAAAGTCACTATGATATAGTATACTATAATAGTATTATAGAGTCGCCTATATATATATATATATATATATATATATATAGAAATCGATTGAATTATTATACCTTAATATAGTAGTAGTAGTATACTTTTTTTATTATAAGTGTAGGTACTACCTAATTTGGTAGGTTATGAGCCTATCACTATACTTGTTTCTATTGAAACACATACCTATCATTACATAAAAACGTTCATTATATAACAAATATTACACCACTACGATTATTACGTCACACCTATTACATATCATCTGAGAATACATCACTCGGAACGGGTTACACTAGAACGTTCGTTATGCCCCCCGACTTAAGTTACGCCCCCTACTTAAGTTACGCCCCTTCGCGCTAAGTTACGCCCCCTCTCGCTAACCTTATTGGTGAGGTCGCTGTACGTGTGAGCCCTGATCTTGTGCCGACGACTAGGGAACGGTTCTCTGAGGGTATCGTTAGCGTTAGTCCAGCCCCCTTCTAGGTAGCACAGGGTGGGTCGGAAGTAGGGTCGGTAGTCCCGCTTGCTGTGGTCCTGGGTTCGAGGGGGGTAGGGGTAGGGGTAGTACACGCCATTCACATATGCTGACGTATAAGTTATATACAACTAGAGTGTAGTAGGCTATGTAGTATTATATACTACATTATACTATAATATAATATATAGTATACTATATAGTGTATACACTACAATATATTATAATTATTAATTACCGTAATATTCGTTAGGTTAACTTTATATAAATATATATATACTAATATAATGTATTTCATATGTTCCATTCCTATGATAGTGTCTCAAATATAATATCTATATCACGAACAGATCGACAACACTACTATGTGCACCCTGGCTGTATTTCACATGTACAACATTTTAATTGTGTTTAATATAATAACAAATAGTGTTACTATATGTTTTAAACTGTACTACATCTAATTACTGGTAGATAACATCGAGGTCGTCTTGTTTATTTACCTGTTCGTGGAAAGCTTTAAACCACTTGCGCATTTCGACGATTTGTGCTTGTACGGTTGTCTTTTCTAACACAGCCGGTGGTACTTCCGGAAAGTCTATATTTGGTAACATATCATTATAGTACTCGTATTATAACCTGGCGTCTAGTAGATACATTAACCTAAAAGTAGATATACACACCAAACACATATGTGTGTGATTTAAAAGAGACGATCGTTAATAAATCAATACTTTTACGTATAATTTAGAAAGAATGAAACTATAAATTTGGATATTACACTGATATAATTATATAACTAAATATAGGGCGTATATTACATATCTAAGTGTGTCATTTATTCTATAGATGTTCTATAGAAAATAATTACTGGCGTGAGAGATATAGTAGAGAGGTAGATATAATGGCGAAGGAGATACCTTAAATATATAGGTATTGTATATATATACCGTATATATATATATATATATATATATATATATATAGACATAATAGATAGGAGAGAATGAGAGATATAAATAGATATATAGATATGTTAATTTATGAGGAATGTGATAGACAGGTAGATAAAGATGATATCGCACGACGTGTGTTAACTATTGAATAGAGATGAGGGATATCGGTAACATTAAGTTATACATAATTGATACATGTTATACGATAATGTATATATACATATATATGAATTATATTGTTCTATAGAATAATAGAACAAAAGATAGAGGGGAGAGATTCATACGTCAAAGATAACCGTCGATACTTTTAATTGAATAATTTAATTCTATAATAGTATATATATATTTCTTAATTAAGAATAATAATATAGAAATGGATGGATACCAGTGATCTCGTACGAAGTGATTTCGTGAAGATTGGTTATCTCGAGCGAAATGATACTATGTAATATACATAGAATATATAATATACATAGTATATATTAATGTATATAATTAGGTAGAAGTTGCACGAAATCACAAACCGCACGAGATCTCTCGCCACTAGGGCACTGGAATGATGGTGTGTATGTAGGGGGGACCAACCAATCAACATAACTGTTATGGTAGAAGTTGGGGGGGGGGCCAATACATAGGAGGTCCCCTTAGATTTTAAAGTGGGGGTACTTACACCCGTCCCCCCTGTTGCAGCGACCTTACTCCCCACAAACCCCACCTCCATCGCACGAGATGACCGGCCACCGTATCGGTCAACTCGCTAACTAGAATAGACTAAACTAACCGATATCCTGTTGAGCTGTATATTCGGTGCTGGTACGACTGGGAGACCTGAGCTGGTAGTCGTTGTGTCGGGTCTTAAACTCCACTCCGTTAAGCACCGCCACTAGTTCTCCCATACCTGTCAGGTGACACGAGGTTTGACACGTGGTAATAGAGTTTAAGGAGGGTATACTACAGTATAAACTTAGTAGTTATCTGACGCTTAACGATGTTATCATATATACATATATATATATATATATATATATATATATATATATATATATACAAATAGTGGTATATATATTTGATATGCTATGTATTAAATTTGTATGGTAAATATATCTGATATAAAAAATCTGATGAAATCTACCTGTTTAAAACATGATTACAAATAAATAATTGCTTCTATATAAAATGTATTTACAAATAAAGGTGTATTTAAAATAAAATTAAATATTAAGCTATATACATATAGTATCACACGATTATAATCTCTACTATAACCTATAATCGTATTTGATTGACATACTATGCAATTATTATAAATATATATATTTATAATAAATATATTTATAATAATCACATAGTATGTTCTAGATGCTGTGAATGTATATCACATACCCACACGTGGGTGTTACTTTGGGTATCACTCATGCATAAACACCCTTACACCACCTATTTATTAATTATTAATATAAATCAAGCATGACACCTTCGTCAGATAACCTAGATACGTACACTAAACTACTCGCAGCATATCACTACATCTATAGATACTATATAGTAGACTGCAGCCACATCTATTAAGAGGTTCTAATACGATAATTAAAGCTATAACAAACTTTTATATGAATATGAAAATATATTAAACTCTCAAGATAAGATGACATAAATAATATAACCTTTACATAGAATTTGTTACTTATAATTATATTACTATATGTATATATAAATACGGTTATTTACTTAACTTTATAATTCTATGGATAATAGAATAATCTATAGATTATATATATATATATATATATATATATATATATATATATATATATATATATATATATATATATATATATATATTATAATAGAACATTTTATCAGACTTCTGTTTATTGTACATAAATATATATACATTTCAATAGATACTTAATTTTATCAATGACTAATTAAACACCAGATATTTATATGTGTTAAACAAAAATGAATCATTAAAACAAATTTTAAATACAGTTAATATATATTATCAATACAATATTTTAATAATAATTAAAAACAAAATGATAAACTAATAAAAATAGTCCTAAACAAAAAAATAGAAAATGTAATAACAAAATATAAATTCACCTAACAACAATGAACTACAATAGAAATATATATATATATATATATATATATATATATATATATATATATATATATATATATATACTGTTTACAGTTGATATTACCTATATATATATAAAATATTTATATATTTCATCCAATTAAATAAAGTGGTATTAATTTCCAATACAATTTGTTCATTTCATAAATTATGAATTAGATATATGATACGTGTATATAGCCAGATATAAAAACGGAATTTACGGAAAAAACCATATCCGTTATTTAAATATAAAGATATATCATATTATATAATCATATATATATATATACACAAACACATAGTCACACACACACACACACACACACACACACACACACACACACACACACACACACACATATATAAATATATATATATATATACATGTTTGTGTCTTAATGATAATAATATATATTAAATATATTTAAAAAAAATGTTAATAATCCAATTTTGTTTAAAACATAGAAATATCTAGTGTCTATATATAGACAATTATAATTAATAAAAATTAAATATTAAATATTTATTGAAGAGCATATATATATATGTACAATAAACAGAAGTCAACATTTAAAAATGTTAAAAAATAGATATATATATATATAATATCACATATATAAATTCAGAATTATATAAACATAAAGTAATATTAGTAATATATTATCGACCTCTTCCTCATTGAGCCAAACGAAATACAATTATTTAAAATTATTTAAAATATTTAATATATATAATTTCAAAAATAGTATATCTCTTTAGTTCAGTATTTGTATCATAAATATATACTGTTCATTGAAATTTGTTAAAACCTACAACCTAATATAATGTACTCATTACATGCTTCTATAATCTCTCTTATAGATGTACTGCAACTAATAAAATCAGAAAAATAATACCAAAGCAATGAAATCAAAGAAACCCAAAGTATCAATCCGTAAATATATAAATATATATATATATATATATATATATATATATATATATATATATATATATAAAGTTATGATTTATTCTTTATATCATTTTGATATTTTCCATTATTTATCTATTTATATATACTATAGTATATATACTATATACTATATATACTATATACTATAGTATATATAGTGTAACTATAGTTACAACTATTTTATTATACGGTATTGTATCGAATGTTATTAAAGTATAATTTGATATACATATTATTTTATCATATATATTTATATACAAACAATTATAATAGTATACCAAACTATATATATTTACTATAGATATCGTTACTATATATAGTTACTATAACTAACTATAGTTGACCCCTTCTTTATTAACAGTGTATAACTAGATATGCTTTGATTATTTCTACCCAGTATTCGCTACAACTTCTGAGTTATATCTCCCCGGATATATCCATATATATATATTATTATTATTAATGTATCATATATGTTATACAAATTAAAGTAATTATTGCATGGGGACATTCAAATGTTAAATCATATACTATTAATAAAATTAAGCATTAATTCATTAAATAAGTAAATGCGTTACTTATGCTAATTTCATTAAATTACACATTACATTAAAGATTACATTACAGATCCCTTAATTATGTTATATGGTAACTGATTTATCACGCGAATGTTCACTTGCTAGCTATAAGCAAAGCCTTTAAGGGCCAAAGCCAAAGGGCTTTGCTATAAGTACTTTAATTGTTATAAAACATATGATAAATTAATAATATATAATTGTCAAAATTGCTAATTATGAATATTCATTTACAATTATATATTATTAATTTATATATATATATATATATATATGTGTGTGTGTGTTTCAGATTATCATTATCACTATATTAATCGAGTATACACACTACACGTGTGGTATATATTACCTCGTGTAACCCCAACTAACCGATGGTTCTCTTTTCGTTGGCGTGGTTATGAATAGCTCCTACACTCCTGCCCACGTACGACGACCCGTGATAAGGTTTAGTGCCCTGCGGGTTGTTACGTAATGGTGGTGTTCAGTGAAGCGTGACGGCGCGCTTGTAAAGCTCGCGTATCGCCGATATAATTACGGCGCGAATTAGCGAATCTTCGCCACTATTTGCGAATAATAATCGTGCTGTTTGTAGATGTGTGTTAGAAACGCTGTTACGTGTTCTACTTGCACGCTTATCACATGTAATATTCGCGTACACATATATGTAAGGGCTACATATATACATATACTTTCTGACAGGTCGATATCTCGATAAGCTCGATATCTACCTGGGTTCACTCTCGTTTATTATGAGGAATCAATCTGATTATTAGTATTATTATTATTATAAATATATCTATGTCATATGTAAATCAATAATGTTAATACATTTACTTCTTTTTATTATTAGGTTTGTATCCTGGTTTACGTCATTTTGAATATCTATTTTCTATATTCAATAAATATATTATTATTATTATTATTATTATTATTATAAATATAAGTATGAACTATAATGTTATACATGCCGAACATGCCGAGTAAACTTTACCTATCCGCAACGTTATCGACACGTGACTAACGGTTAACAGGTCACGTGTTCTCACCAGTCCAGAGTTACCACGTGACCGCACGATCAACTCCTGACCGAGACTCTGGATGCGCAGCTGTTGTAACAGGAAACGTACGGTGTCCTTCAACTGGTCAAGGTCATCGCCGTCATCGCCGCTATCGGAATCCGCTTCGGCCACTCTGACCACCGCCACGCTGACCAGTATTAGGACTAGTAGCGATACCGGTCGTAATACGGACATATGAGTCATCAAGTAGGCTAAAGTTCGTGCTAAGTTAATGGACTAAAGGGAAGGTATTCATTATAATTAACATATATATATACATATATATATATATATATATATATATATATATATATTAATATTAAGATTAAGAATAAGATTAAAAATCAAGGTTTAATTACACAATGTTTATTTAGAAGGTTATAGAAGCTTGGTAGATTTTCGAGATATCAAACTTTCATATTAAATTAATTTATATACTTATGAAATATACATTATGATTCATATGTATATGTATTCAAATGTTAATATATATATATATATATATATATATATATATATATATATATATATTAATGGATATAAAAGGAGTATTAAGGAGTCTTAAATCACTTTCAAATATATATACATATATATATATATATAGTAATCACTATGGTACTAACTTTATAAGGTCAATGCCGAATGAATCAATTCAAAAAGACGCCCCTGTATTTATAGAGATGTGCCAGACGAGGTTAGGTCGCCCGTCTCGCCAACACTTGCTGCCACGTGACTACATAGTAACACGTGCTCGTCCAATAGGATGTCAACACACGTGGTGGTGGGTGCGTGCGTCATCGCTATGCGAAAAAAGTGCGCACTTTGTAGCCGTGATGTATGTGTGAGTCATAAATTACCGTAATGAGTAATTAATGATGTATACACACACATTTATGTTTTATACATATATCACAATTGACCATGTGGCTTAATTGGCAAGGCGTCAGACATGCAGGTAGTAGGACACGAGTTCTAGTACCGTACGAACCAAATAGATTAGTTACAGAAGTTATACGCAATACTTTTATAAGAATATAAAACGATTAATCTAAATGTGTATTATATAATGTTTGAACTAAATGCTGAATGCGTTTACATTTACTTTAATACTAACGCTTAGCCTCTAGCCCATGAGACAAGATTTATATATAATAGCATGTCTTACATTTTGTATGTGTTTAGGTATACGTTTAACCTGTATTATCGTCCATACAATCATTTATGTTTATTTGATAATGTAGGTTTCTTATATCCTTAAAATATGCCAGCATTATTTTGTAATATTCTCTCTTGTGTCTCTTGTAACTTATTGATTTTCACTTTAGTGCGTAGTACACACCGTGTATAGTAGCATTATTATTGTTATATTTAAATATATTTACGTGACTTTTTTATATGATATGCATGTTTACATATATATATATATATATATATATATATATATATATATATATATATATATCTATTATATAAAAGAAAGTCTATTTAATTATATATATATATATATATATATATATATATATATATATGTGTGTGTGTATCTGGTGAGGTAACTCGAGAACCGGGGTACGTCGCGAAAATATTTTATACCCGATCTTAATAAATTTGCAACAGTATGGTCTTGGTCCGGAAAATTTTTTGAATTTTATACCGCGTACCCCAGAAAAACCTGAAAAATTGACTTTTTGCCATTAAAATGATTTTTTGTCGTCCAAAATCTTCGGCGTCGCATTTTTGAAATATTTTTTTTACATTTTTTCGAACTATTTTTTTGAATTTTTTTTGTTTTTTTTTTGAAATATTTTTGACATTTTTTGAAATATTTTTGAAGTTTTTTTTAAATATTTTTAAACATTTTTTTGAAATTTTTTTAAAATATATTTTGTAATATTATTTATATTTTTTGTATTTTAAAAAATATTATTTGAAATAATTTTTTATATTTTTCAACTATTCGTTGAAATATTATTATTTTAAGATATAATTAAAATATTATAATTATATAATAAATATATAAATATTATACGATATAATAATATACTTTTTAAAATATTTGTAGAACATTTATAAAAAATATATTTTGTAATATTTGGAAATATTTGTTGTATACTAGGAATACAGATTCAGGAATAGCTATAATTAATAAATAATAGATAGGCAAACAATCAAAAATCGATCAACGCAGGGTGCGGTTTGGGTTTTCGATATTTATTAAGTACTATTTTGTAATATTGGAAATATGTGTTGTATTTTTTTAAATATTATTTGAAATATTTTTGAAATATTTTTCCACTAATTTTTGAGATATTAATATTTGTATAAATTTGTTTGAATTTTAGCAACAATTTATGTTATTGTATATGAAAAGCAGAATCATGAATAGCCATAAATAATAAATAATAGATAGGTAAGCTATCAAACAACGAGTAAAGCAAAGTTGGGTACGGCAAGAAATTCCAAATCAGGAATAGTTATAATTAATAAATGATAGATAGGCAAATAATAAAAAACCGAGCAACGCCGATTTGGAACTGTTTGGGTTTAGGTTTTCAACATAGTTTGGAATATTTAAAATATCTGTTGTATTTTTTGAAATATTTTTTATCTAATTTTTTAAATATTAAAAAAAATATGTTTCTACATATGTTTAATTTTATTTAATTGTATATACTAGAAATCTAGGATCAGGAATAGCTCTAATTAATAAATAATAAATAGGCAAACAATCAAAAACCGATAAATGTCGAGTCGAGTACTGTTTGGATTTGGGTTTAGGTTTGAGTTTTCGACATTTTTTTAAAACATATTTTGTAATATTTTAAATATTTTTTGTATTTGTTAGCAATTATATATTTTAGAATAATCAGGAATAGCTATAATTAATAAAAATAAATAATCAAACAATAAAAAACCTAGCAACGCCGGGTAGGGTATGACTGCTAATATGTTGAAATATTTTTTATATTTAAAAAATATTTTTAGACACTTTTTAAAAATATATTTTATAATATTTTAAAGTATTTTTGTATTTTTACAAAATATTTTACGAATAAGTCTTAAAAAGAACAACGCTAGATCTACATCGGATACAGTTAGATTTATTAAATATTAGTTAGAAGACAACAATTAAAGAATAGCTATGCATAATTAGGAATAACTATAATTAATAATTGATAGGCAAATAATAAAAAAACGAGCAACGTCGGGTTGGGTTCGGCAAACAATTCTAAATCAGGAATAGTTATAATTAATAAAGTATAGATAGGCATATAATTAAAAACCGATCAACGCCGTTTTGGGACGGTTTGGGTTTGGGTTTTCAACATATTTTGTAATATTTGAAATATTTGTTGTATTTTTTAAAATATTTTTTGAAATATTTTGCACTAATTTTTTAAATATTACAAAAAATATGTTTCTACATTTTTTTGTATTTTAGATAAACTTTATTTAATTGTATATACTAGAAATATAGAATCAGGAATAGCTCTAATTAATAAATAATAAAAAGGTAAACAATCAAAAACCGATAAATGTCGGGTTTGGTACTGTTTGGGTTTGAGTTTTGGTTTGAGTTTTCGACATTTTTGTTATATTTTAAATATTTGTTGTATTTTTTAGCAATTATATATTTTAGCATAATCATGAATAGCTATATATTATAGCCTATAATTGATTTTTTAAAATATATTTTGTAATATTTAAACAAATATTATTTTTTATATTTTATATATTTTTCAACTAATTGTTTAAATATTGTTATTTTAAGATATAATTAAAAGATTTTAATTATATAATATTTATATAAATATTATATTTTTTTTATATTTTTAGAACATTTAAAAAACATATATTTTGTAATATTTGTTGTATATTAGCAATGCAGAATCATGAATAGCTATAATTAATAAATAATTATTTATTATTTATTATTTATTATAATAGATAGGCAAACAATCAAAAACCGAGTAATGCAGGGTATGGTTTTGGTTTGGATTTCGATATTTTTTAAGTCATATTTTGTAATATTGTAAATATTTGTTGTATCTTTTGAAATATTTTTTGAGATATTAAAAATTAATATTTGTCTAAATTTGTTTGTATTTTAGCAAAGATTTATGTTATTGTTTATACTAGAAAGGCAGAATCATGAATAGCCATAATTAATTAATAGTAGATAGGCAAACTATCAAACAATGAGTAAAGCAGGGTTAGTTTATTATTATTATCAGATTTAGGTTTGCACCAGGGTTTTTGTAGAAGCTAAAGCTTATCGAGACAATTACCCTTAATCTTAAAGCAAGTTCAAAAAAAAACTAAATAAATAAAATATTATAAAATATTAGATGACTTCCTGTTTACATAGATACAATACAATGAATAAAATAGAAAAATAATATAAATTGTTTGAACTTGCCATAAAATTATGTAATCATCATTTAATTATTTATAAATAAATAACTAAAATAAATAATAAGTACTATAAAATAATACACTAAACAAAAATATAGATGTATTAGTATAAAAGAAGAAAAAAATGAAGTAAAATGAAGTAAAACTGAATAAAACTGAATAAAACATAACAAAAAGAATATCTAGAAAGGTGGTAAGAAATGTATGTAACATTTTTTTTTTTTTTTTTTTTTTTTTTTTTTTTCAGTAAATAAAAATAGTTACGACAAGCAATTCCAAATCAGGAATAGTTATAATTATTAAATGATAGATAGGCACATAATAAAAAACCAAGCAACGTTTGGGTTTGGGTTTTCAACATATTTTGTAATATTTGAAATATTTGTTGCATTTTTTAATATATTTTTTGAAATATTTTTTCACTAATTTTTGAAATATTAACAAAATATATTTCTACATTTGTTTGTATTTTAGATAAACTTTATTTAATTGTATATACTTGAGATGTCGAATCAGGAATATTTCTAATTAATAAATAATAAATAGGCAAACAAAAAAATTTCGGGTCGTGTACGATTTGGGTTTATGTTTTAATTTTCAGCATTTTTTTAAAACATATTTTGTAATATTTTAAATATTGTAATGTATTTTTTTGCAATAATATATTTGAGCATAATCAGGAATAGCTATAATTATAATTAATAATTTATAGGAAAATAATCAAAAACCGAGCAACGTCGGGTTGAGTACGGGAAGCAATTTAAAATCAGGAATAGTTATAATTAATAAATAATAGATAGGAAAACAATCAAAAACTAACAACGGCGGGTCGGAATGGTTTGAGTTTTGGTTTTAGACATTTTTTTAAAACATATTTTGTAATATTTGAAATATTTTTTGTATTTTTAATATATTTTTTGAAACATTTTTCTACTAATTTTTTAAATATTAAAATATTTTTCTACATTTGTTTGTATGTCAGCTCACATTTATTTTATTGTATATAAATAATAGTTAGGAACATTTTTTCCTAAATTTTAAATTAATTTAAATTAAATATAAATATTTAGCAATGCAGAATTAGGAACAGCTATAATTAATAAATAATAGATAGGAAAATAATCAAAACCGAGCAACGCCGGGTCGGGTACGGCTAGTATATATATATATATGTAAGAATACTTATATGTATATGTAATCATATGTGTATTTTAAGGTTAATGATATACATTTAAATTCAAAATTATAAAAGATAACCTATATAATATAAGAAAATATTTTGAAAACAAATTATAATTGTTGTATTTTATTTAATATATTATACTATTATATATCTATTACTAGCCGTACCCGACCCGGCGTTGCTCGGTTTTTGAATATTTGCCTATTATCTATTATTTATTAATTATAGATATATTATATACCTATTCATGATTATGCATTGCTATATATACAATAAAATAAATGTTAGCTAAAATACAAACAAAATATAGAAAAATATTTAAAAAATTAGTGGAAATATATTAAAAAATGCAACAAATATTACAAAATATGTTTTAAAAAATGTCTAAAACCCAAACTTAAACCCAAACCGTACCCAAACCGGCGTTGCTCGGATATTGATTGTTTGCCTATCTATTATTTATTAATTATAGCTGTTCCTGATTCTTCATTGTTATATATACAATTAAATAAATGTTAGCTGAAATACAAACAAATGTAGAAAAATATTTTAATAATTAAAAAATGAGTAGAAAAATATTTCAAAAAATATATTAAAAAATACAATAAATATTTTGAATATTACAAAATATGTTTTAAAAAGATGTCGAAAACCCAAACCTAAACCCAAACCGTACCCGACCTGGCGTTGCTCGGTTTTTGATTTTTTGCCAATTATTATTTATTAATTATAGCTATTACTAATTCTGCATTGCTAAATATTTATATTTAATTTGTTCCTAACTATTATTTATATACAATAAAATAAATGTTAGATGACATACAAACAAATGTAGAAAAATATTTTAATATTTAAAAAATTAGTGGAAAAATATTTTAAAAAATATATTAAAAAATACAACTAATATTTCAATTATTATAAAATATGTTTTAAAAAATTGTCTAAAACCAAAACCCACACCGTCCTGACACGGTGTTGCTAGGTTTTTGATTGTTTTCCTATCTATTATTTATTAATTATAACAATTCCTGATTTTAAATTTTTTGCCTTACCCAACACGACGTTTCTCGGTTTTTAATTATTTGCCTATCAATTATTAATTATAGCTATTCCTAATTATGCATAGCTAATCTTTAATTTTTAGTCTTCTAACTAATATTTAATAAATCTAACTGTATCCGATGTATATCTAGCGTTGTTCTTTTTTAGATTTATTCGTAAAATATTTTGTAAAAATACAAAAAATAATTTAAAATATTATAAAATATATTTTTAAAAAGTGTCTAAAAATATTTTTTAAATATAAAAAATATTTCAACATATTAGTAGCCATACCCTACCCGGCGTTGCTAGGTTTTTGATTGTTTGACTATTTTTATTAATTATAGCTATTCCTGATTATTCTAAATATATAATTGCTAAAAAATACAAAAAATATTTAAAATATTATAAAATATGTTTTAAAAAAATGTCGAAAACTCAAACCTAAACCCAAATCCAAACAGTATCCGACTCGATATTTATCGGTTTTTGATTATTTGCCTATTTATTATTTATTAATTAGAGCTATTTCTGATCCTACATTTCTAGTATATACAATTAAATAAAGTTTATCTAAAATACAAACAAATGTGGAAACATATTTTTTTTAATATTTAAAAAATTAGTGAAAAAATATTTCAAAAAATACAACAGATATTTCAAATAATCCAAAATATGTTGAAAACCTGAACCCAAACAGTTCCAAATCGTCGTTGCTCGTTTTTTTATTATTTGTCTATCTATCATTTATTAATTATAACTATTCCTTATTTGGAATTTCTTGCCGTACCCAACTTTGCTTTACTTGTTGTTTGATAGTTTACCTATCTATTATTTATTAATTATGGCTATTCAAAATTCTGCTTTGCATATACAATAACATAAATTGTTGCTAAAATTCAAACAAATTTATACAAATATTAATATCTCAAAAATTAGTGGAAAAATATTTCAAAAATATTTCACAAAATATTTTTAAAAATACAACACATATTTCCAATATTACAAAATATTACTTAAAAAATGTCGAAAACTCAAACTGCACCCTGCATTGCTCGATTTTTGATTTTTGATTGTTGTTGCCCATTTATTATTTATTAATTATAGCTATTTCTGATTCTGTATTTCTGTATTGCTACAAAATATATTTTTTATAAATTTTCTACAAATATTTTAAAAAGTATAATATTTATATCTTATAATATTTATATATTTATTATATAATTATAATATTTTAATTATATCTTAAAATAATAATATTTCAAAGATTAGTTGAAAAATATAAAAAAATATTTCAAAAAAATGTCCACAAAAATGTTTACAAATATTTCAAAAAAATTTTTAAAATATTTGAAAAAAAATTTTTAAAAATATTTCAAAAAATAGCCGTACCCGACCCGGCGTTGCTCGGTTTTGATTATTTTCCTATATATTATATATTAATTATAGCTATTCCTGATTCTTAATTGATATATATAATAAAATAAATGTTAGCTGACATACAAAACAAAGTAGAAAACATTTTCAAATAATATGTTAAAAAATACAACAAATATTTCAAATATTAAAAAATATGTTTTAAAAAAATGTCTAAAACCCAAACCTAAACCCAAACACAAACCGTACACTACCCTGCGTTGCTAGGTTTTTGATTATTTGCCTATTAATTGTAGCTATTCCTGATTATACTTAGCTAATATTTAATTGTTTTCTTCTAACTAATATTTACTAATTCTAACTGTATCCGATGTAGATATCTATATCTAGATTCTGCTTTTCATATACAATAACATAAATTGTTGCTAAAATTCAAACAAATTTATACAAATATTAATATCTCAAAAATTAGTGGAAAAATATTTCAAAAATATTTCAAATAATATTTAAAAAAATACAACACATATTTCCAATATTACAAAATATTTGAAAAAAAATTTTTAAAAATATTTCAAAAAATAGCCGTACCCGACCCGGCGTTGCTCGGTTTTGATTATTTTCCTATCTATTATTTATTAATTATTGTTATTCCTGATTTTGCATTGCTTACACGGCATTACTCGGTTTTTGATTTTTCATTATTTACTAACTATAGCTGTAATTGACTCGAAATTTCGCGATTTTTGATTTTTTTAACATAAATATTTATCTAATATAAATATTTAATTTTTGAGAAAAAAAATGCGAGTAAACCTAGAGTTCTATATTAAAAAGTTGTATACGAATTTGGATCAATATAAGCCACTTAACCACGTCAAGGTATCGTATATAAAGTGGATTTTTACTCACTATTAATTAATTTTTACTATGATTCAACATTGAATTATATCCATATTTTATATTGTTTTTAATACATAATTTCCAATATCAATTTTATTTTTAAACCATTCTGTATCTCTAATTTATGATAAATATACTATATTTTATGTTAAAAGTACATTAATTTGCCACTTTGTATTCTCGTAATATTAAAAAATAATTATAATTTATATAATATATATATGTAATATATATGTTTAAATATTTATCAACTATTATGAAAGATTGTGAAAAAACTACAGCCAATCAAATATTTTATAAATGTAATGAGACAGTTTTAATTTTAATTTTGAAATTTAATTTTAATAGACCCACTCGATAATTAACGTAAAATGATATTGGAAATAAATATTAATAAAACCGCAGCCTTAAAGTAGGTTTTACTGGAATTGCAACCTAAAATTTCATGTGTGATATATCTAGCTGGTCCGAACTCTGATTCACTTGTATAATAATGTATGTAATAATTTCAATAAAGTAATATCTATTCTTGTATATATATAGTATATTTTATAATACTTCCTTGTATACCACATTCCTAGTCATTCCATTATTGGCAAGAATATACAGTTGATTTTCATCTCTGGCCCTTGAACATCCGACATATAATTGACCGTGGGAAAAACACTCTGTTTCCAGATCTAATCCTACTACTTTAAAAGACTGTCCTTGAGATTTGTTTATAGTCATGGAAAAGCACATAGTCTTATAGGGAATTGTAGTCGTTTGAAGTTAAAAGGGTAATCGGAAGGTATTAGTGGAATTTTAGGAATCATAACTTGTTCTCCTTTATTTTCCCCTGTCAATATTCTTGCTTCTATAATATGGTTTTTAAGATTGGTCACTAAAAGTCTGGACCCATTACAAAGTCTTGGTGGATCTAAATTTCTAAGTAGAATAATTGGAACGCCAACCTTCAATTCTATCATATGATCTGGTAATCCTGGAAGATTAATAGAGTTCAGGAATTCTATTGGGTAATCAACAACTTCATCTTCTTTCACTACTCTATCGATTGACATATATAATTTTGGATCTCCAGGAAATAAATTCAATAAACGTTTATTAATATTACATACATTATTATTTTTGGGGGCAAGTATACATCTTTCGCTAAGCCAATCTTCATCTAAATATTTTTCTAATAAATTTTCATATATTTTTGATATCAATTCATTATGATTTTTTACTATGATTCCACATGGAATTATATCCATATTTTCATTTTTCTTTAATACCCCATTTCCAATATCTAATAGATTTTGTTCAAACGACCCTGTGTCTCTATTTTTTGATAAATATACTCGCATGTTTTTTTTTAAAGTCAATTTTTCTATGTATTTCCATAATATTGATGTTTTTAGGCAGGCATTTATATGATCAGCTTTAGTTCCTCTTCGTACTACAGGTAAAATTTGTCTGAAGTCTCCACTTAGTAATAATGTTATTCCTCCCATTGGTTTTCTATCATTTACTATATCTCTTAACATTCTATCTACTGCCTCAAGAGCATATTTATGTGCCATTGTGCACTCATCCCATACAATGAATTTACAGTTTCTGAATTGTTCTGCCTCTTTTGAATTTCTCGTTATGCTACAAATTGAATTTTCATTTATTTTTATAGGAATTTTAAATGTAGAATGTGCAGTTCTTCCATTTAGTAGTAATGTAGCTGCGATACCCGATGATGCCACAGCCAACTGCTCTGTTCGAGACATTTTATTCTTAGCTAATAATAAATTTATTAAGAAAGTTTTACCAGTTCCAGCTGGAGCATCTAAAAAGAATAATTTCCCTTCTTCATTAATAACACTCTGCAATATATTATTGTATACTATTCTTTGTTCATAATTTAATTTATTCTCATCTATTTGGAGAATCCTATCATAGTTATGTTCATTTGGTATAGAGGATACCATTTCAATATTTACAAATCCATATTTCTGTAAGGAATCTCCTCCCATTCTTTTAACTATTCCTTGCACGCGTGCCAGAGATCCAAGAAATATTTCTTCATTATACTCAATTACTTCTTCGGTATTATTTCTTCTATATTCCAACAAAATATCTTCGTTCATGCATTCTCTATTATTCAACCATAATGATGGTATATCTGTTATTTCGCAGTGACAAATCATCATTGCGAATAGTTCTCTTATTTTCCTAGGAGATCTAGATATAGATGCTTCTTTTAATGTATTATCCCAGTGTTCATCATCTTCTAATAGATCTAACATTGCACATGCCTTCTTATATGTATTACATATTACCCCATTAACTGTTCTAATATCTTCGAATGATACTGGTCCTTTCACATTAGTTAATAATAGCCGAAGATAGAAGCATTCCAGATTCTTCTGATGTACCGTATATAATCTTCCAATGGTAGATGATTTAAATATCCCTTCACTAATTCGATCCCCTTGTAATCTCCTTTTCCATATTCTATTTCCTACTTGCCAAGTATAATATTGCGGGATATCTTGATATAATAAAGTCTTCGCAAAATTATCAATCCCGCATAAATCGAAGAAAGATGTAAGCATTGTCTTCGGAGGTATATTAATCCTTTCCCTAACATTACTCTCGGTAAAATAAATCCTTTGCCCATTCTCTAAATGAATCACTAATTGAATAATGGCCGGGTATCTTTGATGTATTTGAAAATCTAGTATTCTCCATATTGCCTCGTTACTACTTATATATCTAGCCATCTGATATCTTTTTATCTCATCTCATTTATCAGTTTCTTCTAATTCAACTATCGCCATATCTGAACCTTTATGAATGTATTTGCAAATATATTTTATTGATTTTACGGAATTGCACATTTCAACATTGATATGTGCATTAAATATTTTAGATAATAATGGGCAATAAGGTACAACCCATCTATTATCTATTTGTATTTCTTTTCCGTGTATCATTTTAGTCACAATTTTACCGCCATTATTTGCATCCCTTCTTCTATACAATGGATAACCATCTATATCAGTTTGTGTTTCTCCTATAAAATTATTAGGGAAATTCTTTGAACATTTTCCATTACTCATGCAAGGAGATTTTATATTTAAATATCCACAAGGACCGTGAATCATATTATTCTTTACAGTATTGTATAGTTGTTAATCTTCTATATTTGGAATCTCTGCACTTATTATGCTATCTACTTATTTTAATTTTGTTTCTAACTAATATTTAATAATTCTAACTGTATCCGATGTAGATCTAGCGTTGTTCTTTTTAAGATTTATTCATAAAATATTTGTAAAAATAGAAAAAATAATTTAAAATATTATAAAATATATTTTAAAAAAGTGTCAACAAATATTTTTTTAAATATAAAAAATATTTCAATATATTAGTAACCTAGGCTAGTATACCAGGCTTTGCTAGGTTTTTGATTGTTTGACTATTTATTATTATTGATTATAGCTATTCCTGATTATGCTAAAATATATAATTGCTAAAAAATACAACAAATATTTAAAATATTACAAAATAATTTTTAAAAAAATGTCGAAAACTCAAACCTAAATCCAAATACAAACAGTACATTTATCGGTTTTTGATTGTTTTCCTATTTACAATTTATTAATTAGAGCTGTTCCTGATCCTACATTTCTAGTATATACAATTAAATAAAGTTTATCTAAAATACAAACAAATGTAGAAACATATTTTTTTTAATATTTAAAAAATTAGTGAACAAATATTTCAAAAAATAAAACAGATATTTCAAATATTCCAAAATATGTTGAAAACCTAAACCCACACCGTTCCAAATCGGAGTTGCTCGGTTTTTTTAAATTATTTTCCTATCTATCATTTATTAATTTATAACTATTCCTGATTTGGAATTATTTGCCGTATCCAACTCTACTTTACTCGTTGTTTGATAGTTTGCCAATCTATTATTTATTAATTATGGCTATATGATTCTGCTTTTCATGTACAATAACTACAATAAATAATCTAATTACCTGGAATAAGCTTGATAATATTTTAAAAAATATTTCAAATTATAAATTATTCAGGAAACGTATGTATACACATTTGTTATCTTCTTACTCAGTATACTTATAATCTAAATCTCATTTTTCTAATTTTATATCTTTTATCATGTCTTTTATCTAATATTGTATTATATACTAAGATCCACATTTTATTCTTATTTTAATTTATTGACGTTTATGTAAAAATTAAAAAAAATGAATACTTTTGAGTGTTTTACTTTACAATATTTTATTTCCCCGACATTAATAATATTATTTTACTGAATTTTTGCATTTTATATTTGAATTTACTTTCATGTTTTCTTTCTTTTTAATTGACGTTTATATAAAAATAATAAAATTAAAAAAAACTGTTAGGTATTTCTTTTTTCTTTAGTATTTTCTTTAGTATTTTTTATTTCCCTCTGACTAATAATATTATTTGACTTTATTTTTAATTACATAAACATTTTGTATTGAATCTTTTTTCTTGTATACTTGATTATACTTCTTTGTTTTATTTCTCTTTATTGACACTTATATAAAAATTAGTAATTAAACTAACATTTCAGTTTGAACAAATATTTTACATTCTTTACATTATTATAAAGTATTACAAAAAAATTCCTAAAACTTATTTACTGAAAAAAAAAAAAAAAAAAAAAAAAAAAAAAAATGTTACATACAGTTCTTACCATCTTTCTAGATATTCTTTTTGTTATGTTTTATTCAGTTTTATTCAGTTTTACTTCATTTTACTTCATTTTTTTCTTCTTTTATACTAATACATCTATATTTTTGTTTAGTGTATTATTTTATAGTACTTATTATTTATTTTAGTTATTTATTTATAAATAATTAAATGATGATTACATAATTTTATGGCAAGTTCAAACAATTTATATTATTTTTCTATTTTATTCATTGTATTGTATCTATGTAAACAGGAAGTCATCTAATATTTTATAATATTTTATTTATTTAGTTTTTTTTGAACTTGCTTTAAAATTAAGGGTAATTGTCTCGATAAGCTTTAGCTTCTACAAAAACCCTGGTGCAAACCTAAATCTGATAATAATAATAATAACATAAATTTTTCATAAAAAAATTCAAACAAATTTAGACAAATATTCGTTTTTAATATCTCAAAAATTAGTGGAAAAATATTTCAAGAATATTTCAAAAAATATTAAAAAAAATACAACACATATTTCCAATATTACAAAATATTACTTAAAAAATTCAGAAAACCCAAACCGCACCCTGCGTTGTTCGATTTTTGATTGTTGTTGCCTATCTATTATTTATTAATTATAGCTATTCCTGATTCTGTATTGTTAGTATATAATAAATATTTCCAAATATTACAAAAATATTTTCTATAAATGTTCTACAAATATTTTAAAAAGTATAATATTTATATCTTATAATATTTATATCTTTATTATATAATTATAATATTTTAATTATATCTTTAAATAATATAACAACGATTAGTTGAAAAATATAAAAAAATATTTCAAATTTTTTAAAATATTTTTAAAAATAAAACAAAAAATATAGATAATATTACAAAATATATTTTAAAAAAATTTCAAAAAAATGTCCACAAAAATGTTTAAAAATATTTCAAAAAAATGTTTAAAATTATTTCAAAAAATTTCAAAAATATTTCAAAAAATTTCAAAAATATTTCAAAAAATTTCAAAAATATTTCAAAATTTTCAAAAAAATTTCAACAAATTTCAAAAAAAAATTCAAAAAAATTTTAAAAAAATACTTTGAAAAAAATGTAAAAAAAATCTTTCAAAAAAGCGACGCCGAAGATTTTAGATGACAAAAAATCATTTTAATGGCAAAAAGTCAATTTTTTAGGTTTTTCTGGGGTACGCGGTAAAAAGATTTTTTTAAGATATATACACATACCTACTTACAGTTCTAGAAGCTTCGACGATGCACATACCTAACTGCTAAAACCCAAACAGTTCCAAATCGGCGTTGCTCGGTTTTTTATTATTTGCCTATCTATCATTTATTAATTATAACTATTCCTGATTTGGAATTTCTTGCCGTACCCAACTTTGCTTTACTCGTGGTTTAATAGCTATTAATTACCTATCTATTATTTATTATTTATGGCTATTCATGATTCTGCTTTTCATATACAATAACATAAATTGTTGCTAAAATTCAAACAAATTTATACAAATATTAATATCTCAAAAATTAGTGGAAAAATATTTCAAAAATATTTCAAATAATATTTAAAAAAATACAACACTAATATTACAAAATATTACTTAATAAATATCGAAAACCCAAACCGCACCCTGCGTTGGTCGATTTTTGATTGTTTGCCTATCTATTATTTATTAATTATAGCTATTCCTATTTCTGTATTCATAGTATACAACAAATATTTCCAAATATTACAAAATATATTTTTTATAAATGTTCTACAAATATTTTAAAAAGTATAATATTTATATCTTATATTTATATATTTATTATATAATTATAATATTTTAATTATATCTTAAAATAATAATATTTCAACGAATAGTTGAAAAATATAAAAAAATATTTCAAATAATATTTTTTAAAATACAAAAAATATAAATAATATTACAAAATATATTTTAAAAAAATTTCAAAAAAAATTTTAAAAATAATTCAAAAAATTTCAAAAATATTTCAAAAAATGTCAAAAATATTTCAAAAATATTTCAAAAAATTTCCAAAAATTTCAAAAAAAAATCAAAAAAAATTCAAAAAAATACTTCGAAAAAATGTCAAAAAAATATTTCAAAAAAGCGAGGTCGAAGATTTTGGATGACAAAAAATCATTTTAATGGCAAAAAGTCAATTTTTCAGGTTTTTCTGGGGTACGCGGTAAAAAATTCAAAAAAATTTCCGGACCAAGACCATACTGTTGCAAATTTATTAAGATCTATTATATAAAAGAAAGTCTATTTAATTATATATATATATGTGTGTGTGTGTGTGTGTATCTGGTGAGGTAACTCGAGAACCGGGGTACGTCGCGAAAATATTTTATACCCGATCTTAATAAATTTGCAACAGTATGGTCTTGGTCCGGAAAATTTTTTGAATTTTATACCGCGTACCCCAGAAAAACCTGAAAAATTGACTTTTTGCCATTAAAATGATTTTTTGTCGTCCAAAATCTTCGGCGTCGCTTTTTTGAAATATTTTTTTTACATTTTTTCGAAGTATTTTTTTGAAATTTTTTTGAATTTTTTTTTGAAAATTTTGAAATATTTTTAAAATTTTTTGAAATATTCTTGAAATTTTTTGAAATATTTTTGAAATTTTTTTGAAATATTTGAAATTATTTTTAACATTTTTTTGAATATTTTTTAAAATGTTTTGATATATTTTTAAATAGTTTTAGTAATATGTTTAAACAATTTCTTAAAATATTTTTAAACATTTTTTTGAAATATTTGTAAACATTTTTTTTAAATTTTTTTAAAATATATTTTGTAATATTATTTATATTTTTTTGTATTTTTAAAAGATATTATTTGAAATAATTTTTTATATTTTTCAACTAATCGTTGAAATATTATTATTTTAAGATATAATTAAAATATTATAATTATATAATAATTATATAAATATTATAAGATAGAAATATTATAAGATATATATAATAATTATATAAATATTATAAGATAGAAATATTATAAGATATAAATATTATACTTTTTAAAATATTTGTAGAACATTTATAAAAAATATATTTTGCAATATTTGGAAATATTTGTTATATACTAGCAATACAGAATCAGGAATAGCTATAATAAATAAATAATATATAGGAAAACAATCAAAAATCGATCAACGCAGGGTGCGGTTTGGGTTTTCTAAATGTATTAAGTAATATTTTGTAATATTGGAAATATGTGTTGTATTTTTTTTTAAATTTTTTTTTAATATTTTTGAAATATTTTTCCACTAATTTTTGAGATATTAAAAACGATTATTTGTTTAAATTTGTTTGAATTTTAGCACAAATTTATGTTATTATATATGAAAGGCAGTATCATGAATACTTACTATTCATTGAATAGCCATAATTAATAAATAATAGATAGACAAACTATCAAACAACGAGTAAAGCAAAGTTGGGTACGGCAAGAAATTCCAAATCAGGAATAGTTATAATTAATAAATGATTGATACGCAAATAATAAAAAACGAGCAACGCCGATTTGGAACTGTTTGGGTTTAGGTTTTCAACATATTTTGGAATATTTGAAATATCTGTTGTATTTTTTGAAATATTTTTTATCTAATTTTTTAAATATTAAAAAAAATATGTTTCTACATATGTTTAATTTTATTTAATTGTATATACTAGAAATGTAGGATCAGGAATAGCTCTAATTAATAAATAATAAATAGGCAAACAATCAAAAACCGATAAATGTCGAGTCGAGTACTGTTTGGATTTGGGTTTAGGTTTGAGTTTTCGACATTTTTTTAAAACATATTTTGTAATATTTTAAATATTTTTTGTATTTGTTAGCAATTATATATTTTAGAATAATCAGGAATAGCTATAATTAATAAAAATAAATAGTCAAACAATCAAAAACCTAGCAACGCCGGGTAGGGTATGACTGCTAATATGTTGAAATATTTTGTATATTTAAAAAATATTTTTAGACACTTTTTAAAAATATATTTTATAATATTTTAAAGTATTTTTGTATTTTTGTATTTTTACAAAATATTTTACGAATAAGTCTTAAAAAGAACAACGCTAGATCTACATCGGATACAGTTAGATTTATTAAATATTAGTTAGAAGACAACAATTAAAGAATAGCTATGCATAATTAGGAATAACTATAATTAATAATTGATAGGCAAATAATAAAAAAACGAGCAACGTCGGGTTGGGTTCGGCAAACAATTCTAAATCAGGAATAGTTATAATTAATAAAGTATAGATAGGCATATAATTAAAAACCGATCAACGCCGTTTTGGGACGGTTTGGGTTTGGGTTTTCAACATATTTTGTAATATTTGAAATATTTGTTGTATTTTTTAAAATATTTTTTGAAATATTTGTTCACTAATTTTTTAAATATTATAAACAATATATTTCTATATTTGTTTGTATTTTAAATAAACTTTATTTAATTGTATATACTAGAAATATAGAATCAGAAATTGCCCTAATTAATAAATAATAAATAATAGATAGGCAAACAAACAAAAACCAAGAAATGCCGGGTCGGGTATGGTTTGTTTTTAAAACATATTTTGTAATATTTTATATATTTTTTTGCAATTTTTAGCAATTATATATTTTAGAATAATCAGGAATAGCTATAATTAATAAAAAAAATTAATAGGCATTAAAAATCAGGTATGGCTACTAATATGTTGAAATATTTTTTATATTTCTTAAAATATTTTTAGACACTTTTTAAAAATATATTTTGTAATATTTTAAATTATTATTTGTAATCTTACCAAATATTTTACAAATAATCTTAAAAACGAACAACGCTGAGTCTACATCGGATACAGTTAGAATTAGTAAATATTAGTTAGAAGAAAACAATTAAATATTAGCTAAGTATAATCAGGAATAGCTACAATTAATAGGCAAATAATCAAAAACCTAGCAACGCAGGGTAGTGTACGGTTTGTGTTTGGGTTTAGGTTTGGGTTTTAGACATTTTTTTAAAACATATTTTTTAATATTTGAAATATTTGTTGTATTTTTTAACATATTATTTGAAAATGTTTTCTACTTTGTTTTGTATGTCAGCTAACATTTATTTTATTATATATATCAATTAAGAATCAGGAATAGCTATAATTAATATATAATATATAGGAAAATAATCAAAACCGAGCAACGCCGTGTCGGGTACGGCTATTTTTTGAAATATTTTTAAAAATTTTTTTTCAAATATTTTAAAACATTTTTTTGAAATATTTGTAAACATTTTTGTGGACATTTTTTTGAAATATTTTTTTATATTTTTCAACTAATCTTTGAAATATTATTATTTTAAGATATAATTAAAATATTATAATTATATAATAAATATATAAATATTATAAGATATAAATATTATACTTTTTAAAATATTTGTAGAAAATTTATAAAAAATATATTTTGTAGCAATACAGAAATACAGAATCAGAAATAGCTATAATTAATAAATAATAAATGGGCAACAACAATCAAAAATCAAAAATCGAGCAATGCAGGGTGCAGTTTGAGTTTTCGACATTTTTTAAGTAATATTTTGTAATATTGGAAATATGTGTTGTATTTTTAAAAATATTTTGTGAAATATTTTTGAAATATTTTTCCACTAATTTTTGAGATATTAATATTTGTATAAATTTGTTTGAATTTTAGCAATAATTTATGTTATTGTATATGAAAAGCAGAATTTTGAATAGCCATAATTAATAAATAATAGATAGGTAAACTATCAAACAACAAGTAAAGCAAAGTTGGGTACGGCAAGAAATTCCAAATAAGGAATAGTTATAATTAATAAATGATAGATAGACAAATAATAAAAAAACGAGCAACGACGATTTGGAACTGTTTGGGTTCAGGTTTTCAACATATTTTGGATTATTTGAAATATCTGTTGTATTTTTTGAAATATTTTGTCACTAATTTTTTAAATATTAAAAAAAATATGTTTCCACATTTGTTTGTATTTTAGATAAACTTTATTTAATTGTATATACTAGAAATGTAGGATCAGAAATAGCTCTAATTAATAAATAATAAATAGGCAAATAATCAAAAACCGATAAATATCGAGTCGGATACTGTTTGGATTTGGGTTTAGGTTTTAGTTTTCGACATTTTTTTAAAACATATTTTATAATATTTTAAATATTTTTTGTATTTTTTAGCAATTATATATTTTAGAATAATCAGGAATAGCTATAATTAATAAAAATAGTCAAACAATCAAAAACCTAGCAACGCCGGGTAGGGTATGGCTACTAATATGTTGAAATATTTTTTATATTTAAAAAATATTTTTAGACACTTTTTAAAAATATATTTTATAATATTTTAAATTATTTTTTGTATTTTTACAAAATATTTTACGAATAAATCTAAAAAAGAACAACGCTAGATATACATCGGATACAGTTAGATTTATTAAATATTAGTTAGAAGACTAAAAATTAAAGATTAGCTATGCATAATTAGGAATAGCTATAATTAATAATTGATAGGCAAATAATTAAAAACCGAGAAACGTCGAGTTGGGTAAGGCAAAAAATTTAAAATCAGGAATTGTTATAATTAATAAATAATAGATAGGAAAACAATCAAAAACCTAGCAACGCCGTGTCAGGACGGTGTGGGTTTTGGTTTTAGACATTTTTTTAAAACATATTTTATAATAATTGAAATATTAGTTGTATTTTTTAATATATTTTTTAAAATATTTTTCCACTAATTTTTTAAATATTAAAATATTTTTCTACATTTGTTTGTATGTCATCTAACATTTATTTTATTGTATATAAATAATAGTTAGGAACAAATTAAATATAAATATTTAGCAATGCAGAATTAGTAATAGCTATAATTAATAAATAATAATTGGCAAAAAATCAAAAACCGAGCAACGCCAGGTCGGGTACGGTTTGGGTTTAGGTTTGGGTTTTCGACATCTTTTTAAAACATATTTTGTAATATTCAAAATATTTATTGTATTTTTTAATATATTTTTTGAAATATTTTTCTACTAATTTTTTAATTATTAAAATATTTTTCTACATTTGTTTGTATTTCAGCTAACATTTATTTAATTGTATATATAACAATGAAGAATCAGGAACAGCTATAATTAATAAATAATAGATAGGCAAAAACAATCAATATCCGAGCAACGCCGGTTTGGGTACGGTTTGGGTTTAAGTTTGGGTTTTAGACATTTTTTAAAACATATTTTGTAATATTTGTTGCATATTTTAATATATTTCCACTAATTTTTTAAATATTTTTCTATATTTTGTTTGTATTTTAGCTAACATTTATTTTATTGTATATATAGCAATGCATAATCATGAATAGGTATATAATATATCTATAATTAATAAATAATAGATAATAGGCAAATATTCAAAAACCGAGCAACGCCGGGTCGGGTACGGCTAGTCTATTATATAAAAGAAAGTCTATTTAATTATATATATATATATATATATATATGTGTGTGTGTATCTGGTGAGGTAACTCGAGAACCGGGGTACGTCGCGAAAATATGTTATACCCGATCTTAATAAATTTGCAACAGTATGGTCTTGGTCCGGAAATTTTTTTGAATTTTTTACCGCGTACCCCAGAAAAACCTAAAAAATTGACTTTTTGCCATTAAAATGATTTTTTGTCATCTAAAATCTTCGACGTCGCTTTTTTGA
The DNA here is from genome assembly GCA_964019155.1 of Osedax fenrisi. Taxonomy (NCBI): domain Eukaryota; kingdom Metazoa; phylum Annelida; class Polychaeta; order Sabellida; family Siboglinidae; genus Osedax; species Osedax fenrisi. Next base: position 52,532,576 of record OZ025243.1, read on the forward strand.
AATATTTTTATTACATTTTTTCGAAGTATTTTTTTGAATTTTTTTTGATTTTTTTTTGAAATTCTTGGAAATTTTTGAAATTTTTTGAAATATTTTTGAAATATTTTTGACATTTTTTGAAATATTTTTGACATTTTTTGAATTATTTTAAACATTTTTTTGAAATTTTTTTAAAATATATTTTGTAATATTATTTATATTTTTTGTATTTTTCAACTATTCGTTGAAATATTATTATTTTAAGATATAATTAAAATATTATAATTATATAATAAATATATAAATATTATAAGATATAAATATTATACTTTTTAAAATATTTGTAGAATATTTATAAAAAATATATTTTGTAATATTTGGAAATATTTGTTGTATACTAGGAATACAGAATCAGGAATAGCTATAATTAATAAATAATAGATAGGCAAACAATCAAAAATCGATCAACGCAGGGTGCGGTTTGGGTTTTCGATATTTATTAAGTAATATTTTGTAATATTGGAAATATGTGTTGTATTTTTTTAAATATTATTTGAAATATTTTTGAAATATTTTTCCACTAATTTTTGAGATATTAATATTTGTATAAATTTGTTTGAATTTTAGCAACAATTTATGTTATTGTATATGAAAAGCAGAATCATGAATAGCCATAAATAATAAATAATAGATAGGTAAGCTATTAAACCACGAGTAAAGCAAAGTTGGGTACGGCAAGAAATTCCAAATCAGGAATAGTTATAATTAATAAATGATAGATAGGCAAATAATAAAAAACCGAGCAACGCCGATTTGGAACTGTTTGGGTTTAGGTTTTCAACATATTTTGGAATAATTGAAATATCTGTTGTATTTTTTGAAATATTTGTTATCTAATTTTTTAAATATTAAAAAAAATATGTTTCTACATATGTTTAATTTTATTTAATTGTATATACTAGAAATGTAGGACCAGGAATAGCTCTAATTAATAAATAATAAATAGGCAAACAATCAAAAACCGATAAATGTCGAGTCGAGTACTGTTTGGATTTGGGTTTAGGTTTGAGATTTCGACATTTTTTTAAAACATATTTTGTAATATTTTAAATATTTTTTGTATTTTTTAGCAATTATATATTTTAGAATAATCAGAAATAGCTATAATTAATAAAAATAAATAGTCAAACAATCAAAAACCTAGCAACGCCGGGTATGGCTACTAATATGTTGAAATATTATTGATATTTAAAAAAGTATTTTTAGACACTTTTTTAAAATATATTTTATAATATTTTAAATTATTTTTTGTATTTTTACAAAATATTTTACGAATAAATCTTAAAAAGACCAACGCTAGATCTACATCGGATACAGTTAGAATTATAAAATATTAGTTATAAATAAAATTAAAGATTAGCTATGCATAATTAGGAATAACTATAATTAATAATTGATAGGCAAATAATAAAAAACCGAGCAACGTCGGGTAGGGTACTGCAAGCAATTCCAAATCAGTAATAGTTATAATTAATAAAGTATAGATAGGCATATATTTAAAAACCGAGCAACGCCGGGTTGGTACGGTTTGTGATTGGGTTTTCAACATATTTTGTAATATTTGAAATATTTGTTGTATTTATTAAAATATTTTTTGAAATATTTTTTCACTATATATTATAAACAATATTTGTCTACATTTGATTGTATTTTAAAGATAAACTTTATTTAATTGTATATACTAGAAATATAGAATAGAATATAAATCAGAAATGTCCCTAATTAATAAATAATAAATAATAGATAGGCAAACAAACAAAAACCGAGAAATTCCGGGTCGGGTACGGATTGGGTTTAGGTTTGAGTTTTCGAAATTTTTTTAAAACATATTTTGTAATATTTTAAATATTTTTTGCATTTTAGAATAATCAGAAATAGCTATAATTAATAAAAAATAAATAGGCAAACAATCAAAATCGTGTATGGCTGTATTGGCAATGTTGAAATATTTTTTATATTTTTTAAAATATTTTTAGACACTTTTTTAAAATATATTTTGTAATATTTGAAATTATTATTTGTAATCTTACCAAATATTTTACAAATAATCTTAAAAACGAACAACGCTGGGTCTACATCGGATACAGTTAGAATTAGTAAATATTAGTTAGAAGACAAAAATTAAATATTAGCTAAATATAATCAGGAATATCTACAATTAATAGGCAAATAATCAAAAACCTAGCAACGCAGGGTAGTGTACAGTTTGTGTTTGGGTTTAGGTTTGGGTTTTAGACATTTTTTTAAAACATATTTTGTAATATTTGAAATATTTGTTGTATTTTTTAATATATTTTTTGAAATATTTTTCTACTTTGTTTTGTATGTCAGCTAACATTTATTTTATTGTATATTATATACAGTATATATAGCAATTAAGAATCAGGAATAGCCATAATTAATATATTATATATAAGACAATAATCAAAACCGAGCAACGCCGGGTCGGGTACGGCTAGTATATATAATTTTACTAAATTTACAAATTTTATTGTATTATATTTATTTTAATTTTACTCTTACCATACTTTTCTCCTCATACATTTTCTTTAGGAAAGTGAAACGAAGTAAACGAGATAAGAATCGCGCTTCTTCATTTACCATGCATGGTCATGCATAAATTCTGATATTATTATTATTATTACTATATGTGAATCAGATAGAGTGTAAACACTCAGGAAAATACAAAAGCAAAGCTTGACTAGGTATTTTCCCACTCAACTTGATAACAGCATTACAAGAATAAAAAATAAAAAAAATATTAGTAAATTATAAAATGACAATAACTTATTTTAAAATTTCAATTTTGTATATCATTAGAACTATAATTTTGTATATATATATATATACTATTGTATATATTATTAAACTTATTTGATTTGTAAATGTGATTCGTGTAAATGAAAATCGTGCTGAATAAATAAGTAAGAATATACTTGAATATTGTTATCAAGGAGAGGTCATCATTTTCAGTTAAATACAAAATAAAATATAATAAATAATAAAAGTATATATAAATAAAATAAATGTATATTAAAAGAAGAAAAATATATAAAACAAATGAAATAAATGCATAAAATATGTAAAAAATATAATAATGAAAGAGAAAAAGATAAAGAAACTAAACACAATAAAAAATATAAAAAGTTAACTAATACGAAGAGGTAATAAATAATTTAATATTTGTTTTAAAAGTTTTTTTATTCATTAATTTGTGAAAAGAAGCTGGTAATGCATTCCATATCTCAGGAGCTTTGTTAGTAAGGCAAAACGATTTTCTATGTGTTCTAATTTTGGGTAAAACCAATTTTTTAGATAAAGGCTTATAAATATTTGAATTTTGTGTAAAAAGATATTGTAAAATTATAGGCAAAGATTTAGTCATATATCTATTTATATATTTTAAGATATTAATCTTTATAATATCTTGAAATTTTAAAAGATTGAATTTTTTATAAATTGTATCTATATCTACATTAAAAGAAAAAAACAAATAGATATATATATATATATATATATATATATTAAACGTATTATTATTATCTAATTGTTATCGTATTATTATTATATTATTATTATGTGTCTTCCCGCACGAGCGAAGGGGCCTATAGGCCTATATATATAGGCGAATATATAGAGGCCCTGCAGGAATACATGTATACATGGCCCTATTATAGTGCATATTAAACCGTATTTCATCATCATCATATACTCAATACGCATGTAAATGCATATAAGTTTGTTTATGATATTAAAATGATTTCGTTGTTAGTTGTTCAGTTTATGAAATGGTTATAAATACTGATCGTTATTGTGATATATATGATCTATAGGTATTTAATAACACTATAGAACGTATCGATAATAACATTGTATTACATCAATAATAGTGGTGACCGGATATCTAGGGAACTTTCTCATTTGTTATTGTTATTTTAATTATTCTTCTAGAACACATTATAGTATGGGTTATTGATTTTTTTATATATTTTACATTAACTATTTAAATATCGAATGGGTACGATATATATATATATATATATAGAGAGGTATGAGGAGAGAGAAATAGAGACTTAGCGGGAGAGAGAGTGAGAGTAAGATATATATATATATCTCTATATAGAGAGAGAGATATCGGAGAGGGAGAGAGATTAGTATGCGCATATATAGTAATTAAAGTAACAATTTATAAATTTAAGTAACTTATAAGTAGAATTTAAGTAGACATTTCTTTAAGTATCATATTAATATGTTAAAAATAATATTTACAAATGAATTATTATTTTAATAATAGTATACCATTATCATATACGTATTATATAATACATAATTTTGGTAATTTTATCAAATATTTAAGGGGGAGGTTCTTTTAAGCCTTAGTTTTAATGTTGTATCAAACATTATTTTACTTTCAAATATTAAAATATAATTCATTATCTTTAAAATAATATATATATTATATGTTATTATAAATATATATATATATATATATATATATATATTATTCAAAATAATTATAAGTGCTTTATTTATACATTATAAACATATTCATATACACAATATAATACAACATTATTATGTAATATCTATTACACAAACAACTTTAGAATCTTATGTCTCGTATTTTGTTTACACATTTTTGCACTGTTTTGGAAGATTACACCGTTTGAGATGTTCGATACATCTTTCGATACATCTTTATCATAGTTTCTGAGTTTATACGTTATATATATATATATCTATAGATGATATTATATAATTATATTTGAAAATCTAAATACATTGCTTTGATACACTTATACTAACAAACATATATTGGTTGGTTACAAAGTTTAAACAAATATGTATTTTATTATATAACTGTATCAAAGTAATATATTTATCTTTTAAAAGTACCTATATAACATATATATATATATATATATATATTATTTATAAACTCTGGCAATGTTATACGATTTATCCAACGGTTCGAACGCTGGAATCTTTAAATTATTGTAAATTTGGTAAACTAAATTCCGATCAATAATCGTACACAGTTTTTTTGTGTATTCAATATTGCATAACAATGTGTATTATATTATGTACTATGTGTATTATATGTATTAGAGTATGTTTATATTGCATAATAGCGTATGCATAATGTTTCATAAATAAGGAAATTTTAAATATCGTTGAACAACATTTTATACATCATTTTAAAGATAATTAATTATTTTTCATATGCTTATATGTAGTCTATATTATATAATTATATAACATATTATATAATAATCAATATAATTAATTAATATCCAGAAACTATATTAATTAAGGTTCTAAACAAACGCATTAAATGAAAATCGCATAATCGCAATATTGAAATAACTATAATAGAATATAATAGAATACATCAATTAATGAATATTTGTTATATTGTCGTGTATATACGACATATATGACATCAATTAATGCGTTCCTAAATACCATACTATAGTATACTAATTTATCAATTATTTAGAATAACAATGATAATAGATTATATGACATTTTACAGACAGTAAACGATACATACCTACATACTATAATAGGTATACACACACTTGCCTCGATATACGTCAATTGTATTTGTTAATTATCTTAGATAATATGTCTATCATAATATATTATGATCTTCACATATGAAAAAAAACCACACCATAAAGCATAAAAACAGCTAAAGCTGATAGCTATATAGAGCTATATTATAATATATATATATATATATATATATATATATATATTCACCATTATAAGTATCATTATAAATTACATTAATTAAACCTACTATATTATAGTGATATATTTACAATATAAATGTATTAAATATTAGTAACGTTTATTAATATATAAATCATTGTATATATATAATAAACTAAACAGTTATTTTTAAACATGGCGATACAAGTTATTATTTAAAATATCAACATACAAGTTTCACGAGATTTAAATATAGTTATATTTCATTTATTTGTAATGCTTTATTTGTAATGGTTGTAATGTTTAATAGTTGTTAGTGATATACTTATATTGGCACTACTAACATGATAGATATAGTTATAACTATAGTTATAGGTATTTACAAGATATACCGTAGTGCTATTAGTAGTATTGCTATTACTAATTTAGTACTTATAAATAATTAGACTAATTATCATAATACATATATAACATATAGCCTTACCTATGCATTTACCATTGGCTATTATTCATACATGTATTACAAATTAAATGCATGTTTAACACTATATTAATTTATAAATGATTATTATTTAAATATAATATTTATATATATTACTGAAATATTATTACATGCAAATATAATGATTATAATAACATAATTAAATCTATAATGTATATGCTTGGGATAAGCATGCCATTCTACAGCTGTACATAATATAAATAAATAAACTATTTATTTATTTATGTAATAAACATTTACAAAGGAATACTCCATATTTAATATATAATTATAAATTTAAATTATATTTTTATTGTGTACAATAAATAAAATGTATATGCTTAACTATTTATACGATTAGTTAATATTTATTAAATATATATATATATATATATATATATATATATATATACACTATTTATATATAACTATTTATACGATTAGTTAATATTTATTAAATATATATATATATACAGTCAAAGCTCGATAACTCAACATTGACGGGACGAAGTTTTCATGTTGAGTTAGCGTCTTCATAGCGTCTTCATAATGACTTAAGGGGACGCGATACCATCGCTTGGTTTACATGTAAAAGATACGAAAAAATGCTATTTTTAGAAATCTATTAACTCATAAAATATTCACTTTTTTTTTTTTTTTTTTTTTTTAATCTATTAATAATATTCCATATTTTTATATTATATGTTGAAATTTATAGATGTTTACATATCTTTATGTTATACGTTTCTAAAAAAAATAATTGAAATATCTGATAAAAAATGTTAATTTTCAAACTAAATTGTTAATTAAAATTTTTTAAATAAATATTTTTTAATTTTGACAAATAACTTTAATCTTACAGGTTTTATCTAGTTATATTGAAAAAATGAAGAAAAAATATGCAATTATACAAAAGTTAATACCAGTTATGTCAGCATGATTGGTCACAAATAATTATTCTGAGTAAATCAAGTTTCAAATATAATATATGAATATAAACAATATGAATATACAGGTACAAATAATATAATATGAACAAAATGAATAATGTAATGAACATAATTTAAACACCACATAAAAGATAATATGTGAAGTATTAAAATTTTACATTAATAAAAAATTTGAAATTCAATTTTTTTTCGAAAAAATCAATGGTATCGCGTCCCCTTAATTAATGTTTTGTTCACATAAATGCATTCAAAATAGTACTCGTATGATAATATAATAATTTTAATTGTATTTTTACGTTTATATATTTATATCCATATATTATTAAATAAAACCATGTTGAATAATGTATGTTGAATTATATTTGTTGAGCAATGTAAAAGATACGAATCCAACAACATATGTTTGTGATATTTTGATTTTTCATAAATGTTGAGTTATCGGATGTATATGTACATGTAATGTATAGGCTAGGATTATAAAAACGATGTTGAGTTATATGTATGTTGAGTTATATTTGTTGAGTAATAGGGTTTTTGTTAACATGGAAAAGATACGAATCCAACCAAATATTTTTTGGATGTTGAGTTATCGGCAATGTTGAGTTATCGGCATGTTGAGTTACCGAGCTTCTACTGTATACTTATAATTACGAAAATTACATAATAATATATTTGTATGTATGTATTATTAACAACCCCAATTAATATGGGTCAAAGTCCAAAATAAATTTAAAAAAAACCCAAAATAGCTTATTTAGGGTTTTTAATATAATTATTTAGAGAAATGTTGGACCTTGCTCTAAAAAACATCACAATACATTGTTATTGTCCATTATAATTTATGATTCATATTGTATATTTAATAACTATAATATTATAACCACATTTAGGGGAAAGTAACCTAATACGGACATTTTAACAATAAATGGTCTTAACATTTTATGACTCAATATTTGTTAATCAAAAATTACAATATATTAATATTATATGATTATAGATATTATTATTATTTTAAAATTTTATTTAATCTTTTTATTCAATATATAACGGGGGTGTCCGTATTCGGTACCCATGTCCGAATACGGATACCCTGTATTATAATACGGAAACCCTATATACCACTAGATAAACTATATATTATTGATGAACTAATCAGATAAATTAAAATTATATTATTTATAATTAAATTTATGAATAATATAATGTAATTTAATTAGTTATTAATTTATAAATTTGTATTATTTTATTAATTAATAATACAAGTTAAGGATATAAATAATTACATTCGTAAACTTAGCTTTATTGGTGGTATTAATATTATAACGCACGCGATTTTTTTATAAAAATCAGAATAGTTCACACGTTGCGCGCTGATTGGTTATAGGGTGCCCTTATTTAAGACATATAGAGTGTCAGTATTAGTGATTTATATGACCTCTAGATATATGCTTATAACTTAATTAACTCATAAAATAGAGAAATTATGTATATAATGTTTAGAAAGTATATACATTTGTATATTCTTGAGAAGGTTTTAAGTTGACATTTTTTTTTATAAATTTAAAAACGTAATACAAAATAATTTTATTGGATAAAATAGCACTATTTTAAATAGTTACAAAATAAAATATACTTATTTTGATTATTTATATAATTATGAATATTTTATTAAACATTTTTTTGTAGGATTTATTGTTTCTGAGATACCGAGAGTGTCCGTAATCGATTACTTTCCGTTACAATACTATTACTTTATAATGTATAATTTACCAATAGACTTTATTAAATTAAAGAAATTATAAGATTAGAAAAAGTAGTTAGGCCCTTCAATACATTTGTATTATTCATAAACAAGATTAAATAGTAACCTAATAATAATGTTTTATGATTATAATAATTATCGTTCATAATAGTTATAGTACTATATGATAACATCTTTGAAGCATACACTCCAGACTAACGGTATATCGTATACGCACATTATTATTGAAATGTTTTTTTATAAATTTAATTACATACAAATATAATCTACTGCCAGAGATGGGCAAATTTCCAAAAAAATCTATATTAGATAATGATAAAATATTTTGGATAATTTATATAATAGATACGGCTACTGATATTTTTAGAAACTTTATAATAGATACTGATACCGATACAGGTATTTAGATAATTTTTTATAAAATAAATTATAAATACATTTATATTTATATATATCAATTATAGACATTTTAAATTTATTTTATTATAAAAGCATTATAGTAAATTATACTAAATTCATTTAGATCAAATATTTAAGCATAGCAAAGTATAACTATATAGGATAAACCTACAATATAAACGAAATAATAATAATATAATGAATATAAAATAATAATCATAATATAATACAAATTAAAATAAATGAGAATTGGATTTTAATATTACCAGATTGCTAAAATTTAAATTTGACAAACGACCTCTTTTCGGGTTATTGATTTCCCAGCATATGAAAAAAATCCTCTCTACATGTGCAGAAGAAGGCAATGGTGTATTAAATTTAATAAATATTTGTTTAATTAAATCATTACTATGAATTTGTTCTATGCCGTTATTATCCGATTTTAGAAATAAATCAAGTGGATTTTCTTTATAAATATTTTCATTTTTTTCAAATTGAACAAAATTGTTCTCGTCATCAATATCTTCATTGATATCTTTATTGACTGCATGTTTATCTATAGAAAGTAATGCTTTATTTAGCAAACCTTTAACTTTTAAATGAATGTGTTCGTTATTAAATTCTTTTTAATTGTTATCCACAGGTAAACTCCAAATAGGTTTTTGATTATTCAAAATAAAGCACCAATGAATCATCAACATTAAATATAAAAAAATATTTTATATGTAAACAATTATAGTTGAATATTAATAGTACATCAAATAATATTGTATATAATTATTATATTGGTTTTTAATTCTTTTATTTAAATAAAGTACCAATGAATTCACCAATGCAATGATGCGCGTATATTTAATACATATAATTATAGTATATGGGATATTCATTATATTCATATATTCATTATATTCAATAGAATAAAGAATAATTTATAATAATATACAATAATATAATAATTTACAATACTTATTATTAGAGATTGTTTGATATATATATATATATATATATATATATATATATATAATATGTATTACTATGTTTTTAATCAATATGTATTTACCTCTATATATAATAATAATTCGTATTAATTAATCCAATACATTTTATATATATATAAAATAGAATCTTGCATCATCATAATAGCTATTATTTAAAATACATTTAATTTAATACTCTATTATAATAGATACCTATATTAGATACAATTTTAGCTTTAATAGATACAGATATCGATACTTTAATAATATGTATAATAGATAGTGATATTAGATAATAAAGTATCGGCGATAATGTATCGCCGATAAAATATCGGCGATACTGCCCATCTCTGTCTACTGCAGGTTTGCCAGACATAATCGCTGGTATACCACAAACAAATTATTTTAATTTATTATATTTCCATGCATCTTTTAAATTTAAATTAAAAATATTCTAAGTGAATTTTATTCTCTTCACATTCTACAATCATTTCTTTATATTCGAATGCAATATCATAAAAGTATTGATTTTTTTTGTAAAATAAACTAAAATCTTACTTTACGTGTATAGTCAGATTACCAAACCTCTTTCCTTTCATGTTAACAGTACTACTTTACTGATTAATGATAACGTGTCTATGCTGTATTACATTTTCAACAATTATGCGATTAATAGATTCTAGTGATTTTGATACCTATAGGTACCTATGCTTAGTATTACGACAACAATGAATGACATCCATTTACTTCATAGAAAACTTCAGTGCAAATGTGAGATAAAATCTCCATAATGTCAATAATCGAACAGTTTTGGTGAAATTCAATAATTATTATATACCCTATTATCATATACGCTTTATCAGATTTATATGTATACTCTAGCATACTATTATTGATACCTTTCAATACGTAATTATATATTTATAAATAATACATATTTATAAATAATATATACGAATTTACATTAAATACCTATTTATGAATAATACATATTATTAAATAATTTTATTAATATATATATATATATATTTAGGGGAAACATATATATATAGGACACACATACCTATATAAATATATATATATATATATATATATATATATATATATATGTGTGTGTGTCCAATATATATATATATATGTGTGTGTCCAATATATATCCCCTAAATATATTAGTCAACATATTTATTTATTAAAAAGGGTTAACATTTATTATTCATAAATATATATTATTTATGATTACGTATTGCCAATTACGAATAATAGTATGCTATAGAATATTCTATAGAGTTTAGGTACTACTAGTTTAGGTCCTACTTATAAATCTGATAAATCATTCGGTATATAATTAATAACCAAAACTGTACAAATGTTGACCTACTTAGTTCGACTTTTGACATTCTGGAGATTTTATATAAAATTTACACTAGAGTTTTCTGTAAATTATTAATAAGTACTATATACGCCCCCTATATATAGGACACCTATATATAGGACACCTATATATAGGACACCTATATATAGGACACCTATATATAGGACACCTATATATATAACACACACATATGTATAACTTACCTTACCTTATAAGGTAAGGTAAGTTATATATATATATATATATATATATATATATATATAAGTCTTTTATCCATTCGTATCTGTCTCCTATCGCTGTTTTCTCCATATATATAAATTACATTTTCCTACTTCGTACAGTGCAGATATGCTTTTGTACCTAGTGAATTATCATACATTTCTATAAAAATTAATTCTAGCTATTGGACTATATAGACGCTTTGTATACATTAGTTATGTAATCTATATAACTAATATTGTAGGGTTTAATATGTAATACGTTCTTTAAAATATTCAATATTTAGATGCATATGAAATCTTAAAAAGTATATATATATATATAATAATAATAAATAAAATCAGATTTGGAAATTGCCCCGGTGAAGGAAGATGCATAGCTTATCAGTATTTCACCCATTTCAGATTATGAGGAGAAAAATATTATATAGGAATATAAATTATATTATATTATATTATATAATTTACAAGAAACAAGAAATAGTAGAATAATAAATAGAGTACAAAATTAAAATATTAAAATAAAACATCATTTCATAAAGCACAAATATCCATAGTATATAAACTTTCCGAATGTGAGTTCATCAAGTCCAAAATCTTAGGGAATATACTTTCGCCAATATTATATACACTGGTAATATTTGGAGCCAGAAAATGTATCCATACTACCCGATATAAAAATATGAAAAATGAATTAAGAGTCAAAGAAATACAAACAAAAATAATTCCATCATTTTTCTACTACCTCTTAAATATTAATATATAAAATGAAATAAAATTAATTTAAAATAATACAATAATTTTCAGTTAAAATATAACATAAATATATATAAAATAGATAACAAATATTAAAAATATATTAAAAATAATAGTAAAACTAAATTATTAATAAACATAAATCCTTAAATTAAAAAAATTAAAAATAAAGATATTAAAAATAAAATATTAATTAATTACTTTTTTTAAGTTATTTTAAATGAAATGAAATTTTAAATATTTGTTTGTAGAATCATCTATAGATGATTATAGATTATAATCTATATCTATATTATAATCTGATATCTAGATTATAATCTATTCCATAATCTAGGACCCGTGAAGGATATATACTGAAAGCGTTCTAACTTAAAATCTATGAAATAAATATGTATTATGTAATTTAATTGAATATAATTATTGCAAATTAAAAGGTAATATATTATTCCGGGCTCTAAACATAAACGTCATGGTATTCATTTTTTCAATATTATAAAATTTTAATGACGTGAATAATATAAAAAGTTGAATAATTAGATTCATTATTGACTCTATGACTTTTAACGTTCTTTTTTGTAACCTATATATTTTTATTTAAATTTGAAACAAATGTATTACCTCAAATATGACATCAGTAAGGTACGAGTAAACAATTAATTATATACAGTTACAAAAATCCAATTCCTACGACGATTTTATTATAGGAATCGAATTTAAATTGGAAAACAGATTTCTGTATTGATTATAATCAATCTTCTATAGAAAGCGGTTTATGAAAAGATTCCTACCATTATCGTGCAGGAATCGCATTATTAAACTAAACTAAACGAAATATTGAGAATCGATTTAAGTTATTGATGTAAGTATTATATACATTATAGTTATATCATTTTTTTAATATAGAAATAATAAAATATTATACCTTTTCATTATTTTAATTTTATTAATTTAGTTTTTATCTATGCAAATTAATTATTAATTATTATTTTAATTTTATATTTAAGTTAATATACTGAATTTAATAAATAAAATATTATTTTTAAAACTAAAACTATTTAAGTAATCTTATATATTTTTCTAAATGACCATAATCTCATTCAAGTGACACATTGAACTACAATATTAGTCATACTTATATTGATAATACAATTAGAAAGCATACTGAACTAATTGATCAATATTGAATATATATTGAAATTGAATATTGATTAAATATTATATTCAATATTAAAATGTTATTATTTCAAATAAATCGATTCCTATAGTAATAGTTTAGGAATGGGTTTCAAATAATCCGATTCCTATAGTAATAGTTTAGGAATATATTTCAAACAAACCGATTACTAAACTTGAATTTTAGTAATCGATTTAAAACTGATTCTCATTAAGACACTCGGGAAACGATAAAAACGCATATAGGAATCGGATTTTTTTTAACTATACCTATATATACCAATACTAAAGATTTTATATTCAATTTAAATGTTACCTTATTTAAAATAACAATAGCTCTAGATAATTTTGTAGATAAAAGTTAATTTGTGATTTCCAATCTAATTTGTCATCAATTATTATATCTACAAATTTTAAAAGTGTTACTTGTTTGATTTTAATATCATTGATATTGACATTCAATTTAACATTATAATTTTTATTTCAAATATTAAACAACAATAGGCTAGATTTACTAACATTTAGAGACAATCTATTAATATGCAACCACATAAAAAATGTATTTAAGTTACATTTTATATTAGTTTTTAGATCAGTAATTGATTTATCGGAAAAATTAAATTCGATGCATCCTCAAATACTACAGGCTTACATGAATTATATATGTTTGGGAGTTCATTGAAGTATAATATATATAGCAGTGGCCCCAATACCGAACTACTGTGGTACAACACATGCCATATTATTAATATTTGAGTTAGTATTCATTACACTAACATACCTTTGTCTATAGAAGTAATTACTTATTTGAATGACTTATTACTATTATATTGTCTAATTTTCTTTGTACACCTATAATATATTTAAATAAGCTTTCTTTACTTACACCTTTGTTAAATAGGGGAAAGTAACCTAATACGGACACTTTAACAATACATTTTCTTAACATTGTATGACTCATTATTTGTATTCAAAAATTACAATATATTAATATTATATGAATATAGATATTATTGTGATTTTTAAATTTTATTTAATCTTTTAATTCCATAGATAACGGGGGGTGTCCGTATTCGGTACCCATGTCCGAATACGGAAACCCCATATTATAATACGGACACCCTATAGGGTATATATACCACTAGATAAACTATATATTATTGATGAATAATGAATCAATCAGACAAATTACAATTACATTATTTATAATCAATTTTATGATCAATTTATTCTAATTTAATTAGTTAATAATTTATTTATTTTTATTATTTTTTTAATTAATAATACAATTTAAGTATCAAAATAATAAAAAATTTAGATTTAGCTTTATTGGTGGTATTAATATTATAACGCACGCGATTTTTATGAAAATCAAAATAGTTCATACGCTGCGTTCTTATTGGTAAAAAGTTTTCCGCATTAAGACATCTAGAGTGTCCGTATTAGGGACTTATATGACCTCTAGATATATGCTTATAACTTAATAAATATTTGATAACAAATATATAACTTATATATATATATATAATTTTAGAATGCTTTATTTTTTTAATAATATAGTATTATATTATATATCAATACATTTATATATTCTTGGGAAGGTTTTAAGATGAATTTTTTTTTCAAAAATTAAAAAACGTAATAAAAAAACAGTTTATTGGATATATTAGAAAATTTTGAATAATTAAAAAATATTTTATTAGACTATATATATAATTATGAATATTTTATTCATTACAATTTTTTTTGTAGGATTTATGGTTTCTGAGATACCGAGATTGACCGTATTCGGGCACTGTCCGTGTTCGGTTACTTTCCCCTATATTGAATTTCTATTAATCAATTATAATTATATATAATATTTAGTAAATAAAATATGTCTCAACTACCCATATTGGGTTAATTAATTAAATATATTGTCATTAAACAAATCAGGGAGTATATTTAATGTTTATTTTTAAAATGCATATCGACTAGGATAAGTTATAAAAATATGAAATAAATATAATACACGATATAGTATGTAATGTAATGACATTGAATGTAATTTAAGACATCCTACTCAGCTACTTATAAGATTCTGATAATGAATAGTCACTTATTTGATATGTCTTCTGTCTTTGATAATTTGCACCATAACATTATAAATATAGACTAATATCGATACGTTTTAATCAATCTACAGAACATGCTCTACATTAGTTCATTTATTTTCTATCAGATATAAAATATTCTAATTTTATTAATATTATTAATTTAATAGTATTTATTAACCAAATTAATATGACTATTTTATGTTTTCTAATAATCTATAGTATCCCCTAGTTTTATGATTATTATTCTTTCTTAAGTTATTAGACATTTCCCTAATATATAGTATTTCTCAGATGCTTTGATATTAAAGTATAATGAAAATTCCCTACTAGTTGTATTAGAGTATATATTGAATTAACCTTCCATACTAAACATAGTAAACTATCCACAATATCCCTTACCTAACTATTCTAAACTACTTAATATATGATATATGATATACTTCAAATATTTAATTTAACCCATTTTTCCTGCTTACATTTGATTTAATTATTTCTTTCCAAGAGGTTGTGACACATCTATTGGAGTAACATCAGATAAATTCTTACTCAGACTACAGCCGTTATAAATTAAAAATTATATCCATTATTTATCAAACTATTTATAAGAAAATCAAATGTATATGTGAAAACTTATAAATAACGAACCCAAGAGGAAACTTCGATATGAGATCCCCTCTTATGTAAAAGTTAAATATGTTTAAAGTAGCGAAGATAAATCTGATGATGACCGGAAGAACATCTTTCAGCTGGGCTATCATGTAGATTACACTTCCCTTGTCAGTTCGTTGCATTATGTCTTACCAATATTGAAGAATATAATATGGTTGAATTTTTTAAAACTAAAAATTATTTAACATTTTTAAATATATTATTTAATATATAAGTTATTCATCAGTTGTGATATTTTACAATATACCAGTATTTTATAAATAATGTATGTATATACTTATATATATACATATATAAAAGTTAGTTTTAAATTTATGGATCATCTTATTTAAAGACGAGTGTTTTATATAAATGATTTATATTAAATAGTAGATCCCATCAGATATATATTTGTTTTCAAATGTAGGCATATTATGACTGCACTGTATACTAAACAGTAGCTTTATTGTATTATTTCTTGTGTATTGTTTATGAGTAATACGTATAGATATGTGATGTTATATATATATATATATATATATATATATATATATATATATATATATATATATATATATATATATATATATATATATATATATAGGTACACATATTGTATACATATCAGAATCAGATAGATTGTATACACTCAGGAAAAACAAGAAATCTTGAATAGGTATTTTCCACTCAACTCGATAAAAACATTACAAGAATACAAAATAAATATTATAAGAAAATTGTACAAAATATTGAATTATCCTAAATAGCCCTTTACCAACTCTTCAAATATATTAATATAATTTTTAAATATTATATGTATTCTACTTAGTAAGTAGTACTTACACACACACACACACACACACACATATATATATATATATATATATATATATATATATATATATATATAAGTGTTGGTATACCAAACTAATACGTACATTATTTGTACATTATATACAATTTATTTACAGGTTATATTAATATAAATATTAAATTCACAATGCATTATGTAATATAATGTGTACTTTATATGGTAAAGTATCTAAGTATAATATTTAAATATACTATACTATTAACAATTACATACACACATTATGTGTGACATGTGTACAAATACATACAACAATACACATTCCTAGATAAATAACGATATATATATATATATATAAATATTCAGTCATACATTCATACATTAATATATTTATACATTAATGTATTTATAAATTTATAAATACAAAATACCTATCTGTAATACGAAACACCGTGCGTCCTAATGCACTATACTTATACCGTGTAACAACGATGAAACGTAGGGCTTACGTCGTATACGACCCTATAGGGTGTTCATTCATTCGATATCACTTACTATTATTAATTATGTACTCAATACTTTTTTTTCCAATAAATTGGTATTACCCACATATATATATATATATATATATATATATATCAATGGAATGTGTATCGTATATTGTGTATTCAGATGAATACGTTACACGATAGGTATATAATAGTAATGTCAATATTTATTATCTATTGCAAATATTTATTTTAGAAGATATAATTGATGATTAAAAATTGATAAACATTCAGAAGAGAATATATGAATATTAGTAGATTTTATTTTTCTATAATGAATGAGTATCTTGAATAAAGAATTAAATAAGGAAGAATAACTGTAAATGTTATACAAGAATATTATATGTTATACAACCAATTTAACAATTACATGAATCATTATATAGGGGAAAGTAACCTAATACGGACACTTTAGCAATAAATGGTCTTAACATTATATGACTCATTATTTTTATTCAAAAAATACAATATATTAATATTATATGATTATAGATATTATTGTGATTTTAAAATTTTATTTAATATTTTAATTCCATAGATAACGGGGGTGTCCGTATTCGATACCCATGTCTGAATACGGACACCCTGTGTTATAATATGGACACCCTATAGGGTATATATACCACTAAATAAACTATATATTATTGATGAATTAATCAGACAAATTACAATTACATTATTTATAATTAATTTTATGAACAATTTATTCTAATTTAATTAGTTAATAATTTATTTATTTTTATTATTTTTTTAAATAATAATACATTTAAGTATATAAATAATATACATTTTAGATTTAGCATTATTGGTAGTATTATAATTTTAACGCACGCGATTTTTATGAAAATCAGAATAGTTCATACGCTGCGCGCTGATTGGTTATAGGGTGTCCGTATTAAGACATTTAGAGTGTCCGTATGAGACTTATATGACCTCTAGATATATGCTTATAACTTAATGAATATTTGATAATAAACATACACATTATATATATCATTTTTAGAATGCTTTATTTTTTTAATAAAATAGTGTTATATTTTATATTGATATATTTTTATATTCTTGAGAAGGTTTTAAGTAGAATTTTTTTTTCATAAATTTAAAAACGTAATACAAAAATCAGTTTATTGGATATATAGGCAATATTTTGAATAATTAAAACATAAAAAATACCTTTTTAACATATTTATATAATTATAAATATGTTATCCATTAAACATTTTATTGTAGGATTTATGATTTCTGAGATATCGAGAGTGTCCGTATTCGGTTACTTTCCCCTATGCAGGAAATAAAGTCGAGAGAATGACCGTCAGTTGGCTAGGAAACTTGATGAATTGATTCATTTCTAGGGAAGATACTTGTAACTAGAGTTAGGAATATTAGGGGAAATTAGTGAAATTATAATTTAAATCATCAAGGATAGTGGTCTGGTGTTTAATGAATATTGAAAAATTAAAAATGACATCGTTTACTACATAAAATAATAGTATAATCAGGTTTTTAAGGTCTTTAAATATAATATCTGTCTTAAAGTATACTTATCATATATGATATATATACATATATAATCAATATATTAAAAAGTAGAATTATGATGAATAATAACTCATACACCTCTTCCATGCATGCCCGTATCCAGGAATTTTCGTTAGGGAGGGTAAAGAACCTAATATATTTTAAAGATTATATACTTTCTAGACTTGAAGTTTATATTAACAGATTTTCACTAATTGTAAGTTTTATAAATAATGTATCATGATCATAATTCTATAGATAAATTTGCCCCTATGATCATGATACATATAATTATTGTAGAATTATAAAAAAGTCAAAAATAATTTTAGTGAGCATTTTTTTATGAATTTTCAATGAATATTATAATTAGGGCCGAATTAAGGGAAGAATCAAATCAGGGTATTTATCGGGCCCAAAATTGTATAGGCTAATGTAGAGTGGGAAAGAAAAATTCAAAATGGCTCAGGTCTCCCCAAAAATTGTAGAGACCTGAGTCACTATAATATTTTTTTAAATCTTATAATTTATCAAATGAAACAACATATATTGCAAAGATTGTTCTAAGGAAATATACAACACACGCAAAATCGTGTAATTCGAGTTTGTACAAAAAACATTAAAGTTGGGGAGGACATATCCACTTTATCTCAATATTTACGTCACTATATACTTATAAATGATAACAATGATTTAATAATTATTTAATAATTATATATATTTTAAACAAATTGTTCTAGAAAATTGTACAACAATGTTTTTGGATATTTAAAAAAAATTATTTTTTATTTTGTATTTATTAATATCATATTTGATATACAGTATATGATATATAGACTATATAATATAGTATATAATATATAGCAATATAATACTGTTATAACATACTTTATTTATATAACATATACATATTTAGCCCTATATTACTTTACTATACCTTTTATAGTGATGTAAAAGTAATTCTAATACCCCTTTTTTATTCTAAAAATAAATAAAATTCTAGAAAATATTTTCAAAATGTTATGTCATGGCATAAACTATCCTTATTGGTTTAATAGCTATCAATTTTTTAAATATTGATATAGTAGAAATAAAATGTGTTTGGATGGATGAGTTTTCCTGCCCATTTAAGTATTCCTACCTTCTTCTATTATCAAAGGAAGGAAGTAGGCTATACAATTAATACATCCTGATGTAGATCTTGATTCTACTTTGAATAGTTATTTATAGTATATAATATATATATATATATATATATATATATATATATATATATATATATATATATAAAATTATAATAAAAACCAATCTGTTTTCAGTAAAAAAATATATTTTTTTTAAAAGTTTATTGTTATCTAATATTAGTCATTATCTCATATAAAGTAAATATGAATATATTTAAATAAAAATTACTTTATCTATATAGGTAATTTGGATCTTTTTAATAGATCCATGTTCCCCTATATTTTATATGTAAACTCTTTCGAAGGTTGCCCCATTAATTATATATTGCATATCCCCTATTAATCATTTTGCAGAGAGAAGGTTGTAATACATATTTAATTTTAATTATTTCATAAGTTTTTTTTTTAATTTATTGATTTATAAAATATTTTATTACAATTATTTTAGATAGTATACATTTAATTGTTATAGATTTGTTAGTTATTACTAGAATGACACTATAGATATGCTATACAATTCTTAATTCCTGGTTGCATACATTTGATTGAACATAACAATCCTTCATTATCATACATTAGTAACTATACATTTAGTCACAACAACACACAACCCAGGCGTATCATGATAATATTAATTAAGTTTGTCAATGTTAAATCTATGTTATAAAGTAATTAGTAATTAATGTAATAACATAGAGGACACGTTCAACAACGTAATGTATTGTAGTTACCTACTAATACTTTCAAATATAAAAAAATGTTTACATCTTTAATTATTTATACTTCAGACAGAGTAGTTATAACTACTCTGTCTGAAGTATGATATATTAATGTATTATAATATATATATATATATATATATATATATAATATATAATATACATATATATATATTATATATATATAATATAATCATAATTATATAAGTTAAATATAAATATAAATTAAATAATTATAGTAGAAGATTTTCTGATTTCACAAAATCATCAATCACTACTCGAGTACACTCGCGATAGTGATAGAATGTAAACTAATTTCACTTGTGACCTTTTTTCTTATGTCAACGTTTTTTATATGATCTTTATTAGCTGATGTTAAGTAGTCTATAGACTTAGTATACTTAACATCGCATGTCAAGAGCTTTGATTATGTGTTGAAGTTTTTGTTTAGGGTCATGTTTCGCAAGCATACAAGACTATTGATTTTATTAGTGATCGCATCAGTAGGATCTTTAAATGTATAGCTATTCACTTATCATTCCTTATGATATCATTTGTTCATTGTTCAGTTTAGTTACCTCTGTGATCATCTATGCTGTTCTGGTTATAGCCAGCTATATAGTATAGTATATCCGATGTCGATCCTGTCTTATCTATGATAATTCCGAGGTATTTGAATTGGACGACTATTTTTAGTGGTTTATCATTGATTTTGATTTCTAAAGTTTTGATTTTTTCTAAAATTGTGATTCCTAAGTTAAAATGTCTTTCTGAATTAGTCATTATATTCGGCTTTGTTTCATTAATCTCCATGCCACACCATATCACTTTCTGGTCTAATTTAATGATTTAAGCTTACCAGTTATAGTTCCGAGTCCGATACTCCGTCTATATCATCTGCAAATCTTAGGATTGTGAACATTTTCCTCCTAATCTTTACTGAGCCTTCGTGTGTTTCCAGCGTTTCATTAATGATATTTTCCAACATAATATTAAAAAGTATCTGATATAGCAGATATCCCTGTCTTAAACCAGTTGATGTTCGAATTTGCTTACCTAATAATATTTTAAAGCTATTTATCGATTAGTAATCGACGATTACATATGTGAAATGAATCATTAGGTACTAATGTTACCTACTATAGTATCAATATATTGATACCTACTAATGATCATTAGTCGACTGCATTCCTATATCATATTGAGTACTGTTATTCATTATATTAATATATGTCTATTTATAGACTTACTTTGTAGTCTACCAACTGCATAGCTATAACAGCACACTTATTACTTCGTATACAATTATCCGATCAAGCTTGTACCTCAGATAAATTATATTGTTTAAAATGGTTATATGCTAAACAGAGATAACTATATACAGTTAGTATTATCGTATAGAGAGCATAGACCTTGAATAACATGTATGTTTAAAATATTTTCTAACATACAGGATTGATTCGAGACAAACAAGAGTGTCATCTAGTGAAATAATTCGTCGCCATAAGTCAAAGCTGGCTAGAATATGTCATTCTATATGTTAGACATTATGTTTCTGCGCTATGGAATGATCTAGCTCTAAAGTTAATACGTCTACCATCTATAGAACTATTCAGAAGTAAACTAAAATATTGTACTATTAGATATTTAAATTTAAATGATTTTTTTCACATTTACTAATCTAATATTCTTATTATTTTTGAAGTATCCATTGTATCGCTTATTATTTATGTATAATTATTATTATAATTGTGTACAAATAAATCATCTATGTAAATCTATAATGAATCTATATGAAATGTATACATATTATATATGATACTTCTCATCATTATTATCATTATCATTATATTCGTGAATATATTTCAATATAGTGTTATATTTTATATATAGGTATATACTTCATGTATTGACTAATTTAATATCGCATACAAATTATATTCCAAATTAAATACCATATTATTCAAATTATATACCCTATAATGCTAATTATTGTATATATATAAACTATAGTTTATAGAGTATACGAATTGTTATATATTAAGTACAATATATCGATATTAAAGTATAAATTATAAAGTATATTTAAATTATAGTAAATAATATTATTGATAACTATAGTAACTATATTAATTAATACTTATTAGTACTACTTATATAATTATTGATACCATTTTAAATATACATTATACTATAATATTAAATTATTAAATTATAAAACTATATAAATTCTTTAATTTTATATGTAATTTATATTTATTCTACGAATCAATACATAATATAAATATATTGTTAGTATATTCGCGTCGGCTATGGCACCTAGCTATAGTATACATGTATATGTATATTATATATATAGGTGCCATAAGGTCGCTATCAGGTAAGGTCATGTTCTCTAGGTCATGTCCTCTACGGCCGGACATATCTTCGGGAAATTACGATTATATATAATATTGTAAACATAAATATATATATAAATAGGTGGCGCGCCATTATTTACGCGTAGACTGTGTGGAGAGATGCGTGTGATGGTGAGGCGATAATAGGCCGATGTTTATTATTCAATATAATAAATAACGAACGGGGCGATTTCTATAAATAATAATAATAACGGTAACGGTAATGATAATAATGGTAATGTGGAATATTTGATGTGACATGGAACGTAAGTCCTTGTATTTTAATAATTTCTAGTGTTCTTGTATCGCTGATCTGTGAAATGAAATAATTTTATAAATACACGAATTAATTTTTTTAAATAATATGCGAGATTAAATGTATATATATATATATATATATATATATATATATATATATTAGTCATTTGGGTAAAGTGAAAATAACTATGTCATGATAATTACAATATATACCTAACTTGAAAAATTAGCACATTCACATTATAAGTGTAGTCATTTTTAAATCATTTAATTTAATTTAGTATTATTAGAAAAAATAAACATATATATAAATAAAAACTTTGTTGGGCTATTACTGAGTGATCTATATACTATAAAAGTTTGAGTAAAAATAGAATGAAAATAGCTTGAAATTAAATATTTCCCAATTTACCCAATACAACATCGCATGATCAAATCGCTGTTTAGTACGTCATGCATAACATATATAACCTATATCGGCGAGTTATCATTGGTCACTGGTTAGTGACCGTAGTTCTTTCACGAGGGCGTTAATGCTGGCCGCTATCCGGTATCCGTTTCTGGTGACTTCTATATCTGAGTTTATACCCATAGTTCGCTTATTTCTGTAGATATTGTAAGTGTTATTGTCAGTGATATTTACATGTTATTATAAAAGGGGTTTCACACCAACTCGAACGCTATTATTAAATCTAATAATTATAATTAATAATTGCGTAATAAATATATATCATCTAATTCCGGAGATTTAAATATTAGATCGAAATATTAGGGTATAACTTTAACTTCTAATTATTAGAGTTAATAATTGCATTCGAGTTGGTGTAAAACCCATTTTAGTGATATTATAGGAGTTTATTATCAGTGTTATTATCAGTGTTCATTCCTAGAGTTCACTTTACCTTTCTCACGTGGGGAGGGGGTGTTGTCGCATTAATAATCATCGCCAGTACCAATAGCACTTTTACATAATATATAATAAAGCAATACGTTATCTAATAATAATGTACTATTCTACGTATACGTGACACACTTAATTTTCTAAATATATTATATTTAGGTATAATAATTGTAATACATATATTATTGTACACAAATATATATATATATATATATATATATTTGTGTACAATAATATATGTATTACAATTATATATATATATATATATATTTGTGTACAATAATATATGTATTACAATTATATATATATATATATATATATATATATATTATTTTGTATACCTATTTTATTCAATTATATATGATATTTTCAATAGACATATAGATATAAATTGATGAAATTGATCGATATTTATATTATTTAATCTATATTTAACATTGAAATACATATAGTTAATTATATTATATTATACTATATTATACTATATATGTATACTTACAGCGGATTGTCAGCGGGAGTGGTCACGTGAGAAAGCGAGCTATTCTTCACCTTTTGACTTTCCAACTTTGTATCCGGAGTTATTACCGGAGAAAGCGAGCTAATCTTCACCGTTTTACTTTCATACTTTTTATTTAGAGCCTTCGCCCGAGAAACCAATATTATTCAACAGTTTTCTTTCCAATTTGTTGATCAAATAGGCGAGCCGCCTAGCTTTAAGAGCTAACCGGAAGCTGGTATTTATAGATGCGATGTCGGCATTTATCCCCAAGGTGCGCTTACTCCTGTTGGTGTTATCGGTATCAGTATTGTTATCAGTCGTATCATTAGTGTCGGTAGAAGTATTATTATTAGTATCAGTAGCGGTGATATAATAAGTATTATTATATGTATTATCAGTGTTCTTATCAGTGTTGTTATCAGAGTTGTTATCAGTCTTATAGCCAGGATTCACTTACTAATTAGTTAATAATTAATTATTAAGTGAACTATTAAGTATTATTAAAATATAAATAAAGTTATATTAATATTACGTAAGGTTTAATATATTTATATAATAACACATGTAGATGGAAATTTCAGTTAAAATAGTGATGTTATAATTTAAAATACTTTAAAATAAATTACAATAATATTCGTTAAAGGGTATTTAAAAGTCACAATCGATATTTCATTAATTTATATCGTAGGTGATGATGTAATATATTATATACTATAATAAATAATATATATATATATATATATATATATATATATTATTTACAGTATATACTGAATACTTTTTTAATAAATATTGTTTAATAATTATAATTAATCATGATAGATTATAAAAAATTCATTATTATATGTATGCATTTAAATTTATATATTGTTATGTATACATATAATGTATTATTTATTCATATATGAGATAAATAAGTAAGCGTTAATATAGGAGAATGTCAATATATTGGTATACCCAGTAAGTAAAGTAATCAAAGTTCGTAATCAAATTACAATCCAGCAAGTAATCAGATTACAATAATGGGGCTTTGTATTGATTACGATCACATATTACAAGTTGATTACAATCATAGATATTCATTAGATTAAGAACATTGATTTAAATGTGTGATCAGTTAACTACCGTAAATTAAAATCGTATCACTATCAATGATTACATTTATTCTGTTAAGTTGACATTCTATGATTACCAACTGATCAATCGTAAATAAATATTAGTTATCAGTTAACTACCATTACTTAACATCGTATTACTATCAATAATTTAGAAGTATACTTCTATATATACTTCTATACTATATATATACACTTCTAAAACTAAAACTAAATCTTCTAAATCTAAAACTATAATTCGTAATCAAAGCATATAACTGTGTATAACTGCGTATAACTGTGTATAAGTGATCAGTTAATCATAAATCATGATGATGATCAAACTATAATCTAACCTCTATCACTGATTACTATACTTACTGGGTACGTATTATGCATTTCATTTTGTTTTTAAAGGGTTTATAATCTTAATATTACGTATAAATAAATTGTTGATGGTTGGTTTAATTTGCAGTGTGATTTCAAAACTAACAAAGATACTACGAAGTCCTTCGGACGATCTTTGAAACTAACATGCATGTAACCATGGTAACTATAGTTACCTATATATAGGAAACGTTAACATGTAACATAGTAACTTGGTTACCAGTTTGCGTCGTGCGTGTATAGTATATTGCGTAAGATTCACATAATGATTATTACGCAATAGGTGCGAGCGTTTGGATTACGTAATAGTAGTATTAAGGACAGGACATCATCCGTCAGCTATCTCTTAAATGGTTACTTTTCATATGCTGAGCTATAGATACTTTTCAGTGGTATATTTAAATATATTTATATTATTTCAAGCTTTGAATCAAATATATCATGGATATTTAAGTATCTGTCAACAAATATACATTCATATTTTTAATTTTATTTCCATATAAATATTTTATTAAAAATATTAATTGTATTGAACGATGTTTTTTATATTATTAATGTCAACATTCCATATAGAGTTCAGTGAATTATATTATGAATTACATATAATAATATTGAAATAAGTGATTTAATAACGAGTATTTGTATTAAATTGTATATCACATTAAATGTGGTACTCCTATAGGAGTATTGCATAATGGTATAATACATAACATCTGCAATATAATAAAATCACTAAAGAGGAAAATAAAAGTTTCATAAAATATTCGTTATCAGACGTCCTATAGGTCAGACAACTTTGTAATATATACTACGTTACGTCACTAACCTATCCGCTGGGATGGTCAGAGATGAGTCGGAGGAGGAGACTGAGGCTGAGGGGTCGTCCAATAGGAGAGTGCCGATATCAGATAGGGCTGTAGCATCTGTATCGCCGGTAATCGCGGCGTCACTGGTGCGTGTCGACATCGCGTCTAGCAGTTTCCTCCTTAGTGGGTAATAGGTGCACGATGAATACATACACATATATATATGATATTACATGTATATATATATATATATATATATATATATATATATATATATTTAATATTAACCGTATACGGTTAATTGTATAAAGTGTGAATATCATTCACTTATAGATAACTAAAGCGAATCTCTGACCAGGAAGGTCAGAATAGAGAGGTCAGTAATTATAGATCACGTGGTGGAATGACGTATTTTGATGACGTCATCGCGAGACTGGTCAAAGAGTTACGAAGCAAATATATGTCACTTGTATTTATAAACACATATGTACGTGAAATTAATGTTAGTGCCGAATAGTTTGAAATATAGATGGCAATACTATCGTTTTAAATAATTTCAAAAGAGAAATGTAAAAGTATTATTATAACACCTATCGATTTATCATTTATAAATTAACAACCTATTGATGTATCATATTTCTCTATAATAAGTCTATGATCATGGCTGTAATTATTAAGAAAAATGGTGCTAATTATAAAATAATGTTGCATTCTTTAAATAAAAACTATAAATATATTTTAGTTTTTAATATGCCCCCTTTCCGCTAGTCTCGAGATAGCGGTAATTCGCGTGTGTTAATGACTCACTGCGATGAAGGTATGTATTCGTCTGCAACCGGATGACTTTGAACCGGCGTCAAGGTCAAACTCAATACGAGAACGGTCGCCAGGAGGTATGTTTGATTCGTCGTCATTCAGAATATCTATATGCACCTAGCGTATCAGTTAAACATTAAACTCAATTTATATTTATATATATATACCAATGAGATATAATTAAGTAGATAGTCACTTATTAATATCATCTATGCACTTTAACGAAACATATAGTCAGCCATCTTGTGATTTGGGACCATGTGAAAAATAACTATATATAAATATTATATAATGTAATATTACATTATTATAATAAATATATGATTATATGTAGGATATAACTGTAATCATAATTTAATTTATAATAAAATCGGAAATATTGTATTTTATATGTAAATTATTAAAGCCCAGTGTAAATAAATGTAAACATCCAGTCACATGGTCCCTACACATAATATGGCTGACATCCACTATATCACTGAATATTAGCGAATGCCTATCTAGTAGATAAGTAGTATTACCTAATTATATATCTGTGATACAGATCCATGTTTAAATACAAACAATGCAAATTATTAAAAATACCATATATGGATATATAGATATATCTATTATTTTCCAATTTAGTAAAATATACAAATTCTTATTATACATAGGTATGTAGGTACATATGTATATAGGTAGGCACTTAAATAATAATAATAATATTAATTAATAAATGGAGTATTTAATAAAGTAAACTGAATTTTAGTCAATTTAATATGGTATACACCACTTTATAATATAATATGTATAATATGTAGCTATGGTATACCACTTTCTATCATAAGGGTGTATTCTATATGTTATGAGGGTATATTGAGTAATTGAGTGCGACGAAATGAATTTATATTATGATGATAGGCAGGGATGTATATGTCCTATGAGAGGTATAGGTATACCTCCCTGGTGTAGGTAAATGTTGTGGTAATGTCTATACACAATACAAGGTGAGTGTTTCAGAGATATGTATTAGAATGACAATAAAGTCCGCATTAGGTATACCTTAATTAACTTATTAGCATTACATAACATGTGGCGGCTGCGAATATGATAGAGTTATAATATTCCCAATTATATACAGTCTATTAAATCGGGAAATAATCAAATATAATGTTATCCACGTAAAATATTATATATTATTAATTATTATATATATATATATATATATATATTCATTAATTATATTTATTTTATTTATAAAGTATAATAGTATATACTAGTTATTACCCTATTAATTCAAGTATAATATATTGCGAATTCGTATATTTATTTCAGATTATGTCATATATATAGCACGTGAAATTTTATAAAAATTATTTAATTTCTGAAGAAATTTAATTTCAATATAGAATTTATTTTCGAATTGATTTTTATAAAATTTTATTCCTAAATAATTCTTTATTTTGTAAAATTTTATTTCTAGAGAATTCATTTGTGAATTGTTTTAAAAAAAATAAAATGATCAACTCGTATCTAATTCGTGGATATTTCTAATTTGGTAATCAAACTATATAGGTATTTTAAGTAGCACGCGGGTATGCCATATTTTGAAACACGTAATATCATACATGGGTAGACGAATGGAGGAGAGCGTGTATATATATATATATATATATATACTATAC
The DNA here is from genome assembly GCA_964019155.1 of Osedax fenrisi. Lineage (NCBI taxonomy): Eukaryota > Metazoa > Annelida > Polychaeta > Sabellida > Siboglinidae > Osedax > Osedax fenrisi. The sequence continues at coordinate 52,562,769 of OZ025243.1, forward strand.
ATTTGTATATATTCGCATCTTCTATAATTATAATAGGTGCGAATACGTAATATTTGTTAATTGCTTATTTCGGAATTGTTGTTTCCCGGACAGTAAAAGTTCTCCAAACCTACGGTTCATTATAGTTACTCTTATCTCGCTCGCCGGTATACAAGTATCGCGATCAAGAGTCCTGGTGTAACTTTCAGATGGCTTTCCTCGTCTTCTAGTTCCACGAGTAGTTATACCGGTATACCAGTATACTAGTATACTAGTGATGTACATGGAAAATCTAAAGCATGATGAAGTCTCAGTCTCAGTTACCTAAAGTCTCAACTCAGCTCGGGCTCGTTTTGTTAGAGTATCGGCTCGGCTCGGGCTCGTTTTTTTTTCCGAAAATGAAAGTCTCGGCTCGGCATCAATAACCAAAAGTCTCTGCTCGGCATCAAAAAGCTCGGTATTATTTACACTACTAAATGAAATTTACATTATTATACACTGAATAGCGAAGTTAGCTCAGATTATTTTTTTTAAATTGATGTAAATGTGAAATATATAAAAATTATTATTAAAATGTAATTTCAAAAAAGCATTATTTCGACTCGATAATGTTTTGTAAAAGTCTCAACTCGGCTCGGGTTCGTTTGGCTAGAGTTTCGGTTCAGATCGGGCTCGTTTGGCTAGAGTCTCGGCTCGTCTCGGGCTTATTTTTGTCCGAAAATGAAAATCTCGGCTAGGCATTAAAAACCAAAAGTCTCGGCTCGGCATCAAAAGCTTGGCATCATTTACATCACTAGTAGATACCCAAATAGGTCTAACTAGATCCGAAACATCACCATCTTCTCCACATAGACAATATACGGCAAACTGTAATAGTAGAGTTTAATCTTTGTAGTTAATTTTTCTATATCCCGTTCACGAATGGTCCGATTTAAATCGAATGATTTAAATCATGATTTAAACCACCTACTAGGGGAAAGTAACCGAATACTGACAGTGCCCGAATAGTGACACTCTCAGTATCTCAGAAACCATAAATCCTACCAAAAAATATGTAATGAATAAAATATTCATAATTATAAAAATTGTCTAAAAAAGTATTTTTTATTTCTGAATTATACAAAATATTGCTAATATATCCAATAAACAGATTTTTTTATTACGTTTTTAAATTTATGAAAAAAAATGTCAACTTAAAACCTTCTCAATATTATACAAATGTATCGATATAAAATATAACACAATACTATCAACAAATAAAGCATTCTAAAAATTGTATTTTTAATTTCTATATTTTTTATCAAATATTCATTAAGTTGTATGCATATATCTAGAGGTCATATAAGTTCCTAATACGGACACTCTAAATGTCTTAATACGGACACCCTATAACCAATCAGCGCGCAGCGTATGAACAATTCTGATTTACATAAAAATTGCGTGCGTTATAATATTAATACCACCAATAAAGCTAATTCTAAAAAAATTATTATTTAGATACTTAAATTGTATTAAAATATATTAAAAATAAATAAATTATTAACTAATTAAATTACAATATATTTTTTATAAAATTAATTTTAAATATCGTAATTGTAATTTGTCTGATTGATTCATCAATAATATATAGTTTATCTAGAGGTATATAGGGTGTCCGTATTATAACACAGGGTGTCCGTATTCGGACATGGGTACCGAATACGGACACCCCCGTTATCTATGGAATTAAAAGATTAAATAAAATTTTAAAATCACAATAATATCTATAATCATATAATATTAATATGTTGTAATTTTTGAATAAAAATAATGAGTCATAAAAAGTTAAGACCATTTATTGTTAAAGTGTCCGTATTAGGTTACTTTCCCCTAAATATCATGATTTAAATCATAAATAAATGAATGACATATGTATTCTTATTAATTATATCATAGGATATTGCATGTCATTGAAACAATAATGTAGTATAAATATATTTACTAGTAATTATACTATCAATATTTAAATAAAATATTACAATTCATGATTTAAATCAAAAAAATGTGTTCAAATAATTATTCTTTAAATAATTCAATACAAATTATAATTATAATCAAAGAAATTGTTAAAACGTTTACTGTTTCATTGTAATACTATTTATTTAAAACCTTGTAAACTAAAATAATATACAACTTTATATAGTAATTTATAACATTAATGAAACCAGTTTAATTTTAACAGATTCTATAATTAATTCATACATTATTTGAATAAAATTAAATATCCGATTTATATCTAAAATTGCGCTTAATACTGGAATAAGAAATATCTTGAGAGTTAAGACAATGTTGTAGATTTGGTTGTTCTGATTTGAATCGAATGATTTACATCATGGCTTTAATCAAATTTGAATTAAACAACAAAATTATTAAATATAAAAAGTATACCATTTTATTTATAAGGATATATATTGAAAAATAAATTACTATCAATATATATTATTAATTTTAGTATAATGATTTAAGTCACCCAATAAAAAGCATGATGTAAATCAAAATAATTTTGTAAACTCTTATTTTTTTTAAATAATCCAATACATATCATGATTTTAATCCAACATTTTATTATTAAATCTGAATTATTTTTAATTAAAATATAAAGGATATTACATGCCCTTGAAATATTAATGTAGTATTAATATATACTAATAGCTATTAACCTAGGTTAATCTAGTATAAATATTTAAATTAACACATAAATATCATGATTTTAATGGTAACATTATCCATAATATTAATTGATTACAAATAAAATTCAGATTTAAATCATAAAAATCTGATATTAATCAAAAAAATCTGATTTTATTACAACCTTGACCCCCTCGTTTCTGAAACCAATGTACTTTAGTAATAATCATTCGTAGAATTAGATTTTATGTTAGTTGTTTAAGTTGTGTCTTTGTGAGGATCCACGTCTCACATACATACATCAGAAATTAAACTAGATTCAAGTTGAATCATTCAACTATGGAGTTGATAAGCCTGATTTTCGTTTTTTTACTACTAATTGATTTCCAGATATTCCTCATTTAATGACAGGTTCTCCAAGAAAGTGTTCTTCTGATTTTCATATATTTTTCAATTATGTATATGATATACAGTCTATCCATGCCCCGAAGTTCTTGAAGTCCTCAACTATTTTCAGATTTGATCCATCTATATCTTTGATTTTAAATGTTGATTGGTGTTGTAGCTCGTGTATTTTGTTTTCTCTGTATTCATTCCTAATCCTACTCTTGTTTATTATTCTACTCTATCCGATCATATCTTGGCCTTTTTGATATCTATACTTACTAATGCAATATAATCTGCGAAGTCCATGGCTGTAACAGTGATAGGTGGTACTCTTTTGCGTTGTATTGTCCGTAGTTGGAAATCTAGTTTATCTTATTTTCCTATTAAGGCTGTTATCGTAACATAATCGATAACTATGACTTCTACTATTGTCTATATCGCTTCGCTTTAATACTTCTGGCCGTATTTCAACACTGCAGATTTTTACCTTCTTTAATTACGTATTTTTCTAACTTGGTTTAACTTATATTATCACTTCATTTTCGTCTTCACACTCTGGTGGTTTGTCTAATAAATCATGAAAGTGTTTTTACTAAGTTTGTAGACGTTCTTTTTGGTTCTTTCCTTTGCTCATTACTTTCTGAGTTGATTTTCTACCGGTGATTTCATTTATTAATTATCAGTTAAGTAGGTACTTTCTATTTAAATCCGAGTTTTCAATTCGTATATTCATATGACATTTAATTCTAAGTTATCGACTGCAATATTTGTATATCCCAGCAAACAGTAAGAGCAGCATAATATCAGCATAACAGCATATGCTAGAGCCTCAAATGTTTACATTGTGCTATTATGCTGCTATTAAATGTATATTATGCTGCTATTAATTTGTCACGCTATTATGCTGCTGTTATGCTGCTATTATGATGCTATTATTAGAATAGCAGCATAATAGCAGCATAATATACATTTAAAATTAATATCAGCATAATAGCAGCATAATGGCAGCATAATAACAGCATAACAGCAGCATAATAGCGTGACAAATTAATAGCAGCATAATATACATTTAATAGCAGCATAATAGCAGCATAATAGCACAATGTAAACATTTGAGGCTCTAGAATATGCTGTTATGCTGCTATTATGCTGCTCTTACTGTTTGCTGGGATGCTTCGTATAGTCGATTGCGTAATTCAGTGTTGTTATAGGTACTACAATGGTATATAGTAGGTGCGAACGGGTACTATAGTGGTATATATATAAAATGTATTATGAGGTATATAGTGGTATATATTTATAAAACTAATTCACACCTAATAAATACTATGGAGTATGTTTATAGTAAGTAGGAACGTACGTATTTTTATATTATTACATGCATTATTCATTATATATCATTTATTAGAAGTTTTTATAAGATCCAACAACCCAGCAAACAGTAAGAGCAGCATAATAGCAGCATAACAGCATATGCTAGAGCCTCAAATGTTTACATTATGCTATTATGCTGCTATTAAATGTTTACATTGTGCTATTATGCTGCTATTAATTTTAAATGTATAATATGCTGCTGTTATGCTGCTATTATGCTGCTATTAATTTTAAATGTATATTATGCTGCTATTATAATAATAGCAGCATAATATACATTTAAAATTAATAGCAGCATAATATTAGCATATTAGCAGCATAATAGCAGCATAACAGCAGCATAATATCCTGACAAATTAATAGCAGCATAATAGCAGCATAATAGACATCTAATAGCAGCATAATAGCACAATGTAAACATTTGAGGCTCTAGCATATGCTGTTATGCTGCTATTATGCTGCTCTTACTGTTTGCTGGGAACATTATCCCGGATATTTGCTTATAATAATTATGGGAATAAATGAGTTTATATTATTATGTATAGGTCAGAGATGCAGTAATGAATAAGCTAATGTATACTTCTGGTATTAATCGTAAATAGTAAAATATTATATTATGTATGGTGCGGAGTACACGATCTAATTATCTGCAACATCAAAATGAAGCTGTATATCAAAAAAAGAACAAAAATCACCAGAATTCTATATGACTTAGATAAACTTCGAAAACCTACTTGCTAAAGAATATAGCGAAACACTTAAAACTGAAATACTGCAAATTAAAATAGACGAAACAGATGTTAACAACACTCTCTTTAAGATATAAACATCCATACATTTAATAGCTAATAAAGTTATTGGAAAACACCGAAATAAGAAGCAGCATTGGATCATCTACTATATTTTAGATCTTTGTGATACAAGAAGGGCACTGAATTCATCTAAAAAGACTAATCTAGAACTAAATAAAAGAATACAGAAAAAGTAATATCAAAATTCGAAGATTAATGAAACATGCTAAAGAAGATTGGATTCAAAAACAATGTATCTACATAAACGAAGCCATGTCAAGAGGCAGAGCCAACAAAAGAGCATACAATACTCTAACTATTCTGACGAAGACTACAAAGAGGAAAGAAAAGTAAGAAACGAAAAGTATACTAATTGTTGATCAAGATGACCAACGCATCACTGATAAGAATAATTATTGAAAACATGGACTGAATATTGTAATAAATTATACAATTATCATATTGCACCAAATGAAAGTATGATTAATTTAAAAACAAATGAAAATACTAAAGATTACTTACCAATATTAGAGTCAGAAGTTGAGAATGCATTTAAGACATTAAAATATGACAATTCACCTGGAAATGACAATATTCCAAATGAACTTCTGAAGCATGGAGGAGAAAGCATTACAAAAAAAATACATTACAATGATATGTCAAACCATATGGAAAACAACAAAATGGCCAAGTCAATAGACTAAATCTTTAATCATTCCCATTCCTAAAAAATGAGATTCAACAAAATGCTAGAATTATCGTACATTAAATCTGATCTCATCAATCAATCCAAGCAAAATACTATTGAGAATTTTTCTAAACTGGCTTGTTCCACAAGCTGAATTGAAATTAGTAGAAGATCAAGCTGGATTCGGAAAATCAAGAAGCACAATCGATCAAATCTTAAACATCAGATTAATCATTGAATAGCATATTGAAATACAGAAGAAAGTATACCACAACTACATAGATTTCAAAAAGGCATTCGATAGAGTATGGCATACAGGATTGTGGTGTTGCATGGAAAGCTTTGGTATATCTCAAGAAATTACTGACATTCTGTCTTACTGGAAAACAATATTGGAGATCCATTCAAAACCTCTATGAGTGTATGACAAGGATTTCCCCTATCCTCTGTTTTATTTAATATCTTCTTCGAACAAATTATGTCAGATAACCTGATAAATCACAATTCCAGTATCTCCATAGGAGGTAGAGACATATACAACCTTCGATTCGCTGATGACATTGATCTAATAAGCGGTAGCATCGGTGAACTACAACAACTTACTAATAGTCTATCAAAACATGCGAGTGATTATGGTATGGAAATTAGCTCTGAAAAGAGCAAAACGATGGTGAAAGTTGAAAGTTTACATGCAAATATAAGAATGAATAGAGAAATATTGGAAGGGGTAGATAAATTTAAATATCTAGGAGTAACTATAACCAAAGATGGTACCAGTGAAGCAGAGTATAAAAGTATGTATAAAACACTGGTGCTCTCAATATATTTCTATGGATGTAAAGCTTGGACGATTACTGAAAAGATGAAAAAAAATGAAAGCCTTCGAAAATAAAGCACACAGACGACTATTATGTATACATTACCGAGATCACAAAACGAATATCTACATCAAAGAGAAAATTAATTCATATGTTGGGAAGTTAACGCCACTGTTGTAAATTATCAAAAAAAGAAAGTTGTGTTGGTTTTGACATGTATCATGTAGCAATATTATTTATTCTATCTTATTATATAGTAATAATTAAATATATATATAAATAAATGTATATATATATAGTATATTAAATCTGGAACTAATCAAATATAATTTTCTCCACGTCGAATATTATATATTATTAATTATTATATATATATATATATATATATATTCATTAATTATATTTATTTTATTTATAAATTATATCATACTAGTTATTACCCTATTAATTCAAGTATAATATCTTGGCGAATTCGTATATTTATTTCAGCTTATGTCATATATATATAGCCCGTGAAATTTATTCAACAAGGAAAAATCGAAGGTGCAAGACCTCGTGGCCGCCTAAAGATAGAATGGATGGACAACATTTACAAATGGACATCTAAAGATCCCGGCAACCTACTGATGATGACAAAAGATTGAAATAAATGGCATGTTATTGTATGAAATATTTATATTCCCACTACGATTCAAGAGTCATGGGATAAATGTAAATATAAAAATATATAATAACATACAATGGTGAATATTAAATAGTTTACATTATAAAATATTTATATAAAAAAGTTTAAGTATGTGAAACATGATCACCTATTATAAAGGATAAAATACACATTAAGATAATATACTTAGGAATAAGATATATTAAATTATGATATTTAACACAATTTATCATCATATAATTTTTTCGTTTACAGATTTCATTATTTTCTATTATTGTATATTTAATTTTTGAAAGTAAATACATATTTTTTTATTATATTTTAATTCAAAATATACATATATATATATAACTCTTTGTTACTAATATATAATGAAAAACAGAAAAAAATTTAATTATTAAAATTAATTTATTAATAAATATTAAATATTAAATAAATTTATTAAAAATCTAAATGATTTAATCCAAATTCTAGCAGACGTTTTTTATTTTCTTCTTGAATATTCAAAGTGGTATCTTCCCAACGATCTTTTAATATGTCCATCTTTAAAACCATGCCACTGATTGAATCCTATAGATGTATTTATTTATAACATTAACAAATATTTCCTAAAATATAATTATTTTATAAAATGTATGTAACTATAAATATATATAATATTGTTCATATAAAAATGAAGTAGGCATGATGGTGGGTAAATACAGTAAAACCAGGAAAACACATAACATAAGTAAAGTAAAGTATATAGTCATTACATTATTGTATCATTTATGTAATACATATTCTGTTGATGTATGCTATAATTAATTTGAATGGTAATTAACTAAAACTATGTACCAGTACAAAATAAATGTCATCATTATTAAAAAAATAATATTAACTCAATCAATTATAAATATATTTAAATAAAAAATATATATATATAACAAATATAAATTAATATATATATATATATTAGAGTCTTGCGACAATACATTTATTCTTAATTTGAAGCCGGTTGAATTACCCACATAATGAAAATGATGATAACAAAAGAAATGAAAACTAGCATAACTTTAAAATTCAATAAAAATTTTAAATTTAATTATATATATAAAATTATAAATATAGTATATTTAACTATACATACACACTCACACACACACTTACACACACACTCACACACACACTAACATACACCCACACAACCAGCCACTCCTAACCATCAGGACAGATTCGTATTTAGTGCTCATCTTAGCGATGCGAGCCTTATGCCGGAGAATCTCCTCCTCCTTCTCGTTCCAGATCTTCTGCCTCTCTAGCGACATTACCTCGAGTTTCTTCTCAGTCGAACCTGTGTAGCGTTAGTACTGTATTACAGCTAATATACGACAGTTTGTATTCATTTACATATATGATAGTTAATAAATATTGTATTGTTATATATAATTATAATACTATAATTAAATTTACTAAGTATTTTATTTTATTATGTACGATATATTATATCTCTTTACTACTTTTATAATTGTTTTAATTTTATACATGATAGTTTATTAAATATTGTATAATTTTCTACTACACTATTCAAATGAAACCCTACACTATAGAATCTATAGCAATAGATATTCTAAAATAATAATATAAATTTACATAAGAAATCTTATTTTTCTTTTAAATAATAATCTTGATATTGAAAATATAATAAATATATATTACTAAACATCAAAAGTAATATCAAAATTGAATGTAGAGGAATATAGGATATACCTACTAAATAATATAGTCCTACTACGGATATCATGTCTATCACTATTGAGGTATATAGATTATCTACTTCTTGGTCAAATATCAGTGTAATATTAAGTTATAAATATTAAAATATAATTATGCATATAGATTCTTTTATATAACAATTAACAAGATTCATATTAAGGGGACGAGCGCCACTCGTTTTATCATAAACATTTTTTTTATTCTATTTTTTTTTTATGAGAAAATATGTATAATTGAATACTTTTACATATATACATCTAAAAACTGTGATATATCATCATATAAGTATCTAAAAAATTATGTTTTATAGACCTTATTTTTCACAATATTATTCAAAATAGTTAAAATTATAAGAATATATATTATATGATAAAATTGTGAATACTCGATCGATTGAAACAATTTGAAAACCATTAGCAACTGTCATATTATGTTGTTTATTTATAATTTTCTATTTTTATAAAAATAATATATTTTTTTATATATAAAATCTGTGTGTATGTATATATATATATAAAAATTAGTGTATACATATTTATATTGATAATAAATATGTACTCATATATATATATATATATATATATATATAAATGTATTTTGTATTGCTATATTATCAGTTATTCCATAGTATATTGCACAATATAAATGAAAATCACCATAAATTTACCATAAAAATAACTATTTACTTTGATTATCTCAGAACTTTATTTGTTCATGCATACCAACATTACAAACACCAAGGATATTTTTCCCTTCATTGAATTGTATTCAAATCTTCATCATTATAAAGATAATTAATTGTAGTTATATACAAGAGTAACACTTTTTAATTTTAGTCATAAAAAAAATATATTATATAAATAAATTAGCCTAAAAAAATTAAAAAATAATAAGTTTTATAAAACATAAATATTTAATAATTGGTAATTGAAATACAAAATGTTTCACTGTTGTCAAATAGAATAGAATAAACTCTACACAATAAAAAAAAAATTAAATGTATAACTATATTGTATACAAAGTCTTGGGGTTTTTAAAACACGTACCAATTCCCTATCTCCTACATGTTAAAAGCTATTAATAGACCGAGTGGCGCTCGTCCCCTTAAGTAGAGTTGATGTGAATCTTAAACAATAGATATGGAATATAATAGATAACAGAGTGTGATAATAGACAATTATCATATATATTATAATATATAGTGATAATATTTAATAGATAGTGATAATATTTAATGATACTAGATATTGATAATAGATAATGATAATAAATACTAAATAATCGATAATGATAATAGATAATGATAATATATATTGATAATAATTAATGATAATATATAATGATAATATATAATGATAATAAATATTGATAATAGATAATGATAATTAATACTAGATAATATATAATGATAATAAATACTAGATAATAGATAATGATAATAGATAATGATAATATATAATGATAATAATTAATGATAATATATAATGATAATAGATAATGATAATAGATAATGATAATAGATAATGATAATAATTAATGATAATATATAATGATAATAGATAATGATAATAGATAATGATAATAGATAATGATAATAGATAATGATAATATATAATGATAATAGATAATGATAATAGATAATGATAATAGATAATGATAATAGATAATTATAATAGATAATGATAATAGATAATGATAATAGATAATGATAATAGATAATGATAATAGATAATGATAATAGATAATGATAATAGATAATGATAATAGATAATGATAATAGATAATGATAATAGATAATGATAATAGATAATGATAATAGATAATGATAATATATAATGATAATAATTAATGATAATATATAATGATAATAGATAATGATAATAGATAATGATAATAATTAATGATAATATATAATGATACTAGATAATGATAATGATAATAGATAATGATAATATATAATGATAATAGATAATGATAATGATAATATATAATGATAATAGATAATGATAATAGATAATGATAATAAATACTAAATAATCGATAATGATAATAGATAATGATAATATATATTGATAATAATTAATGATAATATATAATGATAATATATAATGATAATAAATATTGATAATAGATAATGATAATTAATACTAGATAATATATAATGATAATAAATACTAGATAATAGATAATGATAATAGATAATGATAATATATAATGATAATAATTAATGATAATATATAATGATAATAATTAATGATAATATATAATGATAATAGATAATGATAATAGATAATGATAATAGATAATGATAATAGATAATTATAATAGATAATGATAATAGATAATGATAATAGATAATGATAATAGATAATGATAATAGATAATTATAATAGATAATGATAATAGATAATTATAATAGATATTGATAATGATAATAGATAATGATAATAGAAAATTATAATAGATAATGATAATAGATAATGATAATAGATAATGATAATAGATAATGATAATATATAATGATAATAGATAATGATAATAGATAATGATAATAGATAATGATAATAGATAATGATAATAGATAATGATAATAGATAATGATAATGATAATAGATAATGATAATAGATAATGATAATAGATAATGATAATAGATAATTATAATAGATAATTATAATAGATAATGATAATAGATAATGATAATAGATAATGATAATAGATAATGATAATAGATAATGATAATAGATAATTATAATAAATACTAGATAATAGATAATGATAATAAATACTAGATAATAGATAGTGATAATAAATACTAGATAATAGATAATGATAATAAATACTAGATAATAGATAATGATAATAAATACTAGATAATAGATAGTGATAATAAATACTAGATAATAGATAATGATAATAAATACTAGATAATAGATTGATAGTGACGTCAGTAATCGAGTATACCCTAACTGAGTGTTTCGATCATGTTGGTGACATCCATCTGAAGGAGGCTGTTCCTAAGGCTGAGGTCAGTCTGCATGGTTTTATATTGCATGGAAATACCTGCACGTGTAAATGTATTGTAGTGGTTGCTAGATAAATGTATCTTAATCTTAAGATTGATATTTCTGTTATATTAATGTTATATACTATATGTTATAATCATATCGGTAGCCACGATGCAATCATAAGTGTTAGATATGCATATTTCTAATATATTTCACTAATAACGACATTGCTCATAATAATTATGTATATAATGTATTAAATATATAATAATAATGTATAAATATATATATACGTAATATTTTCAAGCTATAATATTATAATTGCATTGTTCTATTCAAAATAACGAAACTATTTTAAAACAAATATAAAGCGTCGATAAAGTATATAACACAGTATTTAGGTGTGATAGTGTGGGTGTGTATTGCCAGTGTATGCATTTGATACTAATAATTAGATGTTAGCATATCAAGTTACATTATAGATAAGTGTTCACCCGAACTCCTTATGAAGTGGTATCGCTAATTATAGGAAAGGGGTTAATATTACCATATTTATAATGATATCGAGAATTAGATAATAAGGGGAGGTTAACCTACGTAACTTATAAGAGGGAAGTCGATTACGATTACACAATATACTGGGTTATATTACACTACTGCATAATGGTATAGAGAGTTATGCAGTAAGGGGCGTGTCATTAACCGGCGTTCACTGAAGCGTGCTGTTCCTGTTTCTCCGCCAGCATCTGTTCGCTGTTCACCATCTTGTCTCTCCACTGTTCCGTCATCGCCTGAGACCGGCGCGTTAACTCTTTCCTCACCACTGAAGTAGAGTTAGGGGGTACATGATGTTAGTGTGTGTATGTGTGTATGGGATAGTGCTTAATGTGCTTTGTGTTAGTGGGCATTTGTGTTCTATGTAGTAGATGGTATGTACTAGTGTGAGTGTGAATGTGTATGTATTATTTAATCCGTATATATTATATCGTAATTGTATCTATATGTGATGCATGTGGGTAGGTGTGTGTGTTTGTGTGTGTGTGATAATGTATGTAAGTGATTGTTAGTTTGTCATCAGTGTATAATAATAACGTAACATTAATTATAAATTTAAATTAGTAATTAATAATTACATAATAATAATATTAACTATTAAGATATCACATATTGAGAATATTACGGAATTACGAATATGTTCAAATATTTTATATTTAATTTCTGAGAATATACAGAGTTTATATTATAAACATATACGTATATAATGTATAAGAAAGTGAAACCCAAGTGTTCCTTCAGCATTTCGATCTCCTCCATAGCCTTAGCATACTTCTCTTCAATAGCGACATCATCCCCTGCGAAACACACACAGTCATAGGTTACAAGGTTATAGTTAGTTAGTAGAATAGCTATCTCACACACTAGGAAATAGATATAGGATAATGTGATTGGTAGATCTATCTAGACATATTTCTATATATTTAGTTATGATAATTAGATATTATAATTTTAATTTCTAATAATTTAAATGTGTTATTAATTTTAATCTTATACAATATTAGATAACTTACTTTGGGTAACTATATAAATGGCCTTCAAATAATATTATTCTAAATATTTCTTACAAATATTTATTTAATTAATAAAATAAATATTGATGTAAATGAAATATGTGATGTATATTGTAAATGACACGCACACATGTGATGTTAGATTACTATAGATAGAAGTGGATAATATTAAGATTGGGAAACAGGTAAATAGGGAATACAAGGCCATGGAGAATTTAGAACAATTTTTGATTTCCTTGATAAAATAGAGAATACAGTTACTGGAGGTAACAAAGATAGCAGAGATATACAGGTATACCTTAATGATGATTACTAAATGCATTCTAAACATAATATAATATCTAACTAGATACAATATGCCAAGCTCCTATAACCTTTTTAAACTCGTATAATTCTATTAAATGGAAACTATTATTCCTAATGTAGAAATCATATTATGAATGTATTAATAATTGTAACGTATTGTTCCAGATAAAGAAAACTTGCCTTAGCTGAAAGAACCTTTGAAAGAAAATCTCACATAATTAATAATAATTTTATAATATAATATTTTTAACATGAATTTTGTTTATTTAGTCTACATAATTTATATATATACCTATACCTAATTTAATGAGGGTATCAGGTTTGTTACAAGACTAGTATTTATAACATAGGTAGATATATAAAGGAATTAAAAATTACATCGCTATAATTTGAAAAATCTCATGTTTTATAGCGTACGTAATATATATAAACTTATCTAGCTTATTATAATTGATTCCCTTCTTATAATATCATATTTATTTCATTTAAGCACAACCTCAAATATATTTGCCTGTAGGAAATATGATTTATATATAGAGATATTACATGGCTATAAAGGGTTACTATACCAATTGGGAATGGTTTTAAATTTGTCAATAATCTGAGGCAGGCGTCGATAGTCTGTTAGTAAATAAATCTTCTATTGTTATGTACATACAATATTGCATACAGCCAACACTACCAATTGGGATTACCAATTAGCCTAAACAAATATAGACATAGTGCATTGTATAGATTATGATCCACCTGTTGTTCTAAGTAGATTTAAGTAGCAATATATATATAAATATATTTGTATACAAATGTATTATATACACATGAACAAGTGTTTCTAATGCATATATATTTTAACATAAATACTATTTCTAATATCTATAGATACATATTAATTTATACACTATACATTTACTCTATACATCAATAGAAATCTCTATGAATACTTTTTATAATACTATATACTACATTATAAATATAATATGATATTCATAGTAGTTAATGCATAAATATGCATCAATGTATAAATAATATAATCTTTATATACACCTTACTAAGCTCACTCCATGCTCAACTCAAATAAGGCACATTTTGCAATATTTCGAATACCATTCCTATATAAACAATAATAAATACAAAATTGAAATAAGGAAATTAATTAATATTGATGCGTCAGATAAAATATTTTATTTTTTATAAATTATTTATATAATGACAATCATATGATTATTAATAATATCCTGGTATAACATTAGTATACATTTTAAATGAATTTTAATCATTCTAAAATTCATGCCTATATATACATCTATGTGAGCTGAATATAGTCTGCATAAAAAGATTGTTTACGTTATTGTTATATTAATATTAATTTATTTAAGCATTACGAATATATCGAATAATAATAAATTTGTCTTGATTTCAATTCAAGGATATACAAATTACAAAAATAATATCATGAAGAATAATGATATAAATTATTATTTAAAACGTTACAAAAATAACGATAGTTACATTTATAAAATGACCGTATGTTCTAACGTATTTATATTCAATATGATATTGTTTATAAATATATCGCTATTGTGTTATAAGAGGCAGCTGCATACTAGTATATGGACACATATAAAACTATGTATAATTATTTTATTATAATTGTTATTATAACCTAATTATACATCTGTGAATCTTTCACTGAATTAATTGAAACTATACATTTTCAAAGTGCCGACTTCCTTTAGATACCGACGAAAATAAGTATACAATTCAAATACAGATATGTGTGGCTGTATTAATAAGCTATTTTAATATACTATACTTATTATAGAAATACTATATATATATATATATATTAGATTGAGTAATATTTAATAATAGATATATTTTATTTAAAATTTAAAAATTAATTATTTATTTAATTTCAATGATTATCGTTTAAAGATACCTTTCTTCCCTGCTTTCTTTTTCGGAGGCATTTTAATTATATTTGTAACTCGTTATAAGATAATATTATATATTAGTGTTACATATTATAATACTATGGGACTATAATATGATATATAATATAATATATGCCATATATAATAAAATAATTTGTATTTTATATTTATTCACATTTTGGTAACTATAGAAACGATAATAATATTTATACAATTTAAAATAAATCAGCATTATTAAAGTTTAAGGATACTTGTATATGATAATATCAAATCACTAGGGCTTTAATAATACTATCGGGGATTTAATATATATACATATACCTAATGTATATTTAATAATATATATAATATACCATTCTAATGTCTGGTAATATATTAATAGTGTTTTATTTATACATATTTCAATATTGAATTGTTAAAATAAATTATTAATATTTATATGGTTATAGGTCCTATACATTATAGGATATTATATATATATTTTACACTAATAACATTTGACTAATATCTTGGTTTTAAATGAAATAAAATATATATTAATATTAAAATACGTTATATAATGATTGCAATCCTTATAATGAGCATGGCATATATTTGAATAAATACATTTATATATGATATTTATTAATTATATTCCTTTAATAACTCTCTTACGTATCTAGTTTAGGTTATTTGGTTAATATAATCAATTATTGTATATATGTAGTATTTTATTGAACATATTAGTAAACATAGAAATATTATAGAATAATTATTTGAATTGTATTTAGTAATATAAATCAATACTTTAATTTAATATAAATTTATAATATATTACTATTGAGAAGTTCTGACTTTTATTTTTTCCAATGATAAATAAATAAATTCAAATCAAAATATCAAGGCATAATATAATATAATTATAATAATTAAGAATACAATTTATCGCACATTATAATATAATAGTGTTATAAAAGTGGCATGGCTTTAATAGAAATAAAGCTTAAAAGAGTTTCCAAAATTTATAATCCAGGTGTAAGTATTTTTTGATAGTTTATATATAACAAATATTTCAAGTGTAATTATTTAGTAAATAATTAAGGAAATTATTTCAAACTAATTTCTGAAGATGTTTAAATATATTTAATATATTATATATTAAATATTATAAATAATATAATATTATTAACAATTATTATAAATCTCATATAATATAAGATTATATATATATATAATGTAAGCATATGAAATAATACACTGTATTACAAGTTATTTTATACGTACACAATTTTAAATTGAATTTATAAATTGAATTTATATTCCTAAAACTGTTTAAAATACTCTGACTTATGAATATTGATAAATAACTTATTTAATAAGTTTAATTTAAATACTCATTATTATCCAATATTTGTCTAAGGAAATATATAAAACGTAAGCGAAATCGTGTAATTAAATGTTGTTCACAAACAATGATTAGCGCCACCTATATAGGTTGATATATGAGGAAAATGTGTTGATTATAATGTAAATTAGTATATAACTGTACACTTTTAAAATGTAAAAAAATAATATTAAATAATTATTTATATGATGAAAACTATGTGATTATTACAAATATATAATAAAGCAAAAGGAAATTTTGGTTTTAAATTATATACATATCTATGAAGTGAGTTAAAGCTAACTAATATTGCATTTAATTTAATAGAATAGGGAAAACATTGTTGCATAAAAACCAAATCAAACCATATTTATTTCAGTGGTTCGATATACTTCTACCAGTTATGTGTGTAACTATTAATTACATTGCGTAGTTATAGTGTTTTATATCTTTGATTCGCAAAATCTTTGATATTATACTATTATATACAATTTGCTAATACAATAATATTGTTTCAAATTGTATTCATTCATTGTTTTTTGCATTACTGAAGTTGCATTATATCACAAGCATATAAATATAATGACTATACAATGATTATATAATAATGTAAAACTATATGCCATATATACTATAGTACTATATGTAATATACATTATAGTCTATAATAAAATACCAGATGTTTCGTATTTTACATACGAAACGTCGGTTTTTCAAATACGAAATGTTGCATACAAAACTGCTGGCATACAAATTATCTGGCACCCTCTTAGAGGCTCCTTCTATATACTATGATAAATCATATTTACGAGCTCTCACATACACAAAGTAT